>OY979713.1:10765311-11365311 GCA_963855925.1 Inga laurina
CGAGTGGCCATGTCTTTCCTTGACAGGTTACTCAGGTGTTGACTCTGGTAATCTGGTTACTCGAGTGGCTACTCAAGTAGCCATGTGTTTTCTTCACAAGTTACCCGAGCGCTCCCTCGAGTAGAGTTCAAATAGTTTGTAGATTACTCAATCATTCCCTCGAGTAATGTCATTCAAATCTTGGTCGAGAGTTTACTTACCTAGTTACTCGAGTGATCCCTCGAGTAATGGATCAAATAACTTGCAGATTACTAGAGTGCTCCCTTGAGTAATGCCCTTTTGTCATATGGTTACTTGAGTTGATACTCGAGTAAATTGTTGTATTTCTTAGTCGAAAGCTACTGGAAGATTTTTACTTTGGTTACTCAAGTGGCTACTCGTGTAATGCCTTTGCAAATCATGTTACTCAAATGGCTACTCAAGTAATGGTCTATATAACTTTATAGATTACTCGAGTGGTCCCTCAAGTATTATCCTCCAAATTTTGGAAGTGCCTCTCTGGATGAAATTCTCTATGATTACTCGAGTGGCTACTCGAGTAATGACTTCCCTTACTCCAGTGGATACTCGAGTAAGCCTTAACAAAATTTGTTTATTACTTCAAGTAATGCTTTGCCACTTTGTTCAAATTTATTTGTTTGACATCAAATCCTTTTATATGATTGATCCAATCTTTGTTATCATCAAAACATAAGGGATCTAACATTCTCCCTCTTTTTGATGATGACAAAACTTGGTGATTTTAAACAAAGTTTTTGAAATTGAGTTTTCAAACATATGCTTCTCAAATACTTTTCATATGAAATCTTTTATTCAATTTAAATTTGAAAATTCTTTTGAAATAGCCTGTTGAAGATCTTTTCAACGTTTTTGTTCTTATATTAACTTGTTTACCTTGGATACACAATCAAAAACACATTAGTCCCCAAATGCAATATAATGTCATAAATAAACAAATTGCATAATGAAGAATTCAATACATACTCAAACTTTAAAATAAAAACTTAAAAACAAAAAGCACCCTAAAACCCCATACACCCAAATCCCAATTCATCACAAAATCACTTAGGGCACATTTGGGATGATGGAATTGGGGGGTGTGGAATTGGAATTAGATCTCAATTCCATGCCTAAGCTTGTTTGGTATGATGGAATTGGAATTTTTTGTAATTCCATGTGGAAGCCAAATCATCCCAATTCCACCAAATTGGCTTCCATCCAAAAAGCAAAGATTTCAAATTCCATGTAGGTAAATTCTTTTTTGCCCTTCATCAAGCTTCATCTCCTTCTTCATCGAGCGGCCCAACACCCGCAACCCACAATCGAGCTTCGTCACCTTCTTCATCGAGCTTCGCCGATGCCTACGACCCACATCGAGCTTCGCCAACAGCTACGACCCATGATCGAGCTTCGCCTTCTTCATCGTGCTTGCCGACACTTGCAAATCCCGTCGATTTTCATGCACCCAAGCAACCCACAATCTGTTTAGTTTAGAGGAGGGAGTATACAAATACCACATCTCAAACTAAAACCCCAAAGCATCAACAAAGAATGACCCAGAAGGCTACGAGGGAGGCTGTTTTGCAACCTACGATCTCATTTGTAAAATGCCTAGACACATTTTTCAGAAAGATTTTTTTTCCAAAGTTATTTTTGGAATTTTTTTTTCGAGATGGGCATTTTGGTCTTTTCATCTAAAAATCATGTCTCATTTCAATGACATACCAAACACACTTTTAAACCTCATTTCCATATCTATATCCATATCCATTTTCATTTCCATATCCATTTCTATTTCTATCAAAATCAATTCCAGCATACCAAACGAGCACTTAGGCTCTTCTCCCCCTTTTTGTCTTCATCAGAAGGGTGGAATCAATCTTGAGGAGGAGTAGGTGGCTTGGCTGCTGATATAGGAGTGACAGGAAATGCCAATGACTCATATGAACCATCTGAACTTGAAGGATCTGAAGCTAATGGTTCAAGGTTAAGAAGGTTCACTGGTGGTGTATGAAGATCCTCTAGAGGATTCACCGGAGATAAAGGGTAAGGAACTAGAGAAGTAATTTCTACTTCCTCTGTAGCAACCGGTGAAGACTTAAGCATCTTCTCAGTACGTGTAGGTGATGCAATGGGAGTAGGTATAGGCTCTAGCTGAACAGGCTAACGTGGATCATTAGTGGTGATGTGGATAGGCTCAGATGTGTCAGGGTCAGGTATAGAGAACAACACATTGCTAGGTCCACTCTTAAAGGGTCTATGCTCAGTAGGTATAGAGGGTCCAGGTTCAAGGACAGGTATGGGCTCAGGAATACCAGAAGGACCAGGAGCAGAGGATCCAGATGCCATAGCATCAAATCTTGCAATAATGGATCTCAGAAGCTCACCCTGGGCATGTTGTTCAGCTAGAAACTCTCCATGCCTATTATCCATCTTCTCCATAAGTTGTCCCATCCTCTCATTCATATAGGTTACCAATTCCGCATGGGTTTTTACAATACTAAAGGTGTCTTCAGAGGAATCTCAATATTCAACTTTCCAATTTGATTCCTTCCTACTGGTGCTAACCTCTCAACCGGCTCCATACTCTCAAAGTACCAAATCTTATTCTTCTTGAGAAATAAAGAAATAAGTTGAGGATAAGGGATTGGAGTAGTAGGTTTTCCTTCATATCTATACCTCTTGATCTCATTGAAGATATACTCTCCCAAGTCCTTTTGCTCTTTAAGGATCAATAAGACAAATTTGTTGAAGTCTCTCTCAATGAAATAAGTGAAGTTATTGGATTTGTTCACCATGGCTCTAAAGTAGATATACCATAAGACTCTATGAAAATCACTCATATCAGTCGGATTGAAGTTGAGAGGTCCCACTCTCTCACCAGTCAGAGGATAGAGAATATCTT
Organism: Inga laurina; assembly: GCA_963855925.1. NCBI lineage: Eukaryota > Viridiplantae > Streptophyta > Magnoliopsida > Fabales > Fabaceae > Inga > Inga laurina. The sequence continues at coordinate 10,768,217 of OY979713.1, forward strand.
GTTTGAATCAAGGTTAGGGTAATTATCATCAAGAGGATTTTCTATTCCTAACCAGGTATTGATTCTGGAAGGTGAGATTAGAATTCTTTGTCCTCTAACCTTAGAAGTCATTTCTTCTTCCACAGACTTCCTAATAGGATCATTAATAGGTTCGAGGTTACAATAAAAATGTCTCACTACTTTTTGTGCAAAATGGGTATTTGACAGATAGCCAGGGCATATAGGAATCAAGATAGGGACTCAGATCAAATTTCAATACCTCTTGAAGCACCTTGTAGTCAATGTAGTACATCTTGCACACATTTCTTCTTGCAAAATGACTCAGGTACTTCTGAGATTCTTCAAGCTTGCTCACGTTGAATCCCTTTGGAGGAAATATGATTTCTTTATCCCTCTCTTATGTTTGCTTTGAAGTTTGCCCTTTCTTTACTTCCTTAGATTGGAAAGCTTTTTCAAGCATGCCTACCATGACTTTGGTAAGCTTCTCACTAACCTTAGGCTATTTCAGAGGCTTAGGAGAAAAGGTAGGTGTGTCGGATGAATTAGAGGAAGGAGGAGATGGTTCTTTTGTTGTTTTGCCTTTTGCAGGCGGTGAACTCTTCTTGGATTGAGCTCTTATAGCAATGGGCTCCTTAATCACAACCCCTTTCACCTTAGTCTTAGCTTGCGGCTTGGTCTTGGATTTTGGTTTGGGAGAAATTTCCTCTTCTTGGTAGGAGGAGCGGAATGTGAATCAGAGGGTTGATATGGTTCAGAAGACACAGAAGGAGTACTAAGATTAGGAGATTTTGTCCTTACCATTGTGATTTTAGAAAATCAAATATTTCAGAGAAAAACAGAGACAAGAGTCGCGAGTTTAGGCAGATGATTTAGTGCAATCTAAGAGGTTTTTGAAGGTGTAAATCACTGGGTTTTAACGGTTATGAGAAGAGAAAAATATTTTGAAAAGTTTTTGTGAGAGCACTAAGAGAATCACTCGAGGAGATTTTGTGAGAAATGATCGAGTATCGAGTTGAAATAACCTAGAGCCTAACATCACTTGAGGGCTTACTTGAGTGATCATCAGCATCACTCAGGTAGCTACTCGAGTGATCATACAAAAAAATTTAAAATACAGCAAATTTGAGAGCGTACCTGGTATGAATAATATTGTAGTTATCCATGTATATTCCCTCGATCATTTGATGACTCTTTAGAACAGATTTGAACTGAAACTCAGCTGATTTGAAATTTGGACCCAGGTTCACTCCAGGCCTTACTCGAGTAATATTAAAGTTCACTCAAGGCCTCCCTCGGTGTCTCTTCAACTTTTGACTGTTCATTTCCAATCGTTGTGCCGTTTCATTTGAAATTAGTGTTTCACTGGCACATTTCCAAGTTCATTACACGATTAATACATCCATTACTTCAAGGTGTCACTCCAGTAATGCTCATTACCTGAAGTTGTCACTCCAGTAATGTTGTCCTCTTTAATCTCTACTATTCATACTCCAAAACAGATTATTATGATCCTGCAAAACAAATTGCTAGAAACTTTGAAGCTTAAGTTAGTAATCATCAAAACATCTATAAATAATATCATCTAACATTTTGTAAACACTAAATAACTTACTATTCATTAGGATTTACCATTACCAATTCTAGTCTAATATGTAAAAATTGATCTTTTACAAGAGGCTTTGTGAAGATAACAGCTAGTTGAAGATGAGTTGGAATGAATATTACTTTAACATCTTTCTTTTGGACATGATCTCTGATAAAGTGATATCTAACATCAATATGCTTGGTTCTGGAATATTGAACAGGATTGTTTGCCAAGCTTATCGTACTAGTGTTGTCACAGTATATTGGTGTTTCTTTCAAATAAATACCAAGATCCTAGAGTTGTTGCTTTAGCCATATTACTTGTGTACAACAAATTGATACTGCAACATACTCAGCTTCTGTTGATGAAAGAGACACTTTAGTTTGTTTCTTGCTAAACCATGATACAAGTGAGCCTCCAAGAAACTGGCCTTGTCCACTTGTACTCTTTCTATCTATCTTGTATCCTCTATGATCAGAGTCTGAGTATACAACTAGATATTTACTTCTTCCTTTGGGATACCAAAGACGCAATTCCAGCATGTTAGCAAGATATCAGAAGATTTATTTGATGATTTCAGCATGGATTCTTTTGGTGCTGATTGATATCTTGCACAATACCTATACTGAATTGAATGTCAGGCCTGCTTGTAGTGAGATAGAGTAATGATCCAATCATTCCTCTATATTTTGTGATGTTGTAATCCTTTCCCTCGACATTCGCATCAAGCAATGTGGTTGAGCTCATGGGTGTGTCTGTTTCATTTGCTTCATCCAATCCATACTTCTTCAATAGCTCTATCAAATATTTTGTTTGAGATATGAAAATCCCATTCTTTCTTTGTTTGATTTGAAAAACAAGAAAGAAATTTAATTCTCCTATCATTGACATCTCAAACTCCCCCTACATTATCTCAGAAAATTCTTTGCACATAGTTTCATTAGTAGCACCGAAAACTATATCATCAACATATATTTGCACAATTAATATATCATCAAGTTTTCATTTTTTAAAAAGTATTGTATCAACTTTTCCTTGTACGAAATCTTGATCAATAAGAAATTTACTGAGCCTTTCGTACCATGCTCTAGGAGCTTGTTTTAAACTATACAAATCCTTTTTGAGTTTGAAAATGTGGTAAGGTTTGGTTACATCTTTGAAACTTAGAGGTTGATCTACATATACTTCTTCCATGATGTAGCCATTTAAAAATGCACTCTTTATATCCATTTGATAGAGTTTGAATCCTTTGATGCATGCATAGGCTAAGAGTACTCGTATAGCTTCCAATCTAGCTACTCAAGCATACGTTTCCTCATAATCAATTCCTTCTTCATGATTATAGCCTTTGGCCATCAATCTTGCCTTGTTTCTAACAATAATTGCAAATTCATCAAGTTTGTTCTTGAATACCCATTTAGTACCTATGATCGGATGATCCTTAGGTCGGGGTACCAAATCCCAAACTTGATTTCTTTCAAATTGGTTTAGTTCTTCTTACAATGCTATAACCCAATCATTGTCTAAAAGGGCTTCATCAATGTTAGAAGGTTCAATCTCAAAAATGAATGCAGAAAAACTAACTTCATTGAAAATTCTATTTCTAGTTTTGTCTCCTTCATTCACATCTCCTATGACTTGATCTAGGGGATGACTCCTATTGCATCTCCAGGCTTTAGGTTGTTCTAGTGACTGATATTCTTTCTTGGTTTGATCAACTTTTTGGAATAAGAGATTTAGAAATAGATTAACCATTTTCTTGATTTATAACAACTTTCTGCTCATCATCAACGGTTTTGTCAGAGGATTCAAATTCATCAAATACAATGTGAATTGATTCTTCAAGAACACATGTTCTTTTATTGGAAATTCTATATGCTTTACTTCGGTTAGAATAGCCTAGGAAAATTCCTTCATCTGTTCTAGAATCAAATTTTCCTAAGTTATCTTTACCATTGTTATGAATGAAACACTTACAACCGAAGATGCGTGAATGAGCAAGATACGGCTTCCTTCCTTTGTATAGCTCGTATGGTGTCTTTCCAAGTTTTGTTCTAATGTAGGCTCTATTTGAAATATAGCATCCTGTGCTCATTGCATCGGCCCAGAAAACTTGAGACACGTTCTTTTCATACATCATTGCTCTAGCCATTTTAGTGAGTACTCTATTCTTACGTTCCACGACTTCATTTTGTTGTGGTGTCCTTGGAGCTGAGAAATTGTTATCAATGCCATTAGTATCACAATATTCTTCAAAGGCTTGATTTTCAAATTCTCCACCATGATCTGTCCTGATACTTGCAATGGACATACCTTTCTCATTTTGCACTTTCTTGGCAAAAACAATGAATTATGCAAAGGTTTCATTCTTTGATGATAGAAAAATAGTCCATGTAAGTATAGAGAAATAATCAACAATGACCAATAAATATAAGTTGCCACCAAGGCTTTTAACTCTTACTGGACCAATTAAATCCATATGTATTAATTGAAGTGGTCGATTTATTGTAATTTCATTTTTCGATTTGAAAGATGATTTAGTTTGTTTACCCTTTTGACATGCGTCACAAATCAAATCATTTTTAAAACTTACTTTAGGTAATCCAAGAACTAAATCCTTTTTTAGTAGTTTGCCTAGTTGATGCATGTTGACATGGGCTAGTCTCTTATGCCATAACCAACTTTCATCGGCATTACTCAGAAAACAATTTTCAGAGTTATTTTGTAATATCCCAAAAAGTGATTAAGGGCTAATGACTTAAAAAGTGGATGTAATTATTGTTGAATAAACACTTTTAGAGAATGTGTAATGGGAATTTGGATATTTTAATGATTCCAATAGATTCCTTGTGAAAATTTATGTGGCAATGATGTTTGGTATGAAAATGGAACCATTGGAAGTAAAGATGCAAAATCTGAAATTCTGTCCAGTGAAACTCTATTCTGGGCAGTCTTCTCGTGTGGATGTTTTGATTAGGCAAATGATGTCAGAAAATGTAATATCCCAATTTGTAATTAGGGCTAATGACTCTGATAATTATTGTAATTATCGTGATTAAACATTTTTGGAATTTTGTAATATGAATTTTGTATGCATACATGTGGTATGTAAGATCAAGGGTTGTGATTCCTTGACCATGGGTCAGGATCCTATGTTTTGCGGTTTGTGAGCTCTTTGAGAGAGTGTGTAGATTTGGACATGTGTCTTAAGGTGGACCATTGGATGAAGCACTAGAGGACAAAAATCACTTTTTCCTCCCTTCTCTCTCTCTAATTCGGTGGAGTGTGTGTGTAGGCAAGGGGAGAAGCTTCTTCATCATCATTGCTCCATCTCTCTCATTTTCTCTCTCTACTTCCTCCATTGTTTCGCTGGACAAGCAAGAAAGAGGAGAAGAAAATCTTGATCTTTGGTAAGAAATACTTCTCCTTTTCTCTAAAGATATGTGTCTCATTGAGAGCTACATTGTGATAATTGTAGAGCCTTGAATGGTGTTGATTTGGGCATTGATTCGAAATTGAAAGTTGAGGAATCAATGTTCTGAATTGGGCAAAGAGAAGAGGTAGGCATTTAGAGCATCTTAAAGTATTGTTTGTGATTTTTGGTTAAGTTTGGTCAAATCTGGAATTTTGCCCTAATTATGCCTATTTATGGAAATATGAAGTTTATTATGATTGATGATTGGAAATGATTTAGTTTGGAGATATAGGAGCATTTGATGTAATTTGGAATGCTAAAAATGTGTTAAGGGAATTTGGATATGGTGTGTCATTGAGACCTTAATGAATGATTGTAGTCAAATTGGTTTCTAGAGTGTTTATGAAGTGGCCAATATGTTCCCTAGTTAGTGCTTAGTGTGTGTGAGAATTGGGAGGAATTTGGGAACCATTTGGGAGTGCAATTGACCATCTGGTGTTTCTGGTTTTTGGCTGCGTTTTTGGTCTCTGATGCACATCACTCGAGCACAGGATGAACATGCTCGAGTGATATGCGAGTTTTTCCCTTTTGTGCTTCGAGTTCGTCTGGGTTCTTTGAATAATGCTCGAGTGAGCTTGGGTCTGCTCGAGTGATGGTGTAAGTTCAGAGTGAAGGGTTGCCTTCAGGTCTTCACTTGCTGGTGGATGCCACGAGTGTGCTCTGACACTCGCGTGCATAGCCTTCTCACCCGAGCACTAGGGATCAAGCTCGAGTGAGATTGTGCCTCAGGTGGGAGTAGTGCTTTCGGGTTATCACTCGCGAGTAAGGTGCTCGGGTGTGCCTTCTCACTTGCGGGTATGAGGTGTGTGCTCGAGTACAAATGGTTGTGCTCGAGTCATCCAGTTCTTTGAGAGCTTTGTGTGCTCTCGGGTCCTCACTTCCTGAACTTCACTCGCAGGTGCTCGAGTGAGGCATTTGGCGTTGTGCTCGAGTAAGGTTCAGCGTGCTCGAGTGAGCCAGTTCCTGGAAGTTTCTTTGTGCTCTCGGGTGCTCACTCGTAGTCTCACTTTCTTTTGTGCTCGAGTGATGTCCGTACTTGTGCTCGAGTGAGAGCATCTGTGCTCGAGTGAGATGACCAAAAATCAGTGTTTTGCCTTCGAGTAAGGGGTCTTTTGGGTAGTGTCTTCCAACCCTTTAGGCATATGTTTAAGCCTCTAATAGTCACCTAAAGAGTCCTAAATGATAACCAACTTAGAGTATTATTGAAATATACATATGGATAAGAGATTGATTTGTTGTCCCTATATTGGTATAGGATTTGACATCTGTCGCTCTCGCGAGGCCACGGTGCCGGAGCCAGTCAGGAAGGATACAGGTAGTGACTCTTTCTTTATGTCCTGTGTGATACCTTGTATATATATTATGTCATCGTTTTGAAATGAATATCGTATGCTGCAAGTTTTGAGAAAACTGTGGAAGCACCGCTATACCAATAGTCCCTGAGTCGCTAATAACGGTTTGGGTAAAGGTCGTATTCCTTCCCGGTGGTAAAAGGGGATGAGGTTAGGGTGTGATATATGTGTACATGTGGGCCGAAAGGCTAATTGTGAGCCGAAAGGCTATTTGTGATGGCCGACGGGCCATTGTGAAGCCGAAAGGCTATATTTGAGCCGTGTGGCTATTTGTATGCACTTCCACGCCAATAGTCCCTGAGTCGCTAACAACGGTTCGGGTTAAGGTCGTATGCCTTCCCGGTTGTAAAAGGGGATGATGGTGGAGTGACTTGTGTTGCTGTATGAGATGATTGGTGTGCATATTCTGTGATTGCATGTGGTATGAAATTGTTGTTACTTCTGGGATTCTTTAGAATCTCACCCCTTCCATATGACTAACCTTTTCAGACAGGGCGAGTGGCTCGAAAGGGAAGCGGACAACCAGGAGTAATTAGGATTACTCTGAGACTTAGTGGTAGTTGGTTATCTTCATTTTGGATTCGGGGTTACCAAGTGTATATGAGATTGTAAATGAATATTTTGGTTATGTAATCCCCATTTTGGGAACTTGTAAACCCATAATACAATTATATGTAGATGAACCCGGGGTTTTGCCGGGATTTTAGTTTCCGCACTCTGATATTGTTTATGTGATTTGATTTCTCAAAGTAGTTATATCCACACGTGATTGTGAGACCAGGATTAAGTATGCTTTAGAGCTGATTTTGAAATATCCCATCTCTTGAATGAGGGATCATAAATGGTCATTTTGTTTTATTGGTCTCTATTTCACTTAAATTTCGTAATCCGGATGTAATTACGATGAGGGGGTTACATTTTTGGTATCAGAGCTGTAGTTCCTGGCAAGGGTAGAGTTTGCTAGGATAGCTCCCATAGTTTGAACTTGGTAATAGAAGATTAATTGTGAATGTTTGTTCGTATACACATCTTTGGGTTATGATTGTAGATATTTGAGATTTGTAGATATGTGTATACTATAATTGTTAGATTAACGGGGTGAGTTCTTTGTAGAATGAGAAGAACAACAAAAGGTCGCCCCAGAGTACAACAAGTAGATCCCGAGGTGGAGTTGGTCAATGACAATCCACCGGATCCTATGCAAGAATTGATGGGCTTGATAAGGGATCAAAGCGATATGATTGCGGAGCTTAGAGAAGAGCTTCGAGCTGAGAAAGCTAAGAACAGTGAGGGTAGAGGTCAGTCTACTCAAGAAGGGACTCGAGGGGAAACCCGAGAGGAGACAAGACTGGAAGATACTGCTGAAGGGTCGGCACGACCACTTGAATCGCCTCCTCGTACTAAAGTAGATCCAAGGCCGCATGGGAAGTCGGTCACTGAGGAAAGGGATCTTCAGTTTTGGGTCTCTAGGTTTTGTAAACACCTACCTCCGGCATTCAGAGGGAAAATTGATCCTCAGGCGGCGGAAGATTGGCTGAACCGTCTTGAGAAGATATTCAAAGTCTTAGAGTGTCCTTCGGAAGTGAAAGCCAAATTGGCGGTGTACAAGCTTGAGGGAGATGTAGACCGCTGGTGGCAAAACATTGCTTTGTCGTTGAAAAGCAAGAATATACCATTGACCTGGGAAGTGTTTCAGCAGCACTTCGATGAGAAATACTTTTAAAAGTCAGTGAGGCTTGAGAAGGAAACCGAATTCCTAAACATCAAGCAAGGGGACACGGAGTCATTTGATGAATATTTGTCTCGATTCACTCGGTTGTCCTGATACTCCTCTTATCTTCAGAAGAGGGATGACGAAGAGTTGAGCTCAAACTTGCTTAATCGGGGTTTGAGGCGTGATATGAGAAAGAGAATAGCCACCCATCAGTTTTCCAAGTTCAACGAGGCTGTTGAAGAGTGTCGGATCACAGAGAGTAATTTGAGAGAGTTGTATCCGGCTAAGACTGCTGGTGGTCACAGTGATCCCAGTAAGGGCGGTGCTCCTCAGAAGCGGAAGGGTTCGGGGTCATCTTCGTTTAGGGGCAGTGGTAAGAAGCCCTATCAGCCCAGAGATCGTGAACCCCAGAAATCGGGGACTGAGTGGAAATGCCATCGCTATAATCAGTCACATTATGGCAAGAATTATCGGGGCGAGATTATTTTCTTTAATTGTAAGCAACCCGGACATCTTTCTAGAGATTGCCAACGACCGCAAGCGGAGCAGAGACCGAGGACTCAGGGCAGAGTATTTGCTATGACTCACGAAGAAGCACGGAAATCCCCAGAGCTGATACAAGGTACAGTTCTTCTCAGTGGATTTGTATTGCAAGCATTGTTTGACTCGGGTGCAAGTCACTCATTTATTGCGTATGATTGTGTAAAGCGTCTGGGTATGAGTGTGTATGAGTTACCATTCGATTTGATTGTGTCAACATCGATGGGTGTAAAAGCTGTAACTACTGAAGCCTGTTTGAATTGTGTTATAACCGTAGAGGGTTGTGAGTCGGTGATAGATCTGATTTGTTTACCGCTCTGCCAATTGGAAATCATTTTGGGATTTGATTGGTTGAGAGCTAACAATGTGTTGCTAGATTGTGGGAACAAGAGGATTGTGTATCCTGTTTCTCAAAACTTTGAGAATGGAAATGTTGATTTGAATTTTCTTTCGACGGCTAAGGCTGAGAGATATTTGCAGAAGGGTTGTCAGGGGTATATGGTTTTCTTCTCTGTACAAGGAGAAACCAGTGAAACTTTGAATAGTATACCCATAGTGAATGAATTCCCTGAGGTTTTTCTGGACGACTTAAGTGGATTACCTCCGGAAAGGAAAGTTCAGTTTCCGATTGACATTGTGCCTGGAGCGGGTTCGATATCCAAAGCCCCATATCGTATGGCTCCAAATGAAATGGCGGAGTTGAAAAAGCAGATTGAGGATTTGCTAGAGAAAGGGTTTATTAGACCCAGTGTGTCGCCTTGGGGTGCTCCAGTATTGTTTGTGAAGAAGAAAGACGGGAGTCTTCGTTTGTGTATCGGCTATAGAGAGTTGAATAAGATTACCGTCAAGAATAAGTACCCTCTCCCGAGGATTGATGACTTGTTAGATCAATTATCTGGTTCAAGTGTGTTTTTGAAGATTGATCTGAGGTCGGGGTATCATCAGCTGCGTGTGAAAGCGGAAGATGTTCCGAAAACTACTTTCCGGACTAGGTATGGTTATTATGAATTTTTGGTGATGCCGTTTGGGCTAACCAATGCGCCTGCGGTTTTCATGGACTACATGAACCGTATTTTTCGGCAATACCTAGATCAGTTCGTTGTGGTATTTATCGACGATATTTTGATATACTCTAAGAGTAAAGAAGAGCATGAGCATCATTTGAGAATTGTGTTGAATATATTGCGGGAAAAGCAACTCTATGCTAAGTTGAGTAAGTGCGAGTTTTGGCTATTTGAAGTGAAATTCTTGGGCCATGTTATCTCGTAACGAGGGGTCTCTGTGGATCCTAGTAAAGTGGAAGCAGTACTGAACTGGAAGAGGCCAGAATCTGTGGCAGAGGTACGCAGTTTTCTGGGTCTTACTGGTTATTATCGGAGATTCATTCAGAATTTCTCCCGTATTGCGTTGTCGATGACCAAGCTCACGAGAAAAGATCAACCGTTTGTGTGGGATGAGAAATATGAAAATTGTTTTGTGGAGCTGAAGGAGAGGTTGACTACGGCACCTGTGTTGATTTTGCCCGATCCCAGTTTGTCATATGTTGTGTATTCTGATGCCAGTGGGCAGGGATTAGGGTGTGTCCTTATGCAGCAGGGACGTGTGTTGGCCTATGCCTCTCGACAGCTCAGACCTCATGAATTGAACTATCCCACTCATGATCTGGAGCTTGCGGCTATTGTGTTTGCCTTGAAGATTTGGAGGCATTATTTGTATGGTGTGACTGTGGAATTGTACTGCGACTACAAGAGTCTCAAATATCTGTATGATCAGAAAGAGTTGAGTATGAGACAACGACATTGGATGGAGTTGCTTAAGGACTACAACCTGGAAATAAAATATCATCCGGGTAAGGCGAATGTAGTCACTGATGCTCTTAGTCGAAAGACTGTGGTTGTGGCAGCTATGATGATACATGAGGAGAAATTGATTGCTGACTTTCGTGATATGAATCTGGCGAACCAGATCATCTGTGCCAACTATAATGTTTCCCAAGGGGAAAGTGATCTGAGAGCTGAGATTGAAGAAGCTCAGAGGCAAGATGACTGGATACAGCGTAACCTGGCTAAGATTGAGCGAGGAAAAGTTCAGGGCTATGATGTGTCGCCTCGTGGATTAGTTCGCTACCAGAAAAGAGTGTGCATTCTACTTAAGGCAGAGTTGAGACAGAAGATCTTAGATAAGGCACATAAGAGCCGGTATACTCTTCATCCTGGTATGACCAAAATGTACCATGGTTTGAAATCTGTGTATTGGTGGCCGGGAATGAAGAGTGATGTGACGAAATATGTGGCGAGGTGTCTCACATGTCAGAAAGTGAAGATTGAACACCAAAGACCGCCTAGTTTGTTGCAGAGTCCTTAAATTCTGGAATGGAAATGGGAAAGTGTGACCATGGATCTTGTTGTGGGATTACCCAAGATCAGAAATTATGATGCGATCTGGGTTATCGTGGACCGGTTAACGAAGTCAGCGCACTTCCTACTGATCAATACTAGTTACTCTCCGGACAAGCTAGCAGAGATTTATGTTCGTGAAATTGTGAAGCTCCATGGTGTACCAAAGAATATCATCTCCGATCGAGATCCTCGTTTCACTTCGAGATTTTGGAAGGCATTGCATGAGGCACTGGGTACTCAGTTGAGATTCAGTACAGCCTATCATCCTCAGACGGACGGACAGTCAGAGAGGACTATTCAGACCTTAGAGGATATGTTGCGGGCATGTGTTCTTGACTTCAAAGGGAGTTGGGACCGTTTTCTTCCACTTGCGGAGTTCACCTACAACAATAGTTATCATGCGAGCATTCAAATGGCGCCGTATGAAGCGTTGTATGGAAGAAAATGCCAATCGCCATTGTGTTGGAATGAGTTGTCCGAGAGGAAGCTCTATGGACCAGATCTTGTGGATCAAACCTCAGCCCAGATTTGAATCATTCGTAAGAGGCTTCTTGCAGCTCAGAGTCGGCAGAAGAGTTATGCAGACTAGAGGAGAAGACCTCTAGAATTTGAGGTTGGTGACCATGTGTTTTTGAGAGTATCTCTTGTCACCGGTATTGGGCGAGCTATAAAGCGGAAGAAGTTAAGCCTGAGGTATATAGGTCCTTTTGAGATCCTTGATAGGATTGGGCCTGTTGCATACCGAGTAGCCTTACCTCCTAGCTTGAGCAGACTCCATGATGTGTTTCATGTTTCCCAGTTGAAGAAGTATTAACCGGATCCATCTCATGTCGTTGAGTATGAGAATGTGGAGTTGCAAGATAACTTCGCATATGCGATGGAGCCAGAGCAAATTATTGATCGAGAGGAACGTCGGCTCAGACACCGGAGTATTCCTTATGTGAAAGTGATCTGGAAGGGTATGACCCAGCGAGAAGCAACTTGGGAAGCAGAGGAAGATATGCGAAGGCGATATCCGGAGTTTATGGCTCAAGTGATGTAGCAAATTTTGAGGACGAAATTTATTTAAAGAGGGAGAATTGTAATATCCCGATTTGTAATTAGGGCTAATGACTCTGATAATTATTGTAATTATCGTGATTAAACATTTTTGGAATTTTGTAATATGAATTTTGTATGCATACATGTGGTATGTAAGATCAAGGGTTGTGATTCCTTGACCATGGGTCGGGATCCTATGTTTTGCGGTTTGTGAGCTCTTTGAGAGAGTGTGTAGATTTGGACATGTGGCTTAAGGTGGACCATTGGATGAAGCACTAGAGGACAAAAATCACTTTTTCCTCCCTTCTCTCTCTCCAATTCGGTGGAGTGTGTGTGTAGGCAAGGGGAGAAGCTTCTTCATCATCATTGCTCCATCTCTCTCATTTTCTCTCTCTACTTCCTCCATTGTTTCGCTGGACAAGCAAGAAAGAGGAGAAGAAAATCTTGATCTTTGGTAAGAAATACTTCTCCTTTTCTCTAAAGATATGTGTCTCATTGAGAGCTACATTGTGATAATTGTAGAGCCTTGAATGGTGTTGATTTGGGCATTGATTCGAAATTGAAAGTTGAGGAATCAAGGTTCTGAATTGGGCAAAGAGAAGAGGTAGGCATTTAGAGCATCTTAAAGTATTGTTTGTGATTTTTGGTTAAGTTTGGTCAAATATGGAATTTTGCCCTAATTATGCCTATTTATGGAAATATGAAGTTTATTATGATTGATGATTGGAAATGATTTAGTTTGGAGATATAGGAGCATTTGATGTAATTTGGAATGTTAAAAATGTGTTAAGGGAATTTGGATATGGTGTGTCATTGAGACCTTAATGAATGATTGTGGTCAAATTGGTTTCTAGAGTGTTTATGAAGTGGCCAATATGTTCCCTAGTTAGTGCTTAGTGTGTGTGAGCATTGGGAGGAATTTGGGAACCATTTGGGAGTGTAATTGACCATCTGGTGTTTCTGGTTTTTGGCTGCGTTTTTTGTCTCTGATGCACATCACTCGAGCACAGGATGAACATGCTCGAGTGATATGCGAGTTTTTCCCTTTTGTGCTTCGAGTTCGTCTGGGTTCTTTGAATAATGCTCGAGTGAGCTTGGGTCTGCTCGAGTGATGGTGTAAGTTCAGAGTGAAGGGTTGCCTTCAGGTCTTCACTTGCTGGTGGATGCCACGAGTGTGCTCTGACACTCGCGTGCATAGCCTTCTCACCCGAGCACTAGGGATCATGCTCGAGTGAGATTGTGCCTCAGGTGGGAGTAGTGCTTTTGGGTTGTCACTCGCGAGTAAGGTGCTCGGGTGTGCCTTCTTACTCGCGGGTATGAGGTGTGTGCTCGAGTGCAAATGGTTGTGCTCGAGTCATCCAGTTCTTTGAGAGCTTTGTGTGCTCTCGGGTCCTCACTTCCTGAACTTCACTCGCAGGTGCTCGAGTGAGGCATTTGGCGTTGTGCTCGAGTGAGGTTCAGCGTGCTCGAGTGAGGTTCAGCGTGCTCGAGTGAGCCAGTTCCTGGAAGTTTCTTTGTGCTCTCGGGTGCTCACTCGCAGTCTCACTTTCTTTTGTGCTCGAGTGATGTCTGTACTTGTGCTCGAGTGAGAGCATCTGTGCTCGAGTGAGATGACCAAAAATCAGTGTTTTGCCTTCGAGTAAGGGGTCTTTTGGGTAGTGTCTTCCAACCCTTTAGGCATATGTTTAGGCCTCTAATAGTCACCTAAAGAGTCCTAAATGATAACCAACTTAGAGTATTATTGAAATATACATATGGATAAGAGATTGATTTGTTGTCCCTATATTGGTATAGGATTTGACATCTGTCGCTCTCGCGAGGCCACGGTGCCGGAGCCAGTCAGGAAGGATACAGGTAGTGACTCTTTCTTTATGCCCTGTGTGATACCTTGTATATATATTATGTCATCGTTTTGAAATGAATATCGTATGCTGCAAGTTTTGAGAAAACTGTGGAAGCACCGCTATACCAATAGTCCCTGAGTCGCTAATAACGGTTCGGGTAAAGGTCGTATTCCTTCCCGGTGGTAAAAGGGGATGAGGTTAGGGTGTGATATATGTGTACATGTGGGCCGAAAGGCTAATTGTGAGCCGAAAGGCTATTTGTGATGGCCGACGGGCCATTGTGAAGCCGAAAGGCTATATTTGAGCTGTGTGGCTATTTGTATGCACTGCCACGCCAATAGTCCCTGAGTCGCTAACAACGGTTCAGGTTAAGGTGGTATGCCTTCCCGGTTGTAAAAGGGGATGAGGGTAGAGTGACTTGTGTTGCTGTATGAGATGATTGGTGTGCATATTCTGTGATTGCATGTGGTATGAAATTGTTGTTACTACTGGGATTCTTTAGAATCTCACCCCTTCCATATGACTAACCTTTTCAGACAGGGCGAGTGGCTCGAAAGGGAAGCGGACAACCAGGAGTAATTAGGATTACTCTAAGACTTAGTGGTAGTTGGTTATCTTCATTTTGGATTCGGGGTTACCAAGTGTATATGAGATTGTAAATGAATATTTTGGTTATGTAATCCCCATTTTGGGAACTTGTAAACCCATAATACAATTATATGTAGATGAACCCGCGGTTTTGCCGGGATTTTAGTTTCCGCACTCTGATATTGTTTATGTGATTTGATTTCTCAAAGTAGTTATATCCGCACGTGATTGTGAGACCAGGATTAAGTATGCTTTAGAACTGATTTTGAAATATCCCATCTCTTGAATGAGGGATCATAAATGGTCATTTTGTTTTATTGGTCTCTATTTCACTTAAATTTCATAATCCGGATGTAATTACGGTGAGTGGGTTACATTTTACAGAAAATTATGAAACTTTCCAGTCTTAAAGTTCACCTCCCAAGCTTCAAAATGGACATATAATTTGTGCCATTTCGTCTTAGGAAATGGGAGATATGACTGTCCAAAGTTTGAGGTCGAAAATGGACTCTGTTTTGGGGCAATGATGAAATTTGTGTAATTCTGGAATTTTGTGGTGATTTCTGGTAATGGCTCATATTTTTCCTATAAAGAGAACTTAAATATCTTTCATTTGGCTTTGGGATCACCTCATTTCGATTTTTCTAGAATTAGTTATGATTTTCAAAGTTAGGGCAGAAAATCTGCCAGAATTTCTGAAAAATCCGAAAATGGGAAATTAAAAATTATGACATCATCATATTGTAAGATGACATCAACATGGAATTAAAAGCAATTCCACCATCTTCATCAGCTATTCCCGACCCCATTTCAGAAAAAAAAGACGTGAGAGAGAGCTTGGAGAAAAGAGAAAAAAAGAGGAAGAAATCTCGCAAGGTAAGCCGATTTCTCCGACGATCTAGCTTCTAACGCGTATAACTCCAACTCTAAGCTACTCCTCTTTATTCTTTAAGGTTTTGAAGCAAAGAATTTCATGGTTCAAAGAGGCTAGGGTTCAGCCAAACTTGGGAAAAGCTAGTGGGAGCTTGAGGTAACTTCCAAACTTTCATATATTGCTTATTCTGGCTGCTGTGGGCAATTTAATCGGTGAAATTTCGCCGGATTGCCATTGGTTTTAAAGTTTAGAAATGATATGGCCTAGGGGTTATGCTGCCCAAATTGGGTCTTAATGTTAGTTGTAACCTAATGTAATGGTTAATAAAGTGGTTAGGAGTAGAAAGGAACGCGTTTACGGAGCCGAAATCGTAAAACCCCAATTTTCCCCAGAGAACTCATAAATTTTGGCCAGCTCTAGAAATGGGTCTTAGATTTGTATTTTCAATGATTTGATGGTTCCATTGAGTTCAGGGACGAAAATTAGGTGGTGTTACAGTTGGTCACTTTTTCGGAAAAGGCCGAAAAACCATAATTACGAAAACGCCCCTAAAAGATCATCTGTGGATAATTGTTGTGTGTTTATACACTATGTGTTGTGTGTTTATACACTATGTGTTTAACATGATCATATATGCTATGTGTTTATACACTATATGAGTGGTTTGTTACTACAGAGATTCTTTTGAATCTCATTCTTTCCATTGACTAACATTTCAGACAGGGCAAGTGGCTCCAAGGAGAAGCGAACCACCAGGAGCGGCTAGGATCTTGTAGAGTGTGTTGTTAGGCTGTTGGTTAACTATTTTGGACTTGGGATTATTGTTTATTTTTGGAGATGTAAATATTACTGTTGATTTTGGTTATGTAATCCCCTAGTGGAGACTTTTAAACCCTCAGATTATATATGTATAGAACCCGAGAGTTGCCGGGGATTTGGTTATACACTCTGATGTGTGTGAATGTAAATTAACTGCACAGGTAATTATATTTGAATTTTGAAATTGAGACCAGGATAGAGAAGAGCTTTTGAAAGTTTTTGGTGAAAACCCTACTATAGTGTAGGAACTTGAAATGAGTTTAAGCTATCCGACGGTCTCTAAACCAATTTAATTATGTGATATCGAATTATAATTACGTGGTTAAAGGCAGGGGTTACATTTTTGGTATCAGAGCTATAGTTCCTGGCAAGGGTAGAGTTTGCTAGGATAGATCCCTTAGTTGGGTTTAGGGATAGAAGATCATCTGTGGATAATTGTTGTGTATGCACATGTATGTTCTATTGATATGGATATATATATGAGACTTGTGAATATATGTGCATACCATCTCTGTCATATTAATGGGGTAAGTTGTTTGTAGAATGAAGAAAACTAGAGGACACCCCAATGTTCCGCGTGTAGACCTAGAGGTGGAGGTAGTCAATGACAATCCACCAGATCCAATGCAAGAGTTGATGGGTCTAATCCGGGATCAAAGAGATATGATTGCTGAGCTAAGAGAAGAGCTCAGAGTAGAAAAAGCAAAGAACAAAGATGACCCGATTCAGTCTACTCCGGTAGAAACTCAAGAATAAACTCGTCATGAGGACACTGCTGAAGGGTCAGCACGACCGCTGGAGTCCCCACCTCACACTATTCCAAACCAAGAGTCTTATGGAGTACCTGTAAGAGAGGGTAAGGATCTTCAGTTTTGGGTTACCAGATTTTGCAAACATCTGCCTCCAGTGTTCAAAGGGAGGTTTGATCCACAAGTGGCGGAAGATTGGTTGAACCGTCTCGAGAAGATATTTGAGGTCCTTGGATGTTCGAATGAGGTGAAGCCACGCTTGGCAGTTTACAAGCTCGAGGGTGATGCGGACCGTTGGTGGAGAAATATCTCTCTCACACTGTGCAACAGAAACGTGCCATTGACTTGGGAATTGTTCCAGCAAGAATTCAATGAGAAATACTTTCCCAAATCAGTACGGCTCGAGAAGGAGACAGAATTCCTTAACATTAGACAAGGGGACACTAAGAGCTTTGATGATTATTTGTCCCGTTTCATCCGTTTGTCTCGATATTCCTCCTATCTCCGATACAAGGATGACGAAGAATGGAGTTCAGATATGCTCATTCGTGGCCTAAGGCTTTCACATTTACAACAGAATATCAACAGTCAGAGTAGATATAACCAACATCACTCCCTAGCCCTACGGCTTTCACATAGCCTTTCGGCTTTTTTATCCACAATGAATTCATTATCACACCCCACCCCTATCCTCTTTCACCGTTGGGGATGCACATAGTGTAACCCCCTTCCCACCTTAGGCCGGGATTGAGTTCTTAAACTCATAATTAAGTTGTAATTAGAGACCATAATGAAATTTGGGACTTAATAAGATACACTTTTGCCCAAAAATCGGATTTGCAAAAACATTTTTCAAAGCTTATTCACAATGGTCTCAAGTTCTCAATACAAAATAATACTGGCCTGAACAGGTGGATTCCATTTACAAATATCAGAGTGCACATAAATTCCCGACTCACTCGGGTTCCATTCATTAGATAAGGGATTTACAAAGGCACAAAGCCACAATTCAATACCCTTAACTTGGGGATTACACAAAATCTATATATACAATTCCAAAATCTACAATGATAACCATTAATTCCAAAATACACTCCTAAACAGGAGCTCTAACTACTCTTCGTCGCCCGCTTGCCTCTCGATCCTTCGGCCCTGTCTAAAAGGTTTAATTTTGGGAGAGTGAGATTCTAAAGAATCCCCGTAGTAACAAGTCAATCATATAATGTACAACAATAATGCATGTAATCAAATCATCACCCACACAAGCAACTACAACGGCAGTTGTAGCGGCAATGGTTAGTATGACACATGTCATCCCTGACGATTGCTCACGCTGAATTGCTCACGCTGTATTGCGTCACAACAGTCAACACAGTATAATTCACCACAGCTAGGATCCATATAAAGCATATCATAATCGCAAGCCACATAGGCAAGATACACACACAGCCCACGGCTGGTTTCACAAACACCGCCCCCACGGGTCGGATTCACAAAGATCCATGTCGATTACGACGGCAGTTCAGCGGCCGACCTAGAGATGACCACTGTCAATCCCTACACGGCTCACGCGGACTTGCTCACGCCGTAATGGACCATGGCACACATTTCACAAGTTCAATGATAAGATATGCATGCCAAGACATCATACAAGATATGAGAGAAAAGTCACTACCTGAGTTCTTCCGGACGTGTCCTAGCGCCGGTCTCTCCCGAGGAAGGCAAATATCAAATCCTATTTTCACAATTAGGGACGAAGAGTTATTCTCTATTCCAAGACTCAATTCACTTCATAATGCTTAATTGGTTATCATTATTGCTCTTTTAGAGTCACTAAATACCCTTAACAACACTCCTAAAGGGTAGGAAGAACTATCCCAAAGATCCCCTTTTGGAAGCACAAAACTGAGATTTTTCACAGTTTCACTCGAGCACAGATGACCATGCTCGAGCACAGATTGTACGGACACTCGAGCACAAACGGCTTCACTCGAGTGATGGTACGGACATCACTCGGGCACAAGAGAAAGTGAGACCGCGAGTGCTCACCCGAGAGCACAAAGAAACTTTCAGGAACTGGCTCACTCGAGCACAAAATCCTCACTCGAGCACAGGTACGGAATTCACCTCAAGCACAAGAGGAAGTGAGACAGAAAGCACATACCCGAGAGCACAACGAAACTCTCCAAGTACTGGATCACTCGAGCACAGCCATATGTGCTCGAGCACACACCTCCCACCCGCGAGTGAGAAGGCACACTCGTGCAACTTTCCCGCGAGCATCAACCCGAAAGCACAACTCTCACCTGAAGCACCAGCTCACTCGAGCAGACACCCAGTGCTCGAGTGAGAAGGCAATGCTCGCGAGTGTCAGAGCACACTCGTGGCAATCAGCCCGCGAGTGAAGACCAGAAAGCAACCCTTCATTCTGGACTCACACCATCACTCGAGCAGCCCCAAGCTCACTCGAGAACGTTCTTCCCTCACTCGAGCATAAAGCGATGTGCTCGAGCATTGCTCATAAAAACCCAGACCACTCGAAGCATCAAAAGGGAAAAACCACTCAGTACTCGAGCAGAGTTCATCCCTGCTCGGGTGACCTTCAACCCTCACTCGAGCAGACCCCTTCTGCTCGGGTGATGTTCATACTTCACTCGAGCACACCCCAGTCTGCTCGAGTGAGTACCTCAGATAGCAGGAAACGCAGAAAACAGAGGCACTCTCCTCAACCTTTGCCCAATTGATTCCTATGGCCATAAAACTTAACCCAAAGCCATTCCCACACAAAATCACCCAATAAATTCAATGGAATACTCAGAATCATCAAAATCCTACTCCATTATCATGATTTGGGTTTTGGGCAACAATTTCATCAAAATTCCCATTTCATCCTAACATCATATTTCAATCTCTAATCTATCTATCTAACATAAACTCATTCCAAAATGCCATTCTCATGCCATAAACATACCAAATGAACAGTGACACTCATTTTCATGATTAAACCAAATTTCCCAGAATTTATAAACTATTCCAAATGGCATGAAACTTAGATAGATAGGTTAGTTTCACTCACCTTATCAACTTCTCCAAAGGGAGTTCTTGATCCACCCACAATCAGATTTTCGTGTGGCACCAAACAACACCAAATGGCCCAACTATACACACCAAAATGAAGCCCATGATTCAAGGATCAACATTTATGAATGGTGTTTGAGCAAAGAAGATCATTTACTTACCCAAAATCACAAGTTCTTCTTTCTCTTTCTTGCCTAAAACTTCCGCCGGAAATGGAGGAAGAGAGGAGAGAGAAACGAGAGAGAGAAATGGAGAGATGGAGAGAGAGAAAAGAGAAAAGCAATCTTTTGTCCTCTTGTGGCCTTCATCCAACAACTCTCACAATGCCACTTGTCAGCATCTCATTCATTCCCTCAATAAGCTCACACAAGCTAAGCACACTGGATCCCGACCCACGGTCAAGGAATCACCACCGTTGATCTTAAATACCACACATATGCACTAACATTTCCAATTTCCACTATTTATAACATTAATTAATATAGTCATAAATCACATAATATTCCCAATTAATTCATAATTATCATTAATAATCATGATTATCCCTTAATCAAAATTTGGGATATTACACATAGCCCTCACCATAACCATTGTTAGGTACCGGAGGACTATTGGCATGGTGATGCAACTCAAAGGAATATACACAATTCAATGACATTACATGCATACAATGCATTACATATAGTATAAGAGAAGGAGACACTACCTTGTTCTTTCCGACACTGCTCTTGCACAGGCTCCTCTCGAGCAAGGCAAATATCAAATCCTATACACCAGCATAAAGGACGATGGATCAATCTCTATTCTAAATTATTACTTTCATAACACTTAAAGTTTGTTATCATTTGAGACCACTAGGTGGCCACTAAAATAGTAAACACATGTCTAAAGGGTTAGGAAAAACTTGACGAAAGACCCCCTTTGGGAAGTGAAAATACTGATTTTAACTTATGCACTTGAGTGACGAGATAACTTGCACTCTAGTAAGGATAGCTCACTCTAGTTAACTTTTTGTTACATTATAAATTAGTGAACCTTAATATATTAACTCTATTTTCCATAGGGCGAGTCAATATGCAAGTTATATGTTGATCAATCTTTCAAGCATGTGGTTGCAGTTGGCGTTGCCTACAACATTGATAATGATACAATGCATAATTCACCATTGCCTAACAACACACTTCGAGTAAGGGTTGACATTTGCATGAATGTAGATGCGCTCTTATCGATCCCTTCTCAGGATGAAGAAACAATGGTGAAAGATGTTGTATGTGGCTATGTTGTATAGAGCCATGTCAGAAGGATGTTCATTCACAATTCCCTCTACTTTTCTTATGTACTTGCATATAAAATTACATGATTTTTCTAGGTTGGACAGTCTAAAGGAAAACAAATTCAACTGTATGGCAAGAATAAAGTGTTCGACAACACAAATGAAGTCCAAAGTCATGGCTAACCAATAAAGCAAAAGACAAATGACCTCATATCACAATCAACTGGAATTAATTGCACCTAATTTGATCCTTGAAGGAGGTCTACATTTAGATTTTGAGAGACACATATAATTTATCATCATCATTTATCACTATTGTTATAATTTATCTTTCAATTTTTTGGTTTTAATCTCATGGTTTTCTTTCTTATAAAGGAGCTTGTACCATGACATCTTACTGGACACAAACAGGGTCTAATTCTCATTTGGCATTTGGGGTAAACCTATGAATTTATGGCATCATATTAAATTGTCATAAGTATTGGACCAAATATAAGAGACATGTCCTAAAGGCCCATGTAGACCTATTGGACACTCATTTATCATGGCTCTAATGATACAATTATATATCTAGGGTCATGAAGTGATAAAGGAAAAGCATACTCAATGGCTGATGAAAAGGTACAAGAGGAGGACTTAAAGACAAGAGGTAGTGAACTTACTTAACTTGCATGTATTTAATGTGTTTGTTGTGTATTGATTTGCAGTATTACTTTGCTTGATTATGTGAAGCATATATGAATGAATAAAGCTCTGTTTCTATTTATACTATGGCCATAGACATGTTGCAAGAAACATTATGCATCCAGAAATGTCATTATGTGAACATAGGCCTATCTAAAGCAAGTATATCACGCACTAGCGTTCATCTTGCATGTATTGTTAATAATTGTTTGCTATTGAGATTCCCACAAATCTCATCCTCCCCAAACCAACCATTTAGACAGGTGAAAATAGGAGGTGTACTGAGAATAAAGAAGAAAACTGCACAAGAGGAATGCAATGGTGGAACGAAGACAGGAAGATGTTTGCATTTCATTGTAATGAATTTAGACATCCTGTTAGCCCTATGTGTCTACATTATTTGTAATCATTAAGTACAATCCCTGTGGGGAATATATGTCATCAAGCACATATTATCAATACATTTATGCTATTCTGTGTGCCCACTGAACTATGCACGAACACTCTAAAAATGTGGAAATAAGATAAGGGTATTACAATGTGTCTTGCACAATGCACCATACATGCTACCTCATAGGATTGCTGAGTGTGTGTGTCAATGTGTCTACATATGGGACCCACAGGCCTATATCTCTTCTTCCTTTTCCAAAAATGCAGGGTATATGTACCAACCCTAAAAATGCCATGTGCATAACTTTACTGACATATTTTATCCATCTAATCACACCAATTGAGAGGCCTATATATCCATAGACTTGTTCTCTACTCTAAGGAACCAAAACACATAGTCTAGGGCCCCATATGGCCTATAAATACTTGTGTTTGTCATTTAAAATGGTTCCAAGTGGCCTTCTACCCCCTAAGGGTGCCATATGTACTCAAGTACATATGTCAGTCTATTTCTCTAACTAACTACAACCTCTGAGCGATCATATCATCAAGAGAACCATTCTCTTCCCAGAAACTAAATCACACAGTCCCCAAAAGTCTTTCCATCTCTCAAGATTCTTGGGACTCTTTTCAAATTGGGTGTACTAGTCTGCCTGTTATATGCTTATTCTAGAGTTTCTAGGCAAAAATATGATATTACAATCTACAAGAAGATACGGGTACTGATATATGAATTTATTCAAATTTTGTGATTCAAAAATTGAATTAACTATTTCATTGTATTGTTGTAGTGCCCTTTCTAGCCCAATATCAATGATTATGGGTATTACATCATGAAATTCATGAAGGATGTAATTACTCATGATGTAATACCTCAAATTTTGGGACTAGAAGCTAGAGAATAAGCGTGAATAAAGTAGACTACTAAGTCTAGTTTAGTAAGAATCCCAAACCATACTCAAAATAAAGAATAAATTTTAGTGCGTATTAGTTGAGGGAAAGTACTCGATTCCTTTAGGATTGTGTCAGAATGACATAAAATCTAACTTGGATCCAAAGGAAAAGGGAAATGGTGTCTAGAATAAAGACCTAACTTGGATCCAAATGAAAAGGGAAATGGTGTCTAGAAAAAAGTAATAAAGGAAACTAAAAGAACTAATGGCACAAGAAATAATATTGTCATAATCAAGGGAAAAAGGGATAATTGCCACTTAATCTTGAGGTTAAAATTGGAAACCAAAATAAAGGGCTAAGATTTGTCCTTGAAAAGTAAAAAGTAATTATGAGAACGAAGAAGCAATCAACTACCTACCCTTATATTATCAAAAACATCCAAGAAGGCAAAATGGAAGAAAGAAGGAGTTGGTCAAAGATTCAAAGCACTTTTGGAAGAAGACTTTGGTCAACTTGAACATTTATAC
The DNA here is from genome assembly GCA_963855925.1 of Inga laurina. Lineage (NCBI taxonomy): Eukaryota > Viridiplantae > Streptophyta > Magnoliopsida > Fabales > Fabaceae > Inga > Inga laurina. The sequence continues at coordinate 10,792,043 of OY979713.1, forward strand.
CAAAAAGCATTCGCTCAACATTCTTCATCTTTTTGAATGTTGAGTTCGGTCAAAAAGAGAAGAGGGAGGAAAGATAAAAACTCAACTCAATTAACCAAGTCTATATGGCTAATTAACCACACACTTTTTCAAGGAGCCATAGTAAATTGCCACATTTATTTTTCTCTTATTCTCTTGGCAATTTTCAGCCAAGTATTTCAAGAAGGTTAAGGAAGTGGATATTTAACCATTACATACTCCCTCTAACATGCTAAAAGTCATCCAAGGTTGAAGAAAAAGGAAGAAAATAGAAGGAAAAGAAAAGGAAAGAGAAAAGAAGAACAAGAAGAAGGTGAGTCTTCTACTTTGATTTTCACCTTGTAAATCACCTCTTTGGCTCAACTACTATTCAGAAACATTATTCTCCTATCTAAGAGCTTCATTTCTATGTTTTTTGTTTTTGAAGAGGAGGTGTTTTGAGTCTTCTAGCAATAGCCAAAGTTGGAAAATCAACAAAAAAGATCTAGAAAAAGCAAGAGGTAAGCAAGAGCATCATTTTGACATATATATTGTGATGTTTAGTTGAATTTTTAGCCCTCGTTCTTGCAGCCCTAATTTTGGTTATCTTAGGATTTTTAGGGTTTCATCATAGTTTGGTCATATACATGTGGTTATATGATGTTTAGGAAGCATATGTTCCTAATTTGATGGATAAATTGTGAATTTATGGATTATTGTTTTGTGCCCTAATTTTTGGTTAGAACATGGTAGGAAGAAGGAGTATGATTTTGTTGTATCTAAGGTCTCTAATGGATTCCTTGGGCAGAGTTGTGTAGGAATAGGTTGTTGTTATATTTTTAGAAAGAATGGATTTGAAATCCAAAAAATTGGAATTATGTTGCACAATTAGGGTTCCTATGTGGCAGTCTGAATGTGTTGTCTTTTTAGGTAATAGAATGTCGTCCACTGGCCATGATCTTTTCTACAGTAAAATTAGACTTATCGAGATTTAATTTGATAGGTCATTTGTGTCATTTAGATTAGTACATTAATACTTATGAATTTTTGAAGTCAAGCATTGAATCTGGAATGAATTTTATGGTAGTGAGGCTTTAGTCCTAGTTCTAGAATTTTGTAATGTTTTATCTTTAAAATAGACTCAAATAGATTTGAATAGGAATTTGAACCACCTCAATTGGAATTCTATAGAATTAGTTATGAATTTTCAAAGTTTGGTAAAAATGCTGATAGCGTTTAGCTACCATGAAAATTTAAGAAAGAAAGGGCCAAATGTAATTAGTATGAACTCCAAGGGTGAAATGAAGTATATGGGACTAATGTAGCCCATTAAGAAATCATTTGTCATAACACTAATAATATGGTATTTATCTAGGGCCATGAGAAGCCAAGAAAGAAGAAGAATGGAAGAATTTCCAAGAAGCTACAATGGTTGAAAGAAAAGGGGACAAGAAAAAGACACAAGTCCAAAAGGTAGTGAATATACTTGCATGTATTTGATGTGTTTGTTGTGTATTGATTTGTAGTATTGCTTTACTTGATTATGTAAAGCATGTGTGAATGAATGAAGCTCTATTTCTGTATATGTTGTGGCCATAGATATGTTGCACAAAACATTGAGCATGCATAAATGTCATTATGTGAACTTGAGTCTATGTAAGGCAAGTATATCATGTACTAGCATTCATCTTGCATGCATTGTTAGTATAGTTTGCTACTGAGATTCCCTTGAATCTCACCCTCGCCTGCTAACCATATAGGTACGTGAATTTGAAAGACAATAATGCTTGAAGATAAACTAGAAGGAAGAATGACGAAGAATTGAAGATTCAAGTGCATTTATTTTTACTGTGTGTAAAATATATACAGTTGACGAGTAACTATGAATATGCAAGTATGAATATGCATAGTATAATTAAATAGTAATTGGGATCACTGTGCTTAAGAATAAAAACCAAAATAAGAACTAACTCTGATACATGAATCGGGTAAGAATAATGGCTAACGAGTCAGAAATAAGTAATTAACCCCTAAGTAATTAAAAATAATGCTTCCATGTACGTAATAAAGGGCTATATTGTAACATTCCAAATTTTATTCACCCAAAATTTCTTATATTAAAGTGAATAAAATAGTGAATTAAGTAGCATGTGAAATGACAAAACAATGCAATTAGAGGTCACACACAACAAGATTATGTTTGGAACACAAATTGTAAAATTTGGATTTGCTGTAAATGTGTTTTCCTGCGTGTCAGTCTGGTTGTGTTGTGATTTTTGATAATCAATTGATATCCAATGACTATGACATTTTCCAAAATAAAAGTAGACATATCAAGCTTTAATTTGATAGGTCATATAAGTCATTTGGACTTGTACACAAAGAGTTACGGATTTTTGAAGTTAGCCAAGTGAAACTGGCAAGTTTATGTGGCAGTGTCCAATATATAGCAATTTTGGAATGATATTCGTCCAGGTGGCTAAAGGAAATATTTTTCCTTCAAGATAGACTTAAAAAGAGTTACATAGCCTTTAGAACCACTACAATTGGACATCTAGAAATAAAGATATCAATTTTCAAAGTTTGATGAAAATTCTGTCAACTTTTAGGCAAGGTGTGAAACTAACAAGGAAATGGAAAAAATGTATGGGCAAATTGGCAATCTGCCATAAAAGCAAGAAGACATTTATTTTTCCATTTTATTGGGATATTTTTTGTCCAAAAAGGAGAATAATAGGAAAAATAAATATTTAGATAGAAATGGTGCCATGTGGAAGCATTTTTTACCATATGGAAAAAGAAAAGAGTGGAGGAAAAGAAAAGAAACTACATGGTTGAAACCCAACCGAATCACAACTCCTCCCTCTCTATTAATTCATCCAGCACTTGAAAAAGAAGAGAAAAATAGAGAAAATCAAGAGAAAATGGAAGAGGAAAGAGAAAGGATGAATAGTAAAAGTTATTGAGCTCTTAGCCGATTTCACCTCCGATTCGGCATTTATAGCTTCTAGAGTCTTCTCTAATATTGTTCCTCTAGAGCAACATTTCTATGGATTCAGACTTTTTTATCAAAGGTGTTTGATTTAGTATACTCAGAGGAGGTGTTGATGGAATCAAGAACATATCACAAATTCGAGTTCCGGTAAGCCTATGCTTTTATTTGAACCGAATATTCTATGATTTCATTGAGTAATTCGTGAGATACTCAAACCTTAAATTTTTGCCAGAGGGAGTCTCTTAGGTTTTGATGTTCATAAGATGATGATTATGATGTTAAAAGAGGTTTATGATGATCCAAGATCATTCTGGTGGTTAAATTTGCAAGAATACAATTTTGTGAAAGTTAGGGTTTTCTATGGTTTGGACAGGGCAAAAGGAAGGAGATGGATTTTGATATTTTTGAGTATTCATTGAATTCTGCATTCAAAATTATGTAAACAAGGATGTGGTTATGTTTTTTAGATGATTGTATAGAAAGCCTTGAATTTTGAAAGATGATGGATAGTGCTGCCAAATTCGTTTTTCAGAAACAGATTTGTTGTTGTGTGTTTTAGAATTGTCAAACCTAGTCCAACCTTATGAAAGTTTACAAGATGAAATGAGATACCCTGGGCTTTAATTTGATATATAATATTAGCCATTTGGACCAGTGGATTGAAAGTTATAATTTTTCAAAGTTTGACTATGAATCAGGAACGAAATTCTATGGCAAGCTAGTATTGACAAATTTCCTGGAATTTTATGGTTGTAATTGATGCTCAGTGATATTTGTTACTTAAAGTACATTTTAAAGTGCTTTGCCTAGGACTTTGAACCACCTTATTTGAAGTCTTAGAGAAAAAGTTATAATTTTTCAAAGTTGAGGGTCAAAACTAGCAGCTTTTGTTTGACCTAGGAAATTGTGACATTTAATGGGAAATGCAAGGAGTTTTCTGACACTATGAAAGGAGAATTTGAGATGTCAATGATGGGAGAATTAACATTCTTTCTGGGTTTACAAATCAAACAAAGAAAGAATGGAATATTCATATCTCAGTCCAAATATCTCAAAGAACTTCTCAAGAAATATGGAATGGATCAAGCTAATGGAGTTGACACACCTATGAGTTCAACAGCCTTACTTGATGCGGATGTAAAAGGACCTGAATTCAATATAACTAAATACCGAGGAATGATAGGGTCACTACTCTACCTCACAGCCAGTAGACCAGATATTCAGTTCAGCGTGGGTATATGTGCCAGATACCAATCATGCCCCAAGGAATCTCATGCTGAAACAGTAAAAAGAATTTTCAGATATCTCACTGACACTGTAGATTTGGGAATATGGTACCCTAAGAAAGGAAGTGAATATCTTGTAGCTTACTCAGATTCAGATCATAGTGGCTATAAGACAGATAGAAAAAGTACAAGTGGACAATGCCAATTCTTGGGTGGAGCAGTGGTCTCTTGGGCTAGCAAGAAACAGAACACTGTATCATTATCCTCAATAGAAGCTGAATATATAGCTGCCTCAAGTTGCTGTGCTCAAGTACTATGGTTAAAACAGCAATTGTAAGACCTTGGTATCTATCTCAAGGAAATTCCCATATACTGTGACAATACGAGTACCATCAGCTTGGCCAAAAATCCAGTGCAGCATTCAAGAACCAAACATATTGATGTGAGGCATCATTTTATCAGAGATCACGTCCAGAAGAAAGATATCAAAGTTGTATTTATTCCAACACATCTGCAGTTAGCTGATATTTTCACCAAACCTCTGGCAAAAGATCAGTTTCTCTACATAAGGAAGGAATTGGGAATGGTAAATCCAAATGAATTGTAAGAAATTCTGTATTTTATTCACTTATTTAATTAAGGTTTGATGATGAACATTACTGACATAAGCATCAGATTTTTTAGTTATGTGTTTTGCAGAACAAATTCTAAAGGAGAAATCTGAGTAAAAGAGGAAGTATTCGAATAATGATTATGGTATTCGAATACTCAATCATGGTTTCAAAAGGATAGTATTCGAATAACTAAATAACTATTCGAATACTGCAAAGTTTTGTAAAAACTATTCGAATAAAGCAAGAGTTATTTCAATAATAAAGCATTTTTGTCAAAAAGAACTATTCGAATAAAAGAGATGATATTTGAATAGCAATACAACTAGAAGCAAGGAACAGAGTATTATTCGAATAGCTGGTAAACTATTCGAATAAAACACATGAATATCTGACCAAAGAAGAATTATCCGAATACTAATCTTACTATTCGGATAATCTGAAGTTACAGGACAACAGAAACTATCTGAATACTTGGACAACTATTCGAATAGTTACAATCTTCAGAGACAGGAATATTCAAATACCACCAGAACTATCCGAATACAGGTATGCTCATTTACTCTCTTAGTATTCGAATAATTTCTTGAGTATTCGAATAATACCCCCTTTATTCGAATACACATGTAATTATCCAAATAAAAATAGACCTAAATATAAGGGAACTAAGCTCAGTCTCTTATCATTATTCGATTACCACTCCATTTCTCTCCACATACAAACTCTTCCAATATTCTTCGACATACCTCAGTAAACCCAGAATGAGAACAAAGAGAGCTATTGTCAACAAATTCTAGAATTTCAACTTCTTTTCATACAGAGACTTCCACCTTTTGGCCTGTCTATTGTCTAAAGTGAAGCTAAATGTTGGGGAATTCATATACCAAGAAATTGAGAGATACAGAATGGGATCCAACAAAACTCTTCCTGCTCCTACTAGAGATGTTCCTCCTCCTTCTGACTTCTCGCTTCCTTTCCCCACCAACCTTTCTCATAATGACAAAAAGGGGGAGAATAGTTTTCAGCCATCATTCTCTTCATAACTCACTAGTCACCAGACAACATGGAGAATCAACAACATGGTCAGACACGATAAACTTCTCAACCTTGTTGTTTCATCCATCAAATTTTATCAGAGCTTCTGAGATATTTAGTTTCCTAAATATTTAGAATATTTAGACTGTTTTTCTTCACTTATGTTGTCTAATTTATTGAATCTGAGACCTTTGCTTTATGTCTGTTCTTGCCAGATTAACTGTATTTTGTTTTATATCACTTAGTTTTGTCATCATCAAAAAGGGGGAGAATGTTAGATTCAGAGTTTTGATGATAACAAACCTAAGTCTAGTTTGATTTGTCTCTGCATTCTTATTCACAAGTTTTTCGCTAAGAAAGTATTCGAATAGTATACCTACTATTCGAATACTGGAACTCAGTTTCTATTAGCTATTATTCTAATAAGTCTCAGACTATTCGAATAGTCAAATAATTATCATGATAATGCATATGTTATTAGAATAGTCAAATAATTATCATGATAATGCATATGTTATTAGAATAGTCAAATAATTATCATGATAATGCATATGTTATTCGAATAGTCAAATAATTATCATGATAATGCATATGTTATTAGAATAGTCAAATAATTATCATGATAATGCATATGTTATTCGAATAGTCAAATAATTATCATGATAATGCATATGTTATTCGAATAGTCAAATAATTATCATGATAATGCATATGTTATTCGAATAAAGTTACACTGATACATAGTCATATTATTCGCATATACTCTGACTATTCGATTACTATAATCTAGTATATCAGTTGAAAGTTTTCTGATAAAAAAGTATTCAAATAGCCAGTACATTATTCGAATAGGGTTTATATTCTCCAAAGTAAATATCAAATGTATTATTCGGATAATAATATGACTTTTCGAATAAGAATGGTCACTATTCAAATACTATGGTCATTATCAGAATAATCGACGGTTGCTTAAAAGAGGTTTCAAATTCTATTATTCGAATAGTATGAATACTATTCGAATAGTATATCCACTATTCGAATAGTGATATTTGTTAGAGCAAGAGTTTCACCCAAGAGGGGGTGAATTGGGTGATCTTAAAAATTTCGTTGCAAATATAAAATTTGACGTTGAAATTAAAACAGGAAAGAGTAAGGAAAAATATCACCGAAGTGTACACCAGGAGTTATACTGGTTTGGCCACAACCACTTTGACCTACATCCAGTCCTCAGAGCTTCTCTGAGAGTTTCACTATATCTTCCAAGATTCAGTGGGTTCTTGGCACCTCAGTACAAGCAAGTTCCTACACCTGGACACTCGCTCCCCCTTACAAGTTGTAATCCAATCCCAACTCAAGGTTCCACAACCTTAAGTTACCTCAATAACAATTATTGAGTTTGAATGAAATAACTCTCTCACAGAGTAAATAAGAATCACTGAAGCATAGAGTCACAAGTACAATGAAAAACAGAGTAATGAACTTGATGATACATTCGTGAGTGTATTCTTCTGTATCTCTCTGTTCATATGTTCACATATATATAGATACATTGGTAATGATTGCTGGAACATATTTCTTCATGTCCGTTGGAGCGTGCGCAGCCATTATTAACTTTTCCAGTTTTTGAAAAACATACCTTTGTGGTAGGTGACGGTCGATGACATTTGAGCATTGCTTTTGACTTTCCTTATTTGGTAAGATCTCTTCATTGTTTTATCTGTTGAAATGCTAAGAAGACTAATAGAATGAAAAGTTAATCAAATAGGAACCAGAACAATGACCGTTGGAATGATTTCAAACTTTCTGGGTTTACTTACTCGAGTAGCTACTCGAGTATCACATGAAGTTTACTTGAGTACTTACTCGAGTATCATCAGGAAAACTTTGATCAACTGCAAGCCAACAGACAAATTTAAGATTACTCGGGTAGTGCATGGAGTAATCAATTTTTAAACCTTTGGAAATGTATGTTTACTCAGGTACTTACTCGAGTAATACACTCACAACTTTATGAGTTACTCGGGTACCAACTCGAGTAAACCTTCAAATAAACTTTTGGTTACTCGATGCTTTACTCCAGTAATGTTGGCAGGATTTCAAGGCCGAGAGCACTTACCTTGTTACTCGAGTACATACTTGAGTAAACTTACTTTTTGGGCACCACTTACTCGGGTAATGACTTGAGGTTTTCCTTGAAAATATCTCTGCATACTCGGGTACCTACTCGAGGAATTCACTTAAAATAGAACATTAAATACTTGCATACTAGAGGAATGACTCGAGGAAAATAAGTTAAGAAGAAATCAAGTTAATCGGGTACCACATTCAAGTTTTCACTTACTTCAGTTTGTTACTCGAGTACCTACTCGAGTAACATTGGCAGTGGTACAAAGTGCCGAGCAACACATTTTAAGAAACAGAGTTACTCGAGTACTTACTCGAGTATCATTGGCAACCTGAAAGCAATTGGAAGTTTTTCACGTGGTTACTCGAGTAGTGCCTCGAGTAACATTGGCAGGCCGAGAGCAACTCCAAGTATTTACCTGGTTACTCGAGTAGCTACTCGAGTAACATTGGCAGGCCGAGAGCAAATTGAAAATACTTACACTATTACTCGAGTAACGTTGGCAGGTTACTGGAAGGTGCCTCTGGTTACTTCAAGTTTTGACTCATTACTCGAGTACCGCCTCGAGTAATGCCTTAGAAAACTTGCTTCTGATCAAGTTTCTCAGCTTTTTCTCATGGCCTTTCTTCATTACTCCAATGCTTACTTCAAGTGATGCTTATCCCTGTTATTCCTTTGCTCAAACTTATTTATTGATCACTTCTTTTTCATACCATTCTTTTGTTATCATCAAAACATGAGATCTAACATTCTCCCCCTTTTTGATGATGACAAAACTTGGTGATTTTGAACATCTTTTGAAAATAAGTTCACAAATGAACATCTCTTGAAAGTCTTTTGATAAACTTTGTTATCTTTATAAAATGATTATAACACATTCATTTTGCATACATAATAAACTTCATTAGTCCAACAATGTATCATAACTTAAAGCTTAAATGGACTTGAAATGGAATCATAACTTAAACATACTTGTATTAAACTTAAATTGCATACTACAAGATAATAAGTTTAGAACTAAAAAGAAATAACAAGTTCCAAAATGCTCCCTAGAACCCATATACACCCAAATACCAAAAAGAAACTATAACACATCCACAAAATCACTCTCAAGCTCTTCTCCCCCTTTTTGGCTTCATCAATCAAGTGGAGGGCTAGGAGGCTTGACAATAGAGATAGGCTTTACAGGAAGCACTAAGCCATCATCTGAACTGGATGAATCAAAGGAGCTGGAAGAGGCTGGTTCAGGCAGATTGACTGGAGGGACATGGATGTCATCGCCGGGAGGAGAAGGTTGGAAGACAACCATAGTAGTGGTTTCTCCTTCTGGAGTGGTCTGTATCTCAGGAGTGCTCTCAGTCTCTGGTGTATGATGTTCAGAGGAGGATGAGGGAGATATTTCCTCAGTGTGGGTAGGAGATGGAGTCGGTTTAGGAGCGGTTTCTAGCTGAGGTTTTGGAGGAGAATCATCAATGACAATGTACATAGTCTCATTGGTATCTGGGTTGTCCACTATATACAGAATGTCTTTGGCTCGAGACTCAGGTGGACTAGATACTAGAGGAGTAGATGGTTCATCCTCAGGGAGAGGAGTGTCAGAAGGAGGGTTCACTGGAGGTGGTGGTGGTGTAGATGAAGATGGACCGGCAGAAGGTCCGGGACCTAAAGAGTCTAGTCGTGCCAGAATTAATCTCAGAGTCTCACCCTGGGCACGTTGCTCTGCTAGCAACTCCTCATGCCTCTTGTCCATTTTCTCTATCAACTCCTCATGCCTCTTGTCTATTTTCTCAACCAACTCTGCCATCTTGAAATTCGTGTTGGTTATCAGTTCGGCGTTCGTGTTGGCGATATCCACATGGAAACCTCTCAGCATATTTTCCATAAAGTGCTGGAGAGTGGCATTGAGAAAGGATGGTGAAGATATAGTTGCAGCTGGAGCCGATGACTGAGTGTCATCCATCCTACTGGTCTTTGCCTCAGTGGTCTTCCTCTTCTTCTTCGACCCAGATTCCAGAAGGCCTTTGAGAGGGATATCGATGTTCAATTTCCCAATCTGGTTTCTCCCAACTGGAGTCAAGCTCTCAATGGGCTCCTTGCTATCCAAATACCATATTTTGTTCTCTTTCAGGATTAGAGACACAATCTGAGGATATGGCATTGGTGTTGTAGCCTTCCCATCCACCTTATACCTCTTCATCTCAGAAAAGATATACTCTCCCAGATCCTTCTGTTCCTTCAGGAGAAGTGAAGCAAACCACCTAAAGTCCCTATCGGAGAAGTGGGTATAGTTGTTGGCTTTGTTCACTAGGGACCTAGAGTAAATGTACCAAAGGACCCTATGATGATCACACATATCACTGGGCTTGAAATTTAAAGGGCCAACTAACTCTCCGGGTTTAAGGATAGTAAAGATTTGGTTTGGCTCAAGCTGGGAGTAAATATCATCCGGGGGGTTCTCAATTCCTAACCTCAAGTTAATCCTAGAAGGCGATATAAGTATCTTTTGGCCTCTAACTGTGGTGGTCATCTCTTCCTCAACTGAGGTTCGGTTAGGCTCATCTATGATCTCTAATTTACAATAAAAGTGAGTGATCACCTTTGTGCAAAAAGGTAATCTAATGGATAACCAAGGCATAAAAGGATCTAGATATGGACTAAGGTCGTGCTACAATACCTCCTGAAGTAGCCTGAGATCCACATAGTGTGTCTTGCACACTTTCCTCCTGGAGAATTGAGACAGATACTTCAGAGATTCCACCAACTTACTGACATTGAATCCTTTTTGGGGGTTGGTGATCTCTTCTTCCGGCACTTTGGACTTCTTGGAAGATTGTCCCTTCTCCATTTGATCAATGATGTTTGCCATAGCTGCAGCCACATTCCTATCATATTTAGGCTTTTTGGTAGGCTTTGGTGTGAAAGAGGGGGTAGAGGAATCAGAGGGAGGAGGTGAGGGAGATTTGGCACTCTTCCCTCTTCCGGTTGAGGTACTCTTTTTGGATTGAGCCCTTGTAGCAATAGGCTCTTTAATCACCACACCTTTGGGTTTCGGTTGAAGATGAATTTTAGCTTTTGGTGTCGGGGTAAGTTTTCTTCTCTTCTTGGGAGGAGAAGAAAGAGGATCAGAGTGTTGTTGGGATTCAGAGGAGTCTATGGGAGTAAGGTTTTTAGTTCTCATCTTTCTGAATGATTGAAAACTAGGATTTCCAAAGAAAACAGAGGCTCAAACGTGACTTAGGGCTCAGAGATTCTGAGCAAAATAGGAGGTTTCTAGGAATGAAAATGGTTGGGTTTTGACGGAAATAAAGCAAGGAATCACTTGTGAAAAATTTTTGTGAGAGAAAATAGTGATTTACTCGAGGAGATTTTGTGGAAATGACCGAGTTTGCGACAGATAAAGCCCTAGAACCCGACGTTACTCGAGGCCTTACTCGAGTAATCTTCAAGTTTACTCGAGGCCTTCCTCGAGTATTCATACAAAAAACTTTAAAATGATTTATTTAAAATGCGTACCTGGCATGAATAATATTGTAATTATCCATGGATGTTCCCTCGATCATTTATAACCCATTCTGAGCAGATTTGAGTCATTATTCATCAATTTTGAAAATCTGGACTTGCAGTTACTCGAGGCCTTACTCGAGTAAGCTTCAAGTTTACTCGAGGCCTTCCTTGGGTAACCTGAGTTTTCAACTTGTGACTCTTCATTTCTTTGTAACTGAACTGTTAGATTTGAAAATCAAGTAACTTGATCCGTTACTTCCAGTTTTGAAGTCCATTACTCGCTTACATACTCGAGTAAAGTGCCTTTTTTTTACTTCAAGTTGTTCCTCGGGTATTGCTTCTCTGTCACATATTACTTCAAGTTGGTACTCCAGTAAAGGTGTCCTCTGATTACCTCTGTTTTTGTTTTTCAAAACAGAGTTTCAACCTTCCTGCAAAACAAATTTCTATATACTCCGATGCTTAAGTTAGTAATCATCAAAACTTTAACAAATGACTTCATCTAATATTATGAGAAATTGAAATAACTTACAACTCATTGGGATTTACTATTCCCAATTCTCTTCTAATGTATAGAAATTGATCTTTTGCAAGGGGTTTTGTGAAAATATCAGCTAATTGAAGATGAGTAGGAATGAATATCACTTTTACATCTTTCTTTTGAACATGATCTCTGATGAAGTGATGTCTGACATCGATATGCTTGGTTCTAGAGTGTTGAACTGGATTCTTTGCCAAGCTTATCGTACTAGTATTGTCACAATAGATTGGTATTTATTTGAGATAAATACCAAGATCTTGTAGTTGTTGTTTTAACTATATGACTCGTGCACAACAACTTGAGACTACAACATATTCGGCTTCCGTTGACGAAAGAGACATTGTATTTTGTTTCTTGCTAAACCATGATACAAGAGATCCTCCAAGAAATTGTCCTTGTCCACTGGTGCTTTTTCTGTCTGTCTTGTATCCTCCATCATCTGAATCTGAATATGCAACAAGATATTCACTTCTTCCTTTGGGATACCACAGACCCAATTCAGGTGTGTCAGCAAGGTATCTAAAGATTCGTTTGACCGTTTCAGCATGTGATTCTTTTGGTGCCGATTGATATCTTGCACATATTCCAACACTAAATTGAATGTCCGGTCTACTTGCCGTGAGATAGAGTAATGATCCAATCATTCCTCTATACTTTGTTATGTTGCAGTCTTTCCCTTTGACATCAGCATCAAGCAACGTAGTTGAGCTCATAGGCGTGTCCGTGCCATTTGCTTCATCCATTCCATACTTCTTCAATAGCTCTTTTAAATACTTTGTTTGAGATATGAAGATTCCATTCTTTCTTTGTTTGATTTGTAAACCAAGAAAGAAATTCAATTCTCCCATCATTGACATCTCAAATTCTCCCTGCTTTATCTCAGAAAATTCCTTACACAAAGATTCATTAGTAGCACCAAAAACAATGTCATCAACATATATTTGAACAATTAAAATATCATTGTGTTTTCGTTTTATAAAGAGTGTTGTATCAACTTTTCCCCGTACAAAACCTTGATCAATAAGAAACTTACTGGGCCTTTCATACCAGGCTCTAGGAGCTTGTTTTAAACCATATAAAGCCTTTTTAAGTTTGAAAACATGGTCAGGTTTGGTAACATCCTCAAAACCTGGAGGTTGTTCTACATACACTTCTTCCATAATGTAACCATTTAGAAAAGCACTCTTTACATCTATTTGATAGAGTTTGAATCCTTTGATACATGCAAAGGCTAAGAGTACACGTATAGCTTCCAATCTAGCCACTGGAGCATACATTTCCTCATAATCAATTCCTTCTTCCTGATTATAGCCTTTAGCCACCAATCTTGCCTTGTTTCTGACAATAATTGCGGATTCATCGAGTTTGTTTTTGAATACCCATTTAGTACCAATGATCGGATGATCTTTGGGTCGGGGTACCAAATCCCAAACTTGATTTCTTTCAAATTGATTTAGTTCTTCTTGCATTGCTATAACCCAATCATTGTCTGACAGGGCTTCATCAATGTTAGAAGGTTCAATCTCAGAAATGAATGCAGAAAAACTTACTTCATTGAAAATTCTATTTCTAGTTTTAATCCCTTCATTCACATCTCCTATAACTTGATCTAAGGGATGACTTTTATTGTATTTCCATGCTCTAGGTTGACCTAGGGATTGTTCTTCTTCCTTAGTTTCATCAACCTCTGGAATAAGAGATTTAGAAATAGATTGACCATTTTCTTGATTTAACCCAACTTCCTGTTCTTCATCAATGGTTTTGTCAGAAGATTCAAATTCATCAAATACAATATGAATTGATTCTTCAATAATACATGTTCTTTTATTGTAAACTCTATATGCTTTACTTCGGTTAGAATATCCTAGGAAAATTCCTTCATCTGTTTTAGAATAATTTTCCTAAGTTATCTTTACCATTATTATGAATGAAACACTTACAACCGAAGATGTGTAGATGAGCAATGTTTGGCTTCCTTCCTTTGTATAACTCATAAGGTGTCTTTCCAAGTTTTGTTCTGATATAGGCCCTATTTGAAATATAGCATGCTGTACTCATAGCATCAGCCCAGAACACTTGAGACACATTCTTTTCATCCAACATTGCTCTAGCCATTTCAGTGAGCACTCTATTCTTGCGTTCCACGACCCCATTTTGTTGAGGTGTTCTTGGAGCAGAAAAACTGTGATCAATACCATTAGTATCACAATATTCTTCAAAGGCTTGATTTTCAAATTCTCCACCATGATCGGTCCTAATACATGCAATGGACATACCTTTCTCATTTTGCACCTTCTTGGCAAAAACAATAAATTCTTCAAAGGTCTCATCCTTTGATGATAGAAAAATAACCCATGTAAATCTAGAGAAATCATCAACAATGACCAATGAATATAGATTGCCACCAAGACTCTTTATTCTTGCTGGACCAACTAAATCCATATGCAATAATTGTAATGGTCTATTTGTTGAAATCTCATTTTTCAATTTGAAAGATGATTTAGTTTGTTTACCCTTTTAACATGCATCACAAATCAAGTCATTTTTGAAGTTTACTTTGGGTAATCCAAGCACTAAATCCTTTTTGAGTAATTTGCCTAGTTGATGCATATTGACATGAGCCAATCTCTTATGCCATAGCCAACTTTCATCGGCATTACTCAGAAAACAATTTTCAGATTCATTTCTACTAATATCTAGAGTATAATAGTTACCTTCCCTTTTTGCTCTGAGCTTAGCCTTGATATTCTTCTTATCAAGCTGTAAGTCATTCTTGTTGATGATTAAGCATTCTTCTAAGTCAAATATTACCCAGTTGTCTTTATCTGCACTTTAACTTACGCTCAGCAAATTATGACACAAGCCTTCAACATAATATACATCTTTGACTTGTATTCCTTTGTCATTTTTGATTTCACCAATTCCTGCTATCTTTCCGGATTGATTTCCTCCAAATTTTACCTTTCCACCTTCCTTAGGTTGCAATGTGGTAAAACTTTCAAAATCTCCGGTCATATGTCTAGAGCATCCATTATCTATGTACCACTTGCTATTTTTGGATGCTTTGAGACATGCCTACAATCAAATGACTAGGTCTTAGGTACCCACATCTTTTTGGGTCCTGTTGGGTTAGTACAAATAATTTTTTGGACATATGAGCCTTTAGGTACCCATTTGTAGGTTCCTATTGTTCCTTTCTTCTTATGAATGCATGAAGATGTATAATGACCTTTTCTATTACAGTAATTACAAAATACAAAAGGATTTGATGTATGTACAGAATGCTGGAAATAATTCAAATATGACTTACCTCCTGCTTTCTTTCTACCTTACCTTTTATCTGACTTTGGATCATATCCAATTCCAGATCGGTCATTTACAAATCGTTGAGCTTTTAAAATAACATTTAGCATCTTACTTCCTTGAGTAAATTTTTCAAGAGTTTTTGTGAGATCAATGTTTTTCTTTTTCAAAGATGAACAATTTTCACAATCCTTTTCTTTAAGTTTAGTTTCAAGAGCTTTGTTTTTCTTTTTGAAAACAATCAATTCTTTAACTACTTTGATGAATTCAGAATGTAAAGCATTATATTCGGAAAGTAATTCATCATAGGTAGGTTCAGAATCATTTACCTCCTCTTCTGTTTCTTCTTGAGCGACGAGACATATATTAGCTACTTCTTCCTCATCACTTTCTTCGTCAGAGGAGCTATCACCCCATATAGCAGATACGAAGGCTTTCTTTTTGTTGAAGAATTTGCCTTTTCTCTTTTCTTTACTCTTTTGATTCAGTTCTGGACATTCTGATTTGATATGTCCTGGTTTCCCACATTCGTAGCAAATGATATGATCTTTGCTGCTAGTTCCACCTTTTTGAAAGTGTTTGAATCCTTGTCCTTTCTTGTAGAACTTTCTGAATCGTTTTATGATTAGGCCCATTTCATCATCATCAAACTCCTCATCCTCATCTTGATTCTCTTCTTTTACCATTAGTGCAAGACCTTTCTTTTTCTTGTCACCAATGTCATCTAGTTCTTGTTTGAAATTTAGTTTGTTTTCATATTCAGAAAGACTTCCAAATAGAGAAGCAACTGATCTCATTGATTCTCCTTTTGCTTCTTCTATCGCAGTGACTTTGGCCTCTCATTCTTTAGAAAGAATATTTAGAATCTTTCGTACTTGGGTATGCTGATCATAGACTTTCCTAAGAGCTACAAGTTGATTAACAAGATGAGTATATCTAAGTTCAAATTCAGATATTGATTCACCTGATTTCATTTGAAGTAAATCAAATTCAGTGACCAAGGTGTTGATCCGATTCTCCTTTATTCACGAAGTTCCTTCATGAGCTATTTCCAGAGCTTCCCACATTTCCTTTGCTGATGGAAGTGTGCAAATTTTGAAATACTCACTTTGACTAAAGGCACTTTGTAGCATCAGGATTGCCTTGCTGTTGAGAGTGATAAGTTTCTTATCATTCTCATCATATTCTACTGGCATCTTAGGAATTTTCTGAGAATCTACAGTCTTTGTAGGTTGATAGTTTCCACTCTCAATCACATCCCATAGCCCATATTCAGTAGCCATTACGAATACTCTGAACTTTGCTTTCCAAAAAGAAAAGTGTTCGCCACTGAAACCTGGAGGTCTAGTGATAGATGCACTGTTGGGAAGAATTCCTTCACCCATGCTTGCCATTGGATCCTTCTTAGGTTGTTATACCTTCACAAGAAGACCTACGCTCTGATACCAAATGTTAGAGCAAGCGTTTCACCCAAGAGGGGGGTGAATTGAGTGATCTTAAAAATTTCGTTGCAAATATAAAATTTGACGTTGAAATTAAAACAGGAAAGAGTAAGGAAAAATATCACCGAAGTGTACACCGGGAGTTATACTGGTTCGGCCACAACCACTTTGACCTACGTCCAGTCCTCAGAGCTTCTCTGAGAGTTTCACTATATCTTCCAAGATTCAGTGGATTCTTGGCACCTCAGTACAAGCAAGTTCCTACACCTGGACACTCGCTCCCCCTTACAAGTTGTAATCCAATCCCAACTCAAGGTTCCACAACCTTAAGTTACCTCAATAACAATTATTGAGTTTGAATGAAATAACTCTCTCACAAAGTAAATAAGAATCACTGAAGCATAGAGTCACAAGTACAATGAAAAACAGAGTAATGAACTTGATGATACGTTCGTGAGTGTGTTCTTCTGTATCTCTCTGTTCAGATGTTCACATATATATAGATACGTTGGTAATGATTGCTAGAACATATTTCTTCATGTCCGTTGGAGCGTGCGCAGCCATTATTGACTTTTCCAGTTTTGAAAAACATACCTTTGTGGTAGGTGACGGTCGATGACATTTGAGCATTGCTTTTGACTTTCCTTATTTGGTAAGATCTCTTCATTGTTTTATCTGTTGAAATGCTAAGAAGACTAATAGAATGAAAAGTTAATCAAATAGGAACCAGAACAATGACCGTTGGAATGATTTCAAACTTTCTGGGTTTACTTACTCGAGTAGCTACTCGAGTATCACATGAAGTTTACTCGAGTACTTACTCGAGTATCATCGGGAAAACTTTGATCAACTGCAAGTCAACAGACAAATTTAAGATTACTCGGGTAGTACATGGTGTAATCAATTTTTAAACCTTTGGAAATGTATGTTTACTCGGGTACCTACTCGAGTAATACACTCACAACTTTATGAGTTACTTGGGTACCAACTCGAGTAAACCTTCAAATAAACTTTTGGTTACTCGATGCTTTACTCCAGTAATGTTGGCAGGATTTCAAGGCCGAGAGCACTTACCTTGTTACTCGAGTACGTACTCGAGTAAACTTACTTTTTGGGCACCACTTACTCGGGTAATGACTTGAGGTTTTCCTTGAAAATATCTCTGCATACTTGGGTACCTACTCGAGGAATTCACTTAAAATAGAACATTAAATACTTGCATACTAGAGGAATGACTCGAGGAAAATAAGTTAAGAAGAAATCAAGTTATTCGGGTACCATCTTCAAGTTTTCACTTACTTCAGTGTGTTACTCGAGTACCTACTCGAGTAACATTGGCAGTGGTACAAAGTGCCGAGCAACACATTTTAAGAAACAGAGTTACTCGAGTATCATTGGCAACCTGAAAGCAACTGGAAGATTTTCACATGGTTACTCGAGTAGTGCCTCGAGTAACATTGGCAGGCCGAGAGCAAGTCCAAGTATTTACCTGGTTACTCGAGTAGCTACTCGAGTAACATTGGCAGGCCGAGAGCAACTTGAAAATACTTACACTATTACTCGAGTAACGTTGGCAGGTTACTGGAAGGTGCCTCTAGTTACTTCAAGTTTTGACTCATTACTCGAGTACCGCCTCGAGTAATACCTTAGAAAACTTGCTTCTGATCAAGTTTCTCAGCTTTTTCTCTTGTCCTTTCTTCATTACTCCAATGCTTACTTCAAGTGATGCTTATCCCTGTTATTCCTTTGCTCAAACTTATTTATTGATCACTTCTTTTTCATACCATTCTTTTGTTATCATCAAAACATGAGATCTAACAATATTAATATTCGAATAGCAGTTCAAAGCCAACATCAAGCCTATGAGATTGAGATGAGAAACTATTCGAATAGCAAGAAGACTATTCAAATAATATTGAAAGCTGAAAGAAAATATTTTTAGTCAAACTCGAAGAAAGTATTCGAATAGTAACTCATGTATCAGGATAATCTTTTCTTTGAGTTTAAGAGATCACTATTCAAATAGGTATCTTAAATATTCGAATAGTCTCAGTGTAAAATTTCAAATATTATCGGAATAGAGAAAAAGGTATTCGAATAGTAAGTTATCTGAAAAGACTTAAACTATCCTCATAATTATAATAGTATCCGAATACTTGTTCTTCATGAAAAATAGAGCATCATATCTAAATCTAAATTTCTCAGATTCATTGAGTACTTTCATTAATCGTCATTAATCTTGCTTATTATCTTTTTATTTCATGATTAACATTCTCAAAGCAAGTTACAGGAGATTGATACTTCAGATTTCTCGATTCCAAGAAAAGCAGATATACTGTGTCAGAAACATTAAATGCACTATGAGTCTCTACCAATGCATTCTCTTCACCTCAACAGCTATATCAAATAACATAAAGAATGTTCCAATAAATGCTCAGTGAGTAACGGAAAAACAGAATGCCTCCAACGGTCATTAAAATCTCTCCAACTACAAATAGCAACGGCATTCAAAGCGGGAGTTAAGATGCTGAACTACCGAACTGATGAATATTCATTTTCTGAGCTCTTACTCTTTTGTTTTAATACACTTCAGTGTTTACATTACCAACTCTTTAAGAGAGAACATTCATTGATTTAATACACTTGTTTTGAGAGATATCTTAAGGTTGTGGGACCTTAAGTTGGGCATCAATTTACGTGGTGTAAGGGGAGCGAGTATTCAAAGTAAGGAATAGATCGCTGTGTACGAGGTGCCAAGAACCCATTGAATCTTGGAAAGTATAGTGAAGACATAGATTCTATCTGTGAACTGGACGTAGGTCATTGTGAATTAGACCAAACCAGTATAACTCCTGGCATATACCTCGGTGAAATTTTCCTAACTCTTTAATCTTCTTCTTATTGGTTTTCAGTTTTATTTATCTTATCATTTTTTTATTATCACCCAATTCACCCCCCTCTTGGGTGAAAAGCTTGCGCTAACAAGAATGATTGCAAGCAAGAAGAGTGAGTTTCATAATCATTCTAATGATTTTCCAAATTTACAATACATTGTCTGTCGCATCACTCGAGTGGTTACTCAAGTGATCTGGGTCATCACTTGAGTGATTCTGGGTCATCACTCAAGTAATCTATTCATTTTGAGTTCAAATATGAAAAATGACATATCATTGGAAAGCTCTTGTCATTTACATTCTAATGCAAAAAGAATCAGCTCCAAACTCATTGTATTATGCCAGTTATGATCCAAAAGGTTCTACTGCACTGGACAGTGTCTGAATTCAAAAACATCAACTTACAGAAGGCATAACTCTTAGTATATAGCTTGAAATTTGACAAAGTACCTATCCATAAAAAGCTCTTTAAGTCTAGTTTCATATGGCACTAGTTTCATCTCAATCCGATGTGCAGTTTGAGAGTTAGTCAAAAATACCAAAGCTATTTTGGAATATGATGTTGATATGAATGGCATCTTCAAAAGATCATATCTCTCTCATCTAAACTCCTTTGAATGTAATTCTAGTGTGAATATGACGTGTTAGTAGTATAGTTTCATATGAAATTAGTTTCAACTCATTCCGACATGTGGTTAGAGAGATATAGCAAAAATATCGAAGCTTTTTTCATGCTGTATGAAAACAAAGCATAACAGAATGCTCATTACTCGAATGGTCACTCGAGTAATTATGGCCATCACTCAAGTGATCATTCAAGTGATGCCTTCCAAAATATGGCAGAGAGCCAATACTCAAGGGAACACCTTAGGGAAGTTCCATAACTTCTATATAAGTTATCTTGGCTTCGAATTGACCCATTCCAAACTCCATATGATCATAGAAACCTCCGGTATCACTTTTGAGAGCTTGAATCTTGATATTCTCATTAGATCTTGCAAGTTCTTCTTTCTTAAATCTCTTTCTTCTTATTTTTCCTCTTGATGGTCATTCTTTATAACTCCCAACTAGAAATCTTCTTGAATATCTTCAATCTTCTTCTTTCTTTGCTTGACAAATCTTGAATATTGATATTCCCATTAGATCTTACAATTTCTTCTTTCTTCCATCCCTTGCTACTTGATTTTCTTCTTGATGCGATCATTTTACATTGATGAGGCACTATAAGCAAAATAACGTCAACCCACCATCGGGTTTATGACTAATCTTCAAGATATATAACATTAAGTATAGTTGTTAGTAAGTGTAGAAGATAAGTATATTATGCAAATTTTTTGCTCTTAATATTTGACATCATCAAAACTAATCATATCTAATAAGAATAAATAAGGGTCTTTACATATGTAAGAAGGGCCTTACACATGACCAGCCTATTGTTCCTCAAAAAGTAAGTCATTTACATTACAATTCATATTGTGTTTTAAATTTAATTGAGTTGTGTCTGATAATTAATTTTTAGTGATTTTAATTCATTGTGTGCATGATTGTATATATTTAGTATTATGAAGATCAATGTTGTGATAGTTTGACTGACCATTAGTCAATGAAATCATCGAGGAATGATGTGAATTGTGCTCAGGCAATGCTCTAGGTAGCTACTATTTAACTAGCTAGCTAGGTTGTTTCTTGCCTATTGTTGTATTGTTTATTTAAGTAGAATTTGCTATATTTTATTTACAATTGTTGTAGATATATTTAGTAGTGATTTTTTTAATTAGTTGTTTGTTTGTATATATCACTTTGGAGTTATTTTATAATGGTTTGCTTTTCTTTATTTTGCTATGAATATAGAAATTTGTGTTTAAAGTTTGTGACTATTGTGATAATAGGGTTCTGAATTTAAAATACAAAAAAATAATTTTAAAAAAATACTTCCTATGGCGCTTCTTTAGAAATGTGCCATAGGAAGCAAAATTTTTAAAAAAATGCCACACTTCCTCTAGAGCTTCGTCAGGAAAGTGGCATAGGAAGTGCAGACTTGCTATGGTGCTTTGTCTAGAAAGCGCCACAACAAGTCTGCACTTCCTTGAGGAAGCACCATAGGAAGGTTAGTTTAAAAAAAATAAAAATACAAGTTGTAGCACTTATGCAAGCGTCACAGCTTCTTTTAGTAGCGATAGGATATGTGGCACTTCCGGAACACCACAACCGTTCTATTTGTAGTAGTGAGTAAGATTCTTTTACCACATTTCTATTTTGCCTTAATTACACAAACCTCTCTTTTATTTTAAAAACATATATTTTATACTAAATTATTAAAAATATTAAAGAATATTTTAAAAGATGCTCAAAATATATTTTTTCATTACAAACCATGATGAATAAATCTTATTTACTAATTTTAAATTATAAAATTAATTAACAAATGGTAATCATTTTAATAAAATGACACAAATTTGAAAAAATATATTAAAAGTATAGGGTTAATATAATATTTGGTCTTTATGGTTTGCCCCTATTTTGGCTTTGGTCTCTATAATTTCAAATAATAGATTTTGATCTCTCAAGTTTCATTTCATTTAAAACATAAGTCCCTATAATTTAATAAGGACCTTAACGGTGTTAAATATGATGTGGCATTAACACCATCAATTTTGTTTATGTGGCTTAGTGACTGGGCAAGCTGATGGGTTCTTTTGCTTATGTGGCAAAGTGATAACATTAAAAAGAAAAGGAAAAAGAAACAACCTGCGAGATGCATCTTCCACTATTCATCATCATCTTTATAGAGAGCAATACGTAGCCCAGGTGTTCATAAAATTGTTGCAGATTCTTCCATCTGCAATATCATGCAGATAAGCGAATCCAATATAAATACCGGAATTTGGGAAAACAGTCATCTGAATTGCCCTCAAGGGAATGTCCTTCTTCCCAGACTTCAACTGCGGAAAAAGTGCGTTGAAACAATTAACGTCTCTTGCTTGGTTGCTACAGAAATGATTTAAGTCGTAGGAGGATTCAGCCACCACCAAGGAAACAGAGTTTACCTTGGAGTAAACAATATGGGGCTTGGAAGGTTCCGGAGAGCTTGAACGTAAGGAGAGTGAAGGTGATGAAGTGAGAGGGGGAGAAGGGGAAGTCGAATAAGGACAGAGGTTTGTATGGGGAGAAGAAGAGCCATGGAAGGTTGAGAAAGGTTATGGGAAAGAGGTAGGTGAGGTTGAATGTGGAAGAGAATAGATTTGGCACTGCTTGTTGATCACTCTCAGACCTTCGAACATGGCTGAGGTCCATACTATCCCTTCCAGCTGCTATATATGCTAAATGGCCCCATTCCAGCTGTGTCTCCCATGGCACGCTTTCTATCTAAAGATGATGATGAACAGTGGAAGACACGTTCTTGCTGGTTAAATTTCATACTTAGCCACATAAGCAAAAATAACCAGTTAGCTTGCCTAGTCATTAAGCCACATCAATAAAATTGACGGTGTTAGTACTACATCATCAGATTTAACACCATGAAGGTCCTTATTAAACTACAGGGACTAACGTTTTAAATGAAAAAAAACTTGAGGGGTCAAAATATAAACCTATTGTTTGAAACTATAGAGACCAAAACCAAAATGGTGGCAAAATAAAAAGACCAAACATTATATTTACCACAAAAGTATATTTTTAATTTTGGATAAATATGTGTGATTAAATGATTATGAAATAATATTTATTTTAAAAAGGGGCATTTTGGTCAAAATGACGGGTCAATGATGTGATTTACTTGTTAACTAACAATTAGGTCGATGAAAGTTGAATCTCAAAAGAAGAAGGGAAATGTATGCAACATATATTTTGATTTTAAAGGAGGTACAGATAAATAGATTGGTTTTCAAAATAGAAAGCGGGTCTTTATAATTTAAAATAAATAGATTAGATGTTGATGTATTTGACTCTTGAATAAATTTGAATTCATTGGAAAGCCTATCTTTTTCCAACTGTTTATTTTCTTAAAGGATAAACAACGAATCAAACAGCGAATATATCTAAAATGTATCTCTTATTGATTATTGATTGATGGTTCTGAGTATTTTACTATTGATGGAAATTTACATACAATATGTGTGTGTAAATGGCTAAATTATACACAACTCTTATTACCTTGATTTCATGTAAATAGATAATGCCCCATCCTTAAAACTTTACAATAACTTCCTTAAACTCTTACATTTATATAGATAAATCCCCTACATCATTAGTTTTATTCATTATTGATTTGCACATAACTTAAAGTTTTAAGGGATTGTATACAATTGTACACAAAAATAAAGTTTAAGGTAGTATATAATTGATGGCTGTGGATTATCCACAGAAAATTTAAATGAGTGGAGATTTATTGTTGAGTTGTGACTATCATAAAAGTTCATAAGAATTTTATGTAATTGTATATGTATTATATTTTTATTTCAAACCTTTGAGGTCCATTTGGAGCGGAACATATATACACACATCTAAAAATTCACTGAGAAACTTGAATTCTTTTAGAAGAGAAGCCCACATTTAATGCTCAGTTGTGCTTCAAACATGGTTACTTGACGATAACTATATACTATAAAAAAATCACCATGAGCAAATGTCCACAAGAAATTTGGAGGCCACATAAGTGTCAAAGTATAAAAGCTTAACCATCAATTACAACGATACACAATGCCAAATCGAATAATATTTCAAGCATTATAATAAACTTCATATGCAAAAGCCAAGTTGAGATGCCAAAAGCTCAAACACAACAAGAAAAGCTCCCAAATACGTAACACATTTTCACACCAAACTGCGTATACTATTCAATTCAAGAATATTGAAGCATGGAGAATACTTAGTTCCAGTGTTTGTTAGACTGAACATCCAATTCACCAATAAATAAATACCATCTGTCTTTTTTAAACACGTCATCATTAATATTATTAACAGCGTTTCTTCTTCTCACCTTCTTCATTCACGGTCTTCCAACTACAAACTATAGATCAAAATAGATGTATAACACTAATCATCGCAGACTACTCCTTAGCCTGAGAGTGATGCTAATACTCATATAATTTTTTAAGTATCAACATATATATATCAAATTGAGTGATTCAAAAAGCCATCTCTGTATAACGAGCATCTTCTTTGCAAGTATCAAATGATGAGAGAAAAAGAATGCTATGGAGTAAAGAATTGCAGCGGATAAAGCATTTAGAAAATGCAGAACAATGAAATCGCCTTAACTCAACCATAATCTGATTTTTGTCTTTAAGTAAGTGGTCATCTTCTACAACTAGGATAAGGAAAATCGACATCACAGAAGCAACACAGTAACATTTCATTTCAAGCAAATCATATGATTGTATTAAGGGTGAAAAGGAATCTCTAGCCCTGATAGTGTATATGTTAGTTCGAGCCATCGTCAGCCACCAATCCTTTGCCGATTGTATTGCCATCAGTTCGAGCCACTGTCCTTAGCTGCCAATCCTCTTTATTGTCCTCTCTGGATGATCACTGCCATAACTCCTTTGGCCACTACTACAGCTTCTCCATAGCCTTCATCCACTCCATTAGTCTCCCACTGCAAGTCCTTAGGGGCAAATACCGTTAAGGGTTTTGTTGTTTAATAGAAAATCATGACTGGGGAAGAGAAGAAGAAATGGTGTATGTTAAGGATGATGTGTTCAAAAGGACAGATGGAATTTATTTATTGGTGAACTGGATGTTCAATATATCAAGTACTGGACCTAAGTTTTCTCCTTGAAGCACAACATTTTTAAGATATGAGAATTCAAAAATTTGAATCCTAACCCAAGAAATTTTCAAACCCACTTCCAAAACAACAAATAATATTTGACACAAAAACTAATTATAATTATAGCAAAAATAGGATATTACAAATAATAATAATTTAATTCACATGTTCATTAGACCCTTTTTTTTTGGATTTTTCCACCAATATTTGGTGCTTTTATAAAACTGACTAGTTCGGTTTGTGGGAATGTAGATCGGCAACAGGGAATCTCGATACCTTTGAGTAATTAATATGGCTGCATACCTATCACTCGAACACAAGACTACTGGTTAAGTTAAAATGACCCACAGAAATTTTTTGAGCATAAGAATAATTAGTATTTAAATATATATTTTATAACCCAAAAGCTAACACACACAGACAAACCAAATAAGAAAACTATGTAACGAAAGAGGGAGACCATGCCATACTTATCTTGTATAATAATTATGCAATTAATATTTATTTTCTATTATTACACTAAAAATTATATACATATTAATTTTTATTTTATTGTTCTAATCTCATCCTATCATCTAACCGAACAGGACGTAAGACTTCGGATCCTAGGTAGCAGCTAGTGATGGACCAGAAGATGTTCTGCGAAAGTGAAACCCTTTCTTCTCCTTCAAGACAACGCACCGTTTAATCGAACTTTGAGATTCTAAGACACTTCTAGAGAGAATTTTTTATCAAATCAAATCTTAAGTGAGAAGCAGACACCTTTACTGATGGAGAAACAGACACAATAAACTCGACAAGTGTCCCAACACCTGTACAAGAGAGAACACATGCAAAACACTATCACTTGACACGTATCTTCAAAACCACCTTTATCACCTCTATATATCGGCTCAACACAATCCTCTACTTCTCAGTACTCGATCGTACTCAACTAGTCTCAGTATGTATGTATGTATCAGAAGGTGTAGCTACTAATGAACATGATGGCGGTTGGGTTGATTTGTCAAGGTTTTGGAGGAAATGGTGCTACGATGTTCTTCTTGACATTTGCGTTGCCGGCTTCTGTGTTGGGGATTGTGTCAAAGTTCATAGGAGGAAACCATTTGAGGACTTGGAGGAATGATAGCTTAGCAGGAGCTGGAGCTTCTTTTATCATAGCTTGGGCAATTACTGCATAGCCTTTGGGTAATTAATTTGTCGAATTTCGGGCATACCTGAAGTGTCATTTCGAATTCTTCTGGTACCCATGCGAGGTGAATCATCAGGATTTCGATTATATCACAAAGCAAATGCACAAGAAGGGAAGAGTGGAGAAGAGAGTTCTTAGAGAATGTTTTTCTCTCTGTGTGTTGTATGTTCTGTGTTCTCTATACTTATTCACGCACACACACACACGTCTGTTTCTCAAACAACTGTTCCCTCCAAAATATACAGAGGAACTGCTCCCTCCAGGTTTTAATTTTGAACCTTTGAGGAAAATTACAAATAAATACCCACATTTGTCTGGGTATTTTATTTTGCCCCAAAGCTTAAAGCTTAATGGGTTTGGGTTTTTTTGGGCCTAATCCACTAAGGGTGGACCAAGCCCAATTTCCAACATCTCCCACTCACACTTGGTGGATTGGATGCCATAAGAATTGTCTCTCTCTCTCTCTCTTTCTTCTTTCATACTAGGTGCTTTGCTATGACTGCGTAGGCATGCACAAGACAACCTTTCTTTATGTAGCTTGAATTTTAATATTATGCCTCATATGTCATAGATACACCAATATACACTTTTACATGGCAGATCTAATCCCTCTCAAGTCAAGATAAAACTTAGATCACCTTTTCATATGCTTAGTGTCCACACTTATGAAATTACCAAATATTAATATCATAAGGGACATGTCTCAGACACCAACATAGGTGTGTATATTTCAGGTAACCTTCCTTTTGCTCATATATCATTTTGATATACGTCAATCACTTTCCTAACATAATACCATTGATTGTATCAGTCGTAATCATATGATGAATGTTAAGGTAGCAGTCGCTGAAGTATACCTCCATGACAATGTAAAATTCAAAGGACATCACAGAAGTGCTTAACCTTCTTGGGACTCACACAGCAATGAAGTAGGGATCCATTCACTTGCTTCCTATTTGCAGTTCTTTCGCACATGTGGTATGAATCACATGCTACGGTGTTACTCTTACACTATAAGAGCGTACGTCGTTTTGATTCTCATCATTAACACTGTACAGACATGAGTTTAGGTGCTCCCAGTATCTAAACCCAAATTCTCTTTCCTTATTTATCTATCATGACGTCAATGTTGAAGAATTTGTTATCTGGCAACAGGCATCATGGAAGTGGGTATCTATGATTCGATCCACATTTATATTATGTCTTATTGGATCTCATCTCGACATACTACACTCTTATCGAGGTGACATAATTTGTGTTTATTCTCTACCATATCAGCATTCCTGCTGCTTTACTGGTGAACACAATTGTCTCATCTTTGCATACTCTTCCTGAGTATCAAAGGCGGTTGCTCGTGTGAGAGAGCCAACCTTACCTGCTTGTACGACATAATGGACATTGTATACCTTCATATAGACACATAAAATTTTATGAAGAAACATTTTCATTAATCATAAACATATTACATAGTGTTTGCAAGTTTACATTT
Source organism: Inga laurina (assembly GCA_963855925.1). Lineage (NCBI taxonomy): Eukaryota > Viridiplantae > Streptophyta > Magnoliopsida > Fabales > Fabaceae > Inga > Inga laurina. Next base: position 10,820,167 of record OY979713.1, read on the forward strand.
TATGCACCCCAATAGCCTTCACATGTTTGTCATACATTTCCTTGGCTATGGGTTTGGTTAGGGGGTCTGCGACCATACTCTTAGTCGAAATATGTTGTATAGTAACAAATTTCTGTGCTACATAATCTCTCATAAAATTATACTTTATATCTGTGTTTGGTCTTGCTATGGTATTTAGGATCTTTCATATAGGCTATGGCCACGGTATTGTCACAATACACTAACACCGGAGTTGTGCTTTCATTTCCAAATCCAAGATGTTCAATAAATCTCTTCAGCCATATAGCCTCTTGCATTACTGAAGTGTATGCCATGAATTCAGCTTCCACAGGATGTAGGGCAATGCACGTCTGCTTCTTGCTGCTCCAACATATGGCGCCATTGTTCAGCAAGAAGGTGTATCTTGAAGTCGATCTTCGTTCAACTTCATCTCCACCTAAATCAACATCAGAATATCCAACCAAGCGCATATCGCTTCCTTGATAGCATAGTGCATAATCTGACGTGCCCTTCAAGTATCTCAAAATCCTTTTGACTGCTTTCCAATGTTGCTCACCGGGATTTGACCAGAATCTACTAACTAGTCCAACTGCGAAACAAATATTTGGCCTTGTACACATCATTGTGTACATCAAACTTCTAATGGCACTAGCATTGGGAACCCTTTCCATTTTCTTCTTTGCTGACTCAGTTTTGGGACACATATCAAGACTTAAGGTTATACCTGAAGCTACTGGGGTATCTAAGGGATTGCAGTCTCACATATTGAATTGCTCAAGAATTTTTTTGATGTAATTCTCTTGTGAAAGAGAGAGAATTCTTTTAGAGCGATCTCTTTGGATTTTAACTCCAAGTATATATTCTGCTTCACCCATATCTTTCATCTCAAAATTTGATGATAACCATTCTTTAATAGCTAAGACTGACTTTACATTATTTCCAGCTAATAGTATGTCATCTACATATAAGGATAATATTACAAAATTACCCTCAAACCGGTTAATGTAAACGTAGTGGTCCTCTTCAACCTTTTGAAAGTCATAAGAGGTTATTGCTCTATGAAATCTCAAATACCACTGTCTGGATGATTGTTTCAGTCTATAAATGGACCTTTTGAGCTTACAAACTCTACTCTCCATTCCTTTCTTAATGAACCTAATGGTTGTTCTATATAGATTTCTTCATCCAGATCACCGTTTACAAATGCGATTTTTACATCCATTTCATGCAGTTCCAGATCTAAACTATTTACTATTGCCAGAATAAGTCTTATAGAATTGAAACGTACAACAGGTGAAAAGGTATCCTCGTAATCTATACCTTCCTGTTGTGTGTACCCCTTTGCAACCAATTGAGCCTTGTATTTGTCAATTGATCCATCAAATTTTCTTTTAATTTTGAGAACCCATTTGTTCCCAATGTCTTTTTGCCCTTTTGGTAGATCAACTAGTTCCTAAACTTGATTCTTCTTTATTGAATCAATTTCTTCCTCCATTGCATTCTTCCATTCATCCTTAGCAAGACCTGATAAGGCTACTTGCACAGAACGAGGCTTATCATCTCCTTCTGGAGCAACCATAAGTACCTCTATTTCTATGGAGAAGCATCTCCTAGGTACATTTCCCCTATCACTCCTTCTTGTGGGAACTTCTTGTCTCTTTCACTTCTCTTGTCTAGGTCTTTGTAAAGGCCTTTCTGAGTTCCCACTCAAGTTAATGTATTGAGATGATTGAGGATCATTAGTCTGAGTTTGTTCTGTACTGCCTTGTTCTTGTGTTTCATAAAGAGATACTGTACGATCAATATCTCCCCTGCTAGGAAATTCATTTTCTAGAAATATGGTATCTCTTGATTCAATTTCAATCACAGTTCCATCTTCATTTTTACCTATGAAAACATATCCTTTTGATTGCTCAGAGTATCTTATAAATATACACTTTTTTCCTCTAGGACCCAATTTCCCATACCTATGGGAATCATTATCAATATACGCAGCAGACCCCCAGGGTTTGAGGATGTTTAAATCTGGCTTGTGTTTTGTCCATAAATCATAGGGTGTAGAAGTGACTGATTTTGAGGGCACATGGTTGAGAATGAAGGAAGTCGTTAGTAAAGCATCACCCCAATATGAAATTGGCAAATGTGCTTGAGCCATCATTGACCTAACCATGTCTAGAAGAGTTATATTTCTTATTTCAGCAACTCCGTTTTGTTGTGGAGTGCCAAGGATGGTTAGTTGCCTAATTATCCCTTTTTCTTCATAGAACTCCTTAAACTGATCAGATAAGTATTCACGACCCCGATCAGTGCACAAACTTTAATTTTACAATCCGTTTGATTCTCTACTTCATTCATGTACCGTCTAAAGCATTCAAGAGCTTCAGATTGTGTGAGATCAAATAGATGTGACCATATCGTGAATAGCCATCAATGAAGGTAATGAAATACCAGGCTCCGTGTCTCGCCTCATACTCATTGGACCGCATATATCAGAATGGATTAATTGCAACAGAATCTCAACTCTAGTTCCCTTACCGAAAGGTTTCCTAGTTGCCTTACCAGCTAGACAATTCTCACATAAGGACATTTCCATATTCAAAATTTCACCTAGCAAAACTTCTCTAGCTAGTTTAATCATTCTATTTTGATTAATGTGTCCTAGTCTAGCGGGCAGATATTCATATCAACAGTTATATTGGAAGAAATAATGAAACAGTCATGCACATTAAAATTACCAACAATATCCATAACAAAGAACTTTCTAGAAAGGAAAGCTAAACCATAAAAGGTCTTGTTGCTAAAAATGTCTGCAACGTTGCCATGAAAGCTTACATTAAACCCATAATCTAATAAACAAAGTACTGAAACTAAGTTTCGTCAGATGTCAGGAGCATGTAGAACACCATGTAGGATCAAAGTCTTCCCACCACGCAAAGGTAACTTGCAGGTGCCAATTCCTTTGATCTTTGTATTGTTGCCCATGTAAAGCCATTTGCTTAAATGCAGCAACCGACGGTATTCCACGAAGGATCCCCGATCCCTCGTCACATGGTCTATTGAGCCTGAATCCAAAATCCAAGAAGTACTTAAAACAAAAGAATTGCTTTTCACGGTCGTTTCGCTCGGTACAGTCCCGTGTGAAGTGACCCATTTTCTAGCAGGTGTAACACTTGACCTTATTCAGGTCAACTTTCTTCTTACCGCCCTTCTTTACTTTCTTCTTGAATTGCTTTCTGCCTTTTTTGAAATTAGAGCCATCCTTCTTGCCTTTCTTTTGAGATTTCTTGCCCTTTTTGGAATTGGGCTTTGCATTAGAATGACCAGTATTTTCAGTGTCGTAGGCTTGACCAAAAGCCTTATACACCGCTAGGTGTTCATTCTCAAGCTCAAGATGTTTCACTACATCATCAAAAGTGACGATGTTGTCATTATGAGTTAAGTTCACTTCATGTGCTCCCAGCTAGAAGGAAGCGATCTGATTACAGCCTGAACTTGTTGTTCATCAGTTGAGGTGTGTCCAGCTTCCTGAAGTTCTTTGATCATGTTGGACATCTCTCTCAGATGCTGCTTCATAAGAGTATTTGCTCTAAGCTTGTAGGTATCAAACTTGATTGTCAACCTTCTAAGCTTAGTGGTTGATGTGCCACCAAACTTATCCTTGAGTGTAGCCCACATAGCTTGAGCAGTTTGGTATTTCTCATATTGGCACATTAGGTCATTCTCCATTGTGCTCAATAAGGTGACTCTTGCAATGTTGTTCTTCTTCTTCCATGCTTGGTAAACTTCCGAGTTTCTCCTGTGCTGAGTAGTAGTCCCAGCTTCAGGTTCCACTAAAATAGTGGTTAGTGGTTCAACAGCCTCCTGTTCCTCCAAAATGTATTACACCTTACGGTGCCTGATGTCCTAGTTATCGCCATTCAGTTTCTCCCCCTTGTTCAGTTAGCAATGATCCCTTTCGTGGCCATTCGTCAATTCTGAAGTAACATTTTTCACATTTAGAAACGTTTGTCTCTTTAAGAGAACATAACCAAACGATTATGTAGCACGGTATACAATATCTGTGCTTATATCATTCTTGACCAGAAAATAAGCTCATTACTAGATCCATAATAAGGAGAATACGTTTGTACCTCCCATCAGACAAATACTAGCAACTTATTATTTTCTATCAAAAAAAATTCATATAAGTACTTTAAATAAATCATCAGCTTTTAGAAGTTTCACCTTCTAAAAGCTCCCACTCATCAGGGATATATGGTATCATAATGCACAATTAAAAATTAGCATTGTATGACAAACATAATTCATTACATGAAAAAAAAATACCATGTCCATACATAAAACATAAAAACAATAATATTTAGAGTCATATTCTCAATACAAACAGCATAAAAGGAAATAGGAATATAATACACCATTAAATGTTAGAACAACAGTAATCAATAATGGCTTTCCTTAGTTTCCTAAAGAATCTTTTCTTTTTCTTCATGAATCTTGTTGTTTTCGTCATAGCATCAACCCAAGCAACAGTAATTTAAAATGTGCCCCTTGCCCTTACAGCTGTTGGAAATTGTGCCCAAAGGGCCAATCATTGTACTTTGAACATTATTAATTTAATGAAATTTCTCCATTCTGTTATCATATTATTTGCATGTTAACAGTGATAATTGTATCCTTGGATAATTCATAAAGATTGTCCTAAAATATCCCTAGTCGGTCATCTATGAAGGAGCAGAGATGAAACAAGATTAGTATGACTTTGATAAGATATGGAGATATGATTCAAAGTCTTAGGCACTTGTAAGAGTATAAGGTGCTGGACCGACCCATTATGCGAAAGCTACATGGATCAAGTCATAAGCTTTTCTCATGTATAACCATATCACAATGCCCTTTGACCTGAGGTCATCATGGATTCCTACATGAGAGTTGCTAAGCTTTGAACTAGTTAAAAGTCACCTTTGACCGGGTGATGATAAAGGCTATAATCGGGCTTGGTGGTTTTTCATGTAGAGGAATATGAATGATCAAGATGGAATTTGTCCCTTATATAGTAGAGAGATATTATTGGGCCCCTCGATGAGTAAGTCTGAGAAATGTATGGCCATACTATAATAGAAAGGAGTTTCCATTTCTATTGTCAGACTACTCAGGAATCGAGAAAGTAATGATCAGGAATAAGAGGATGACATTATCCATGCCTCATCCTTGATCGATATATCGTGTGACAAAAGGGACGTGACATGGTTGTATGACAAGTTGCATCATGTTAATGATCCTCATATGAATTGGGTAGTCGTGATGTCTTGCTAGAGGCCACTTGCGGCTTATGGGTTAATACAGTTATTGGCCCACTGCCAACTTCATATGGACAAATTATATATATATGTAATATATAAAATTCATTAATAATATTATATAGATACGTATTTTCGAAATACATATTATATATATTATATTATTATATTGTGTTAGTTTTAAATTTAATTTATTAAGATAAATTAAATCTAATAACTAACATGATAGAGATATGGTATCTCAGATTTAATTTATAAAGATAACTTAAATCTAATGGGTCTTTATTTGGATTAAATAAATAGGTTAAATTAAAACTGTTGGACAGATTTAATTTAAACTGAATTTATTTAATTAGCTCATCAAGATAATTAATAGTTAATTAATTTCAAAATTAATGATGATTAATTTTGAAATTTGAAAATAGCCCTCATAGGTTATAAACTTGATAAAGCAGATATACTGTGATATACATCAGAATTGAGAGCCGTAAAGGAAACCCTAGGAGACATTAGAGGCACTAGCACGCAGTCTCAGTTGGAGAGCATTCTTGTGGATACCGGTAGAGGGAGCGGACCTGACGTGGTGGCTCCTAGAGATCGTGAAAACCCTAAATCATAAAAAGGTATGAATCCTTCCAACTTGGTTTAAACGCCGTTGATAGATCCTCGATTAGGATCGATAAAATTTTTAAATTTTCTGTTGTGCCTACCGATTCTAACAACAGCCGCGCGGTACTTCATCATTACGCTCACGTAGAACTCTGCACTCTTTTTGTCTTTTATGCTTTCCACATAATTCGCAATGATTGAGTATATGATTTTTATATTATTTATTATAACTGTTTTGTCCGCTTCAAGTTCAGCTATTTTCTCAGCCATAGCAGTAGAATATGGTTGATCGACCTCTTCTTCCAAATTTTGAGGTTCATCAAGACAGGAGGGCACAGACTTAGGTCTAGAGTCAGAGTAGACCACTTGAGGTTCCAATGGAACAGGCACTACTACAAAAAAGTAGTGTAATGGCGCTTATTTTATAAAATACTTTGGCGTTTAAGAAACGCCAAAGCTTTTGACGCCATTAAAAATTCCTGTGGCGCTTTTCAATTTACAGAAATGCCATACGTTACTTTATTAAATTAAATAACTATATTAATTATATATAAGCTTTTGACGCCATAAGTAGTGTATAGCGTTTTCTCTCCCCTCCTTTGGCGTTTTTTCTTTAAACGCCAAAGGAGGGGTACCCTCCTTTGGCATTTTACCTTCAAACGCCATAGTAGGTTTAATTTTTTTTTTATAATTTTTTAAAATATTTTTTTTTGTGTAGTGTAATACCTAATGACCATATATAGTAGTAAGCAAATGACCATATATTTTATCTAATAGGCAAATATTACAATACAAAACGATGATGGTCATTTGTTCAAATAACTACAATGAATAATTATAATCTTTAACAACTACAAAATATATTGTATTAACAATGATTATATTGTGTACAACTAATTTTATAAATGATTAAACAAAATAAGAATAGGCAAGAAAGAAGCTACATGCCTAAACTAACTAATTGCTTGACCATATATTCACACCATTCTTCAATGATTTCATCCATTTGATGGTCAGACAGCTCAGCACAACGTGCATCTTCATAATACTACATAAACAATCATGTATACAAAGAATGAAAATCACTAAATTTAGACACTTTGTCAATTAAAATTAAAACTCAATATCAATTGCAACTAAAGGGAACTTACTTTCACAGGAATTACAAGATGGCGATGAGTAACTACATCTTTCATAAATTTCATAACATAATAACCACAATCATTATCATTCGGCTGGAATGGACACTGCAACAATACAATGAAATAGTTATGTCAATTTTTGAATAAATTTTTTTTACTAACAAGAATGAAGTAAATTCACATATAAGTACCATAATCTTCCTCCACATATAGCTATTGGCCGAGTCATTGCGTCTAGAGTAGGTCAATCCAGCTTTTCCTCTATATGCGGTTAATGCACTAATAAAACAAAGAAGTTCCTGATTAATGTTGTTTATTCAATAATCACACACGAAAAGATTTACACATACACCCATACACTTACTTATTGAAGATAATCAGCATATCAGGGCGATTATCTGGATAAGCAGTTTCTATAGGATCTAGATAGTAAATGAGAGGGTTTTCTGCTGCTGCTGGATGGACAACAATTAATATCCAATGTTCCCTAAAAATACATTTTGAAAATTTTATTTGGACAATCATTTAATGGTAAAAGTGAAAAACTAAAAAACATACATTCAAATATTGTCACAAATCACTTACCCTACATTGTATGGCACAAGAAAGAGCTTGTTAGGGGTTGCTCTAAGCATAAAGCAGTCTCTAAGTTCGTTAGACTGTGCTTCCAAATCTCTTCCCCTATGCTGGCCAAAGAGGTGTGGGCTAACAAAGATGAATCTCTGCATCTTATCCGTGCCTACTATCTCATCGTGGTACAAATGCCTTTATATCAAACAAACAATGTCATTTCCACCGAAAAAAATTGAATGATGAATAATAATAACAATGATAGACGAATACCTGATCCATAAGTTGATAGTTGTTCCACCTATCCGTCCACAAGTAATCACATCATTCAGCACAGCACCATCGACATGATCAATTACACCGTCTGCATTATAGATGTCCGGATGAAATTGTATTTCCTGACCTCGTTGGAGGATCAATAGTTGTACCATTGATGCCAACTGTTGGCGATACGAGACCATTGGTTTATTGTTTCGTTTGCTAGCAGAAGGTTGGGACTTCTGTTGGGTTGCTAAACCATGTGAGTTCTTCCTATGGCCTTCAATTCTATTTCCTTTATGACTAGTAGCAACCTACAAAAATCATTAAAATTTAATCATGTAGTTTTTTAGATAGAAGTGCATATAGAATAAGTAGAAAGAATTGTAAACTAAATCACCTTTTGATATGGCTCAATCAGACCTATTGGCCATGCAACATAACCACCAACAACATCTTTTACCATTGTCTGTTCATCTAGAAAAGGGATTGGTAGGAGGGCATCTGCATCTGTGCATACGTCAACCTTGACTCTAAGTGTGTTCTCAGGTAATGGTGAACCATTAAGGATATCAGTGTCGGTGTTGTAGACAACTCCTATAGCAACTGCATGCTTGAAAGATTCATCGACATGCAGCTTGCACGCCGATTCGCCCTATGAAAGATGGAGTCAATATTAAGGTACACTAATTTAAAATATAACAAAAAGTTAACTAGAGAAGAAATTGATTACGAATGGAATTGGGACTTTAGGCGTGGAGGGGCAAATATCATTCTTCACACTTGTGCTGTCACACATTGGGCTTGGTGCTGGCCGAGAAAGCAGTAAAGTGTCAATTTGAGCCTTCAATAATGTATTTTGCTCTTGCATCAATCGCATATGATCGTTAAATTGTTCTATTTGGCGTTGGTGGACACTCATTTGCTCATCTACTTGATGCTTGTAGATACTCATCTGCTGTTCCAGTTGCTGATTGTAGTCACTCATCTGCTGTTCCAGTTGCTGCTTGTAGTCACCAATCTGCTCCTGTAGTTGCATAAAGTCATTTTTGTTTGGTCGCTTTTGGCGTCCGAAGTATGATGTTTGGGTGACTGCAAAACCAGTACCACGAAGACGACCATGATACTCAGGAGCTCCAAGAGCTCTGCTAAGTAAATCGTCATAACCAACATAATTCATCAACTTTGGTTTGTCACCAATCTGCTCCTGTAGTTACATAAAGTCATTTTTGTTTGGTCGCTTTTGGCATCCGAAGTATGATGTTTGGGTGACTGCAAAACCAGTACCACGAAGACGACCATGATACTCAGGAGCTCCAAGAGCTCTGCTGAGTAAATCGTCACGACCAATATAATTCATCAACTCTGGTTGGTCCTGCGTCAATTTTTGCTATCACAACAACAATTGCAATAATATTAGTTATTATAAAATAGAATCATTTAATCAAAGCAAAATATTTATGAATAATCCACCACTTACACAATATTCTACAACTTCTCTGGCTTGTTCGCTGGGAATTTCTCCTTTTTTATTAGTGACGCCGGCCAGCCACAAATTATGACGTGGCATGTGTGTGACATCAGAATGTGATTGTTTGACCTTTATAACAAAGTTAGTTGTAGTTAAAAATTAGTCATCTAAATTATATGCATATGAAATGATTATAAGTTCTTACCAATTGTTGCTCCAACTTTGCATACGATAGTGGTCCTTTTAAGTACCGGTATGCCATGTTGCTTGCGCTTTCACGATTTCTATCACTTCGTTCCTTTTTAAATACAAATAATTTCAATAAATATTAATTTTAATTACATTGCAAGTAGTCTGTAAGGGCTAATATTGTATTACCAAAAACTTCGCGGTAGTATGTGTACTCAAAAACTCATCCCACAGCTCTTGTGTAATTATTCCATCGTACAACTGTGGTGGCGTATGAATGATATTGCCATCTGTGTCCCACGAGTAGAAACATCTCAAAAGTTTGCCACATTTTGCGAGCACGAATTTGTCTTTGTCGTCATCGATAATGAAGATAGACTGTAACAAAAAAACCACACATGCTTTGTTAGATTATAATTCATGCAACAAAACAACCAGAATAATAAAGTAAATAATGTTTACCTTAACTGAACTCAGAAGCATATTAGAATAGTCCTTCTTTGCCCGTCTCCAATCTGAAATTGTAATGAGGACTCTTTCTTTGACAATAGTCCCAATATAATTAATAAAGTTGCTAGCATTTTCCCCAACTGGGTTTCCCTTGTCATTCCACTCAAGCTCTAACATAATGCCCTTGCTCCTTAGTTTGATCAGTTTATGCATCACAGTCCTACCTCGGACTACAGCGGCTTCAAAGGCTGCTTGCTCAATGTGAGGATCAACTGCATCTTCATTGTGGGCTTCAAAGTCTGCTTGATCATTGTGTAGATCCATTTTCCTACAAGTTAAATAAACAAGACAAAAATATCATTGCATATTGACAATCATAGTAATAAAAGTAAATTAAGCTGGAATATATGAATACATGTAATAAAACATACATACTGAAAAATCAAGACACTCATTATCATCTTTTTCTCTTTCTTGTTCGATTTAAAAACCATGTCCCCTCATTATGATCATGTCTCATATATAAATGTTCGTCTTCATCTTCTTCTTCATTTCTATCAATATATCTTGACCACAACATCTCAAAGGAAAGAGTATCCTTAGGAATATTCAAATATTCATTACTTGTAGTACCAACTTGTTCTTGATGATTCTTGTTTGATGGAACAACAATGGACCAATTCTTCTTAGCAGGATCGGGAATGAAAAACACTTGTTCTGCTTGTGATGCTAAAATGAAAGGATCATCTTTATACCAAACTTTAGAAAGGTCTACTTGAACAAACCCTAACTCATCTGTCCGCAATCCACTATTGTTGTTAACCCACTTACACCTGAAGACAGGGACCCTCAACACAGTATAATCTAACTCCCATATTTGTTCAATTACACCAAAGTATGACATTGGTGCGTAGATAGGGTGCATGTCTTTGACACTGGATCTATGCCAAGAATCAGCAACAAGTGTTACCCCACTATTTTGCATTGTGCTCCTTGTATCATGTTCTTGTGTGTAGAAGGTGTAACCGTTGATTGCATGACCATTATAAGATAACACACTTAAGCTCGGTCCATTCGATAGCCATCTCAAGTTTTCAGAAATTAGATCAGGATTCCTCTCCACCTCATCTTTAATGCGCCTTTTTAACCAACTTGGAAAATGTTTGTTATGTTCCTTTGTTATAAAATTTTCATTCCTGTCACCATGTGCCAATCGAAGTGCGGCCTTGTGTTCGTCAACAAATGGTTCAACCTCATCAGTGTTATGAAGCACATACAAGTGAGCTTATTCCCATTCAGTCATCGATATCCTTATTACATCCTTCCCACTTGTTCCTTTCCCTGATCTTCGCCCATCATGACGAGACTTGGGGATACCTCGGGGTCAACATTTGATAGGAAGTCAGCACAGAAGTCACTTGCTTCTTCAACCATATACCGCTCAGCTATACAACCCTCTAGTCGATATCTATTTTTCACATACCCCTTTAAAATTTTCATAAATCGCTCATTCGGGTACATCTATTTCAAGTACACTAGACCGCACAATTGAACCTCTTTCACCAAGTGTATGGTTAGGTGGACCATAATGTCAAAAAATGAAGGTGGAAAATACATTTCAAGTTCACACAGAGTACAAACAATCAGCCTTTGCAAATCTAGTAACTTCATTGAATCAACCACTTTACTGCAAATCAACTTGAAGAACATGCAAAGTTTAGTAATGGTGTTCCTTACTTTTTTGGGTAAGATTGACCGTATACAAATCGGTATGAAATTTTGCATGAGCACATGACAATCATGAGATTTAAGGTTCTTTAGCTTCAACTCTTTCACTGATACAAGGTTCTTTATATTTGAAGAATACCCCTCTGGAACTTTAATTCCTTCCAGAAATTCACAAAATAATTTTTTCTCTTTCCTCAATAGAGTGTAAGCCGCTGGAGGTAGATAAGTACGGTGCCCTTGCTCAACTGGTGCCAACTCTTTTCTTATTCCCAAATTAACCAAATCCAACCTCGCATTTACACTGTCCTTGCTTTTTCCTCGCATACTGAGCAATGTGCCAATGAGACTATCACATATATTTTTTTCTATGTGCATCACATCAAGAAAATGTCTCACATACAAGGACTTCTAATATGGAAGTTCAAAGAAAATAGAATTCTTTTTCCAACCGGTTGTCTAGAATTGTTTTGCAAAAGGCTTGCCAAAATCATTATCCAAATGCATAACCTTCTCAAAAACCTAAGCACCGGTCAACATCTTCGGTGGGCTACCTTCTTCTGACTCACCATTGAAAGCCTTTTTCCACTTCCTCCAATGATGTGTTGATGGTAAGAATCTTCGATGTCCCATGTATACATTTTTCTTACAATGATTTAGTCGCATTAAATGAGTGTCATCTTCACATATAGGGCACGCACAATATCCTTTCATGCTATATTCGGACAAATTACCATAAGCAGGGAAATCATTAATTGTGCCAAACAACATGGCTTTCAAATTGAAACTTTCTTCCCTGTACCCATCATACACATTGACACCTTCTTCCTAAAGTAGCTTCAAGTCATCAATTAAAGGAGCCAAGTATACATCTATATCATTTCCAGGTTGCCTTGGCCCAGAAATTAACATAGACAACATCATATACTTGCGTTTCATGATCAAGTGTGGAGGAAGGTTATAAATCATCAATATCACTGGCCATGTACTGTGTGTACTACTCTAAACCCCGTGGGGATTGATTCCATCAGTTGAAAGTGCAAGGCGTAGGTTCCTTTCTTTATTCGCGAAGTCAGGATGGTCATGATCAATTTTTTTCCATTGAGGGGCATCCGCAGGGTGCCTAAGGTTCGTGTCTTCAATCCTTTCATCTGCATGCCACGTCAACAACTTAGCAATCTCCTCATTACTGTATAATCGCTTGAATCTTGTAATAATTGGAAAATACCATACGACCTTCGAGGGACTCTTTCCTTTCTTTTTCCCATATCGAGATGCAATACATTTAGGGCACTTCTCTAATGTTGCATATTGATTTCGAAATAATATGCAATCGTTAGGGCATGCATGAATCTTCTCATAACCCATGCCAGTTGTAGAGCAAAGTATTCGCTTTGCCTCATATGTCTTGGTAGGAAGTACATTTTCTTCTGGGAGCATATCTTGCACAAGTTCAAGTAGTGCGGTGAAACCAGAATCACTCAATCCATAGCGTGCTTTAAAGTTGTACAATTTCAACACTGCTAACAATCTTATGTATTTAGTACTACCAGTATATAATGGCTTCTCTGCATCACCTTTCAACTTCTCATATTCTTGAGGACGGTTATGAAGCACCCCTTCCACTGCATTTAGCATTTCTTGAAGACCATCATCTTCATCACACATGCTTGAGTCAAACTCATTTGAAGCACCGATCATGGTATGTATTTGACCATGATCTGCATCATCCATCTCACTGTGCCTTGTCCATCGTGTATATGATTGATCAATTCCATGACACACTAAATGATCTAGCAAATCAAGTGGACTAATCCGCTTTCCATAACAACAAGATAAGCAAGGACATAGGATTTTGTTAGGATCATTTGTATGCTCGCTTGCAAATCTACTAAACTCTTTCACCCCATCAATATATTCTCTTGAGCACCGATTAGATGACATCCATTTTCGATCCATCTATACCTTAAACATATATATTTTTATAAGTGGTAAGTTGCTTGCCTCTTAAAGTTCTCTTTATTTGTTATTTATTTTTTTACAAAAGTAAATTCAGCAGCATAACATTCCAAAATTTAAAGTCTTACAAAATATTAAACACTCTTCTTAAATCACAAATAATCAACCAATTAATCCCACAACATCTAAATAATGTTCACAACTCACCACCAAATAAATCATATTGGCCAACACTACTAAATGTCGTAATTAAAATAATTGGGTCCATAACAAGCCAACAAAAATACCACCCTGCGTTTATTAAATTAATTGATTCCAAAATAATCATGATTAAACCACCAACGGCATTTATAACACTTCTACCCAATTTGACCATTTCAACAGTGCCATTCCCAACTCTCTCACTATTGACAACATGTACTTCTATAGAAAAGCATAAGCAAATATATAATAGCCATACATATTTTAATTAAAAAAATGTGAATAAAATGTTAAAAAACAAACAACACTTACAGGAGCTTCTGTAGGAAGCTTTGTACTGCAACCAGCCAAAAAGAAAAAGAACACGAGGGAGGAAGCTTTACTCTGCAACTAGCCCAAAAGAAAAAGCACACGTGTGGGAAGCTTTGTACCGCAACGAAGCTCTATGTTGTAATGAAAGTGGCGAACAAATGTTTACAAATATTTGCACGAGGAGGAGACAAAAAAAATAGCAAGTGGGGGACCAAAAAAGCTTCTACTTGTCGCTAGGTCAAACAGAGGAAAGGGGGTGGGGACAAATAGAAAAGAAAAGCAGGAAAGAGATTGTGGCGGCAACAATGGCGGGTGTTAAACATTTTTAACATTTATATTACCTTTTATGGCGCTTATATAAAAAGTGCCAAAAAAGGTGTGAGTATCTATAGCACTTCTTATATAAGCGCCATTAATGTTATAAAACAAAACTGAAACCTTTGGCGCTTCCTTAGAAAGCGCCAAAAATTCCTTTAAAAATATTTAAAAAAACTAAATTAAAGCTAACTGAATTTTTTTTCCTATTATAATTTTTTTAACAACATGTCCTAGGCGTTTTGTACATGTGCATTTATAAGGAGCCCTGCTGCCGCATATGGCTTCCTGTTGGTCACTTCAATTAATACGAATATAGTTCATATCACTAACATGGATCAAAGTGGGAATCAGAGGGAACTAATTAATGGTGGGGCTGTGTACAGGGAATCAAAGCAAGCAGCTTTGAATACTTTAGAAATGCCAATTGCCAACCATCATAATATAGTTGTAATTAAAAAAAAAACCATTGCGTGATCCACCAAGTATAAAGGCATATTGTAAAAGAAGTCATGATTCTCATCAAGTAAATGGCCAACCTGTGATTCTTTCCCAACAACGAGCTCTGACGATGGCTTTCAACGGTCGAGGGAGCTGAGGACGTGAGGGCAAGGAAGATTAAGAGCGTGAGTATCTTCTTCAATGAGAAGATGCAAATATGACTACTTCTTCAATGCGCAAATACATAAAGTGATTTATATGTCCAACCTGATCTTCAAGGAGCTGTCGGATGGCCAAAGAAAAAAACAAATATGACTTGCCTTGTCAATGAGAAAAACAAATATGACTTGCCTTGTCAATGGAAGCTTTCACGTGATCATCTTCTCCATTCTTTTTTGACTTACCTTTTCACTAAATGCCAAAGCTAGCTAGCTTTCACGTGATTCAATTATTCTTCTCCCTTCGGTGAATGCCAAAGCTCTTGTCTGAACCAATTCCTTCATTTTTTAATAATTGAGGAAGCTTTGGCGTTTTGAACAAAAACGCCAAAGCTTCCTCTATTTTTTTTTAATAGAAGCTTTGGCGTTTTTTTCAAAAACGCCAAAGCTTCTCCATATTTTTTTTAAAAACAAAGCTTCCTCTTCGTGAATATTAAGTTGTAATGGAAGCTTTGGCGTTTTAAACAAAAACGCCAAAGCTTCCCCTATTTTTTTAATAGAAGCTTTGGCTTTTTTTTCAAAAACGCCAAAGCTTCTCCATATTTTTTTTTAAAACAAAGCTTCCTCTTCGTGAATATTAAGTTGTAATGGAAGCTTTGGCGTTTTGTTAAAAAATGCCAAAGCTTCCCCCTTTTTTTTGTAATAGAAGCTTTGACCTTTTTTTCAAAAACACCAAAGCTTCTCCATATTTTTTTTTAAAACAAAGCTTCCTCTTCGTGTATTAAGTTGTAATGGAAGCTTTACCATTCATATATCTTGATCCAAAAAAATCTGCAATGATCATATGATTCATATCCTACGTTTTTTATTTATTATATATGTGGAAGCTTTGGCGTTTAAATATAAAACGCCAAAGCTTCCCAGATCTTCATTTTTTTAATATATGTGGAAGCTTTTACCCATTTTTCAAATAGAGGAAGCTTTGGCATTTCCACATAAAATGCCAAAGCTTCCTATTATTTTTTCAAAAAAAAAACTGAAGGCCTTGTTTGGCACTTGTTCAGAGAAACATCATGCAAGGTTAACGTCAATTATGACGTTTATAATTGTAAGCGCCAAAGCTTTCAAATATTTTTGATATTAAATAAATAAATAATTATTTTTGGCGCTTCTTTAAACAAATGCCACAGGAGCTACGCCACTAAAGCCCCTTTTTGTAGTAGTGAGGCTCCAGAAAACCTTCTTCAGGATCTTCCTCAAAAAATTCATATTCTTCAGGTTCCTCTTCAGGATCCTCTTCAGGATCATCCATATGAGCTTGATCGTCCACAAACTCAATGCTCAATGACCCATACTCAAGTGTTTTAGTGCTGTTAGAAGCCTCTTGCTTCGTTTTTGACATAAATAAACAAATGTAAGTCATTATCATGATTTTAGGTATTTTTAAATGTATAAAAACACTTAAATAAGCACTAAAACCTCACAAACAGATCTTGAATTGCCACAAAAATAGGCAAATGGCGTATCATCATGAAGATCTCAAATTTAGGGATTTTTAGGAACAAATCGTATCTCAAACAGAGCTCCCACGCGCCCTGAGAAGAAAAAAATCCTAGGAAAATAAAAAAATGGATAAAACCCACTCTCGCTGGACGCGCGTGTAGTGCACATGCCACTCTGTAGCCCTCCTATTGTCATATGTGCTAGCTGGCTGGACCCCACGCGCCACCTGCTGTCAGTCTATGTCCTCCACTGTCAATCAGGTCTGCCACGTGGCCACATGCACGACGTGGCGTTTTTGTCCCTTTAAAATTTTTTTTTGGGTTTGATGGGTTAGGAGTTGGGCCTTAGCCCACTGACCTAATCCATTGTTTTTGTTTTGGGCCACTTGATGGCCCAAAAAAAACTCTTCCCTTTTTTTTAAAAAAAACACTGAACTGGATCGGGCTGGGCTATACCCGATTCGGATTCTTTTTGAGAAGGCGCAAAACAGCATCATTTTGAATTGCTAGAGGTTGTCTTCAACCTCCAGTCGGGTTGACTCGGACCCAATTTCATCCGCAGGTCGGGTCCGTCAACCCAGTACCTTCTCTCCTCCGTAACTTCACCGTCTGGCATCTGTTTTGCACATTCTTGGTGTCCATATACATCATTTTTTTGAGCTCTACGCAATGGGATTATTTTTAAATCCTAAAAAACTCATTTTATGATGACCCAATCCAATTCTCTTTTTGGTCTTCCATTTTTTTCAGATTTCTCACATCCTTTAAGTTCTCTTTTGTTTCATAACCTAATTATGTGTATTATGAGACTTTTTGATATGCTAATACTCAAAGTACTAGAACTCAAACACATAACAGGAATTCAGATAAAAAACAAAATCACAGTTTATCTCTGATAAAGAAGAAACAACGCAGACACTTATAGACTGAAGTAAAGCACCGAAAAAGAAAAAAATTAAAAAAAAATGCAGAACGGGGTGATCTCAAGTTCAGTTTCATATTTAAACTCATGAACCAAAATTCTCATACAGATAAGAGATATATGAACTGAATATATATTCTCACGTATCATGAAATTGAGCTACTGTAAATAAAACTTTTCTGCATATATGCTTTCATGTTTAAGAACAATGACGCACAGTGGAAGCCACATTCAGGACTAATTAAAAAACCTAAATGCTCTGATACCAATGTCAGATTTCAGGCGTACCTGAAGTGTCGTTTCGAATTCTTTCGGTACTCATGTGAGTCGAATCACCAAGATTTTGATTATATCATACAGCAAATGGACAAGAAGGGAAGAGTGGAGAAGAGAGTTCTCAGAGAATGTTTTTCTCTCTGTGTGTCGTATGTTCTGTGTTCAATGTACTTATTCACGCACGCACACACGTCTGTTTCTCAAACAACTATTCCCTCCAAAATATATGGGAGAACTGCTCCCTCTAGGTTTCAATTTTGATCCCTTGGGAAAAATTACAAATAAATACCCCACATTTGTCTGGGTATTTTATTTTGCCCCAAAGCTTAAAGCTTAATGGGTTTGGGTTTTTTTGGGCCTAATCCACCAAGGGTGGACCAAGCCCAATTTCAAATATAATTAAACATCATCAATTTTATTTATATGCACATATACACGTAATGAATCTGTTATTTGTGATATCTATGCAAAAGGATTGCTTACAAATAATATTAATATTAATACATTTTAGTATCAGTGATATAATTAACAGCATAATAGTGAATCATGTAATTGATACAAATGAAATAATTCTCACGAATTTTGTCCCCATCAATTATATCTCGAGAAAATGCCATATGAAGGTTCTATATTTGCACGAAAACATCTCAAATAATTTATTTTCTTATAGGTTTTCAAGTGAAAATAGATATAGAGATTGATTCAGTGAAACAAAGAAGTTGACTTTAATATTATATTAAGATTAAGATTTGAATTTGTATGGTTTTTATTAGAATATGTCCTATATTGAATAATTAGACATTCAATTAAAGGGATATAAAAGTAGAGGTATGTTTTATCAACTTGCTAAAGTCATTTTCATTTTGACAGAAAGACAACGTCAACCTTGACATAGATATACAATTCAAGTGCGTGTGTGAAAGTGCAGGTTGGCGTGTAAGCAGATAAACATAGGAGGGCACAGAGGGTGGAGACTGAGGGTAGTGGAGGCCTTCATTATAATCCTCACATTCACACAGCTTCTTTACTCCATCCTCATCAATGCCGGACTCTACAGCAGCAAGTACGGTCCCAGCTACCGCACAGTGGCATCGGAGGAGGGGCCGGCGGAGACCACATGCATAAGGGTGCAAATGTTCCAGTTTCCAGGAATCGTGTTTTATGAATTAATAGTTCTTTTGTATTCCTTTTGTAACATGTTAACGATGAATCAGGTTCTTCCCAGTTTGTTTCTGTTGGTGGGACTACCTACAGTGTCTTTATCAGTTTGTTTTTTTCTTTTGTTTTTGTTTTTGTTTTTGTTTTTTTTTTTGCTTTTGTTTTTTGTTTTGGGGTTTGTTGGAATGACGATGATATGCCTTTAATGGGTTTTATTGTATTACTGTTGTAACCAAGGCATCTGTCTGTGTATATGTAATGGGAACAAAATCGGCGTGTATTTTCTCTTCCCTTTGTTTTCCCCGGGATTTTGGCTCTCAAAAAAATAAAAATAAAACAAAAGAAAAAGAAGGAGAATATCATTAGTATGATTTAATTTTCTTATGCAAAAGAAATTAATGCAAATATTCTTATAAAAAAGAAATTAATGCAAATATCTAACATGATTACTTTTATAATGTTTAAAGAATAATCACATTTCTTTGGTAAAAAAAAGAATAATTTTACATGATAGACATATTAATATATATAATTATTTTTGAAAAGTGTTAATGATTCATTAGAATTTAGAAAAATGTATTAAGCCTTGAAATTTAAGTCTATGATGCATTAGATGGATGCTATGTGGCACTATCTAGAGGAAGAAAAAAATAATAATAATGAAAAATAATAAAATAAATAAAATTAGATGAGGAAAAAATAAAAAATAAAAATAAATAAAATTAGGTGAGGAGGTAGAGAGTGAATTTGACCATCCATTTGGATGCAGTAATGCTATTTAAACTTGCATGAAAAGGAAATGGAAACACGTGAAAACTAGAAAATTTTAAAAATTTCTAATCTATCATTAAAATTTTCATTATTTACACTTTTATTTAAAATTGACCAATAAATCAAATTATGTCTAATCTATCTAAATTAACTCCTAATTATCATTAAAATCATTAATAAACGTGAGATAAACATTTTAAAATCAACGTGTATCAAGTAGAGTGAAAACTATTCAAAAATTTTATCAAAAAAAAATTCAAAAATCAAAATACTATTTATCAAAAAATGACCATGTGTTATACTAAATGTAGGACTAACACTACAAACTATGAATTACGTTTAGGATTGGACGAGCAACAAAAATTTATGCTAACATATCCTCTGATGAGATCTTTACTTTGAATAAAATCTCTTTCTCAGCTACAAGCGGCCTTACCCTTACCAACCCTACTTTCTTGCATGCCTTCCAACTTCAAGCCAAAGAGCCAATAAGCTGAATCCCTATTATTAATAAGGCTTTGGAATGGATTATCTACTTTGCACATAATGCTAAAGGACGTAACTTTGCTTCTTTGGAGTGAATGCCCACTTCACCATTGCTTGTGTTTAGTCACACCGCACCTAAGGATTGTTGTTGTACATTGTCCTGGTTCTAAAGTCAATCACGCAGAGATGGGGGCAAAAGAGCAAAAAGTTGGACCTACATGGTACAAAGATTAGGGAGTTATGTATGATTTAATTAAATGTTATTTAACTTGTAGCCAGATATTCATTTTTTAAAAATATTATTTAACTTGAAATGCACCTTAGCTTTGAGAAAAAATAAAAGAAAAGAAGAAAAGGAGAATATTTAGTATGATTTAATTATTTTTAATGTCCCAATTAAAATACAAGAAGAAATTAATGTAAATATCTAACATGATTCACTGGTGGAAAAATGACTTTCTAGACTAGTTAAAAATGACTTTTTAAACCGGTTCTAGATTAGATCTTGATACAGCCGATCTAAAAGGTCTGATACTTTTTAAACTAGTTAATTAACCGGTCTTAAAAGTCACACTTTAAAGACTGATTGTATTGACTACCGGTCTTAAAATACATCATTTTAAGGCCTGTTGTCATGACCTTTAGTCTTAAAAGATCTCTTTTGTAGCCTCTACATAAACACTTTTAAGACCAGTTGTCAAAAGTTTGAATTTTAAGACCGGTTGTCAATACAACCGGTCTTAAAAGTGTGACTTTTAAGACCAGTTGTCGATAAAACTGGTCTTAAAAAGTATTTTAAGACCGACTATCTATATAACCAGTCTTAAAAGTTTTTTTTTTGCCTTTGATTACATTAATAACAAAAACACATCCTAGAAGCTACTTCCAAGGTCATACTTATTAAGTGCAAAGTTGAGATTTAAGTGACAAGTTTACCATACTTATAGTTACTTATCACTAGTACTTGTATATCCAACTATACATGCCAAGTCCGCATGCATATTCATTTTATATAAGCCATATATGGAATTTGTTATGTAATCAACAACTAACTTATAACAAAATAAATGTTGCTATAAGGTGTTCATTTTCCTTCATCTTACCATTTCCTTTTTCTTTAGCCTTCTCATTAGGAACTTGTAACATAACATGCACCTTCATCATGTAATGCGTTGTTTAAAACTATCATGCATTAATTGTAAAATACATAGGCCAATGACATGTCTCAAACAAGGTCATATGTATAAGTGCATGATTTCACATAATCACAAAAATAACAAACATGTCAATTCATGCAACCAACAAGTTTTGTAGAAAAGCTGAGGGAAGAAAAATTCCTTAGTTTTTACAAAAGCTCACTATTGTTGTAAAAGTTCATAAATAAATTCAGCACAATAATTGCGGATAAAGTTAATATCTTCTTCTGAAAAGGGGTTAGTAAGATCAAACATTTGTAACACTAAAGCCAGACAAAACATGAACTTGCTAACTTAAAATAGAAAAAAGTAACACAGAATTTTTGAAATATATATACATTTACCTCTTGAGTAAATTCTATTAAGCCTAGGGTGATAATATTATAATTGTGTCTCAAAAAATACAACCCACACAAGTTGGACCCCGGTGGTTGCCTACGGCTCTGAAAAATAACATGATATCATTAAAATAAGTATAAAATAAAGCATGGCTTATTGAATACATTCTTAAAACAAACCAATATGTAACTAACCTTTAGCATGATCCATGTCGGGTCTTTTATGTCACGAAGAGCCTTACCACAAGCAGTGTGTCAGAATGTCCTCGTAGCCCTATCATCAAAAGAACAAAGGTTACTTATTTTGCATAAATTTCATGAATTTCCAACAATAGGTAATGCAAGAAAACTTACAAGTTCATGATCCTTTTCAATTCATTCCCTAGTTTGTAATGGAAGGAGCATAGAAGGATGACAGTATAACTCTTCTTGCATAGAATAACCAATTGCCAATTATTACTGAAAAAAGGGATGACTATTAAGAAAATATAAAGAATTATATATATTATGGACTATAAATTTGTTTCTTACCCATGCACATATGGAGACAAGAAAAGCCTCTCTAATAAGTATGTGTGTTTGATAGTAGCAGTGGTCCCTTTATCGTGGATTTGAACTAGGCATTGGAATCCAAATTTATCGCTTTTGCTAGAGGAAACCATCCTATGATTCATGTACCTACAATAAAGCAAGCACACAAATCAAAGTTTAATGGCATAATTTGTAAAATATTGACTACTAATTGAAGAAGATACTTACATTAAAAATAGTTGGACAATCGAAACTGTAAGCTGTTGTCTAGAAGCTACCAAAGACATTAAATCATCCCTCTTAAGATAGCATTGCACCCCTGACCTGCCAACAGCTGAATCCATAGGCCAATCTCTTGTGTGAAAAGATGTATCATATGCTATCAGAATCATTTGTTGCATGACATTCAATGGAGTCTATGAAACTTCTTGAGTGGAAGGAGGTGCAATTGGGGCTGTGATTGGGGTTTCCTCAAATCAATAAAAAACAAGGTTCTTTTGCCACAAGATGAAAGAATTAAGAACATTGCTCACAATCTTGAAGTAATCAATGGGGATGGGGATAGGGAGAGGTGCATGTGCAATGATCTCCTCTTCAACTGCCACTCTAACTTGATCATTTTTTATTTTTTGGTGGTGGATAGTTGATCCCAAGTTGTACACTCTCCCCCATACAACTAATTGTCTTAGAGGATCCTCAACATATAGGTCTTAAGGCTCACCAATTTCCTTTCCAAGACCCTCTGATCATTGACCAATATTGCAGCAACTCCCTTTAGTGCTCTACTTAGGTGTATGCGAATGTGCCTGGGGAGCACTAGGATCTTGTCTTGTGCTCACAATGATAATCATTTCCTCCTTCATCTTGCTCAACCTTTCTTCTAATCGTGCATCAAATGATGCTTCTACTTGGACCCTTGCTTTCGCCTCACAGTGGCCAATATATGCTTCACCTCCTCCCTAGTCACTATACTTGAGGAATCACATAAGGGTGCTCCATAGTAATCCATTATGCCTACCTGGCCTCCAACTCCTCTGACATAGCTGAGATGCTTGTGTTTTCTTGTAGCAACAATCAGGATGTAATTCCACCCATCCGACCTAAACAATTCCTTGGCATGTTTTTTTAAGTTGCTCCTGTAAGACACGTAAGACAAACATAAGTAATGACATGTTTTTTACTAAATAAATAATAACAACAATAATACTTACAATTTTTTCACCAACTATATGAGATTGTTCTTCACTCATATATGACCCGCTTCTCTTTTGGTGAGCGAAGTTTGAAATTTCTTCGCGACATATCGAAGATAGTGGAGAAAGAAGAACAAATGGATTGGATTGAGCTGCTTCTTCCAATCTCTTCTATTTGGCCACCAACAACTATTTTTCAGCCTTCACACTACCCCCATAAGACATTGTATGGGGGCAATCATTCTTTCTTCCACTCTCTTATGCCTTTTGCCTTCTTTCCTATGAATAAGAAATAAAAAATAAGGTTATAATCAATAAATTAAAGACAATTCATAATTAAATAAAATGCAAACTATGTCAACTCACCAAAGCTTCTAGAGTAGTTCGAAGCCATCTAAATTATTGCCAAGTGTGTTCATCAATATAAGAATACTTGTCTCACAGATTAGGATGAGGATTACCATCTTCCACCTCGATATGCATGTAATTGTTAGCTAGACTTGTCTTAAACTTCATCCAGCATTCATCACAAATACGTCATTGTCTTCTTATACAAGATGTCACTATAAAGAATGTCATAAGTGAGCTGTAATGCATGCATTGGATAGTTAGTGACAAATTTAATAATTCAACCATAAAAATTTGATAGTTAGTGAGGGCAAGAATTTTATACCTAGATAGTTTCCCAAATATGTTGCTTTACATGTTCATCCACATTTCTCCACTCCTCTATGAAGATGATTGGGTTGTTGTTTGTTAAGAGGCCGACAAAACTCATATACTGGCTTGCATTAGGCCCGATTAGTTTGTAATATCTATCAAACTCAATCAGAATCTCTTCCCTGATTTTCGATTAAGGGGAATGTCTCTCAATCGGGTGCCTCCTCTACCCGTTCGTCATATGTATTGGTTATAGGGCTCACTTTGATTTTGGCACGGAGCATCACTTGGCTCGCTCTAATTAACACTAGTCAGTGGCTCCAGAGTATCCTCACTAGGACGCCTCATTATCCTCACTTGAAATCGAATGAGCTAATTTATATTCCTATGTAGTCATGGCACTTTAAATTTCAGTTTAAATTTAAATCTCCAATTTTCATTTTAAGCACTATGTTAACATTAGACTTTAATTGCTATATCCTTGTTGGAACTTAGCTGGAATTTTCTTCCTCATGCTCTCTCTATACAATTCCACCTCCAAAATTCATTGAAGCCATAAAACAGAATAAAATCTAAATCTGTCTAGCTAAAACAAAGCACCTCAAACAACAAAAAATAACTTTGTCTAGCTAAAATAAAACAAAGGATAAAGCGAAGTCAAGTGCATAGGGGATAAAGAACACATAATTAAACAATGCAGAGTCATTGAATTAAGGCTAAGACACTATATAAATCTATCTAGCTAAAATAAAGCACCTCAAATGACAAAAACTAACTCTGTCTAGCTAAAATAAAACAAAGGACAAAGAGAAGTCAAGTGCATAAATGGATAAAGAACACATAATTCAACAATACAGAGTCACAAAATCAAGGTTGAGAGACATAGAAGTAGCTCTGAGAAAGGAAAGAAAGGCTTTGCATCCATATATAATATTCTACATTAATGCTCACAAGTTAAGATAATTCAAAAAGGAGAACAATGTCTCAAAGCAACCAATAGAAAAAACCAAATGTATCTCATAATTACCAGGAGTTTGAGCTTCAGGAAGAAACCCAGGGGAGGCAAGCAATGGCGACGTGGGAATGCAATCCACCGTACCCTTGTGTCCATTAGCTGCATTGGTAAAGAACAAAGGAGTGATATGGGAAGGAGAAGCTTAAGGAAGAAACCCAGAGGAGGCAAGAAACCGAGCTCGAAGAAGAAACCAATCGGAGGGAACAAATGTCGAGCCTTACGGTAATGTGTTCAATTGAACCGCGAACCGAGGGAGGGGTTTACAAAAAGCTTGAGTATCAGAATTCAGAGTTGAAAATAGGCGTGAGCTAAAGCGGAATTGAAATAATTAGGGCACTTTTAAGATCGGTTATTCATAAAAACCTGTCTTAAAAGTAATATTTTAGATCGGTTATACAAAATAACTGGTCTTAGAAAGATTTTAGATCAATTCCTCATAACAACCAATCTTAAAAGTTTAAAATTTAAGATTGGTTATTTTTTATAACTAGTCTTAAAAATAATAAATTTTTAATTTTCTTTAATTCAGAAAATACATTGAACCTGTTATATTTAGAACCGGTCTAGAAAATATATTACATATATTTATATGTTTTAAATATGTATGTTTTAAGACTGGTTGTTGATAAAACCAGCCTAAATAATATATTTAAGACCTTATTTTAATGGAACTGGTCTTAAAAGTTGATCATAATTACCAAAATGCCACCGATAATGTTTTTAAGACCTTATCCACTATAACTAGTTTAAATGTGCAGGTCTTATACACCATATTTGTACTGTGATTAATTTTAGGGAAATTTTCAAATAAATACCATATGATTTAGGAAAACTCCAAAAATATCTTTAAAACATGAAAAGGACAAATAGGTCTTAAGGGAGGAATACGAGATTTTGAAATGTTGTATTTTTACCAAAATGCCCCTCAAGGTTTTTTTTAGGAAAGAACTTTCACAGACGCCATAGCTCTGCCATTCGACTCTACCCTACTAGTAGGCCTTCGGTGGCTGGCTGTCGGAGCTCCAGTGACAATTTGAGTAATGAGATTAATACTTGGGTATAGAGATTGATTACTTGAGCTCTCTTAGCCCTTTTTGGCATTAATGACCAGTTGAATAAAGGTAATGACAACTTGAGTATAGGCAATAGCAACTTGAGTATAGCCATTCACAACCTGGGAAGCACAAGTTGTCAATTACTATACTTAAGTCGTCATTCCCTTTATTCACTTGTCAATAACCTCATAGGGCTAAGGAAGTTCAAGTAGTTAATATCTATATCTAAGTAGTTAATCTTATTACTCAATTTGTCACCAGAGCTACAGCGACCGGCAGGTAGCGGTCTAATGCCTGTTAGGTAGTGCTAGCTGGTAGAGCTTCACCGCTAACAAGGGTCCTTTCCTAAAAAACTCTTGATGGACATTTTGGTAAAAGCATAGCATTTCAAGAACCTAGATACCTACCTTGAGACCTATTTGTCATTTCCATGTGTTAATAGGCTTTTTAGGTTTTCCTAATTCACATGGTATTTATGTGTTTTTCCCTCAGTTCCTTGATAGACAGATTATTTCAAAAAATAGTCAATGATCGATGCATTAGAATTTAGAAAAATGCATTGTTCATGAACTCGTATCAGACCGGCTGATCCAAACCAGAAATAGACGAACCGGTCGGTAAATCGGTCTGGGTTACTATTTTTTAAAAATTTTAATTTTCTTTAGAATTTCATATAAATAAATTTAAAATTTTCAATTTCTCATTAGTTTAGCTCCAGTTTGGTCCCAATCTGGACTACTGACTCTTAACCCAGTACCCCGGCCAATTCAGTGCCTAGTCTGGGTTCATGAACCTTGGAAAAATGCATTGGGCCTTAAAATTAAAGTCTATCATACATTAGAAAGATGCCCTGCCGCACCATATAGAAGAAGGAAAAAATAAAAATGCAAAAAATAAAAAATAAAAGGGAAAATTAATCTTTTTGACCTCATAGTTTTAACTTTGTTGTAATTTAGTCCTTACAGTTTGACTTAGTGCAACTCATTACCTATAATTCTGATTCGGTTGTAATTTAGTCCATGAATTTTGACTCAATGTAACTCAATCCTTATAGTTTTAACTGTTTTATAGCTTAGTCCATATGTTTCACTACTACATAAAGGACTCTTAATGTCCATTTTAATGCCCTTTAGACGAACATTTTTAGGGGGATATGTATGTGAGTGTCGTTGACAATTTTAAAATAGACAACCATTTCAAAACAATCGTTATAAGAGACTTACAATGACTGTTTTTACAAAAATAGAAGTTGTAACCCTCTATTTTTTTTAAAAAAATCTTGTATAGAACTTGAGATTTGGGATAGAACTTGAGTTTTGGGGATAGAACTCGAGTTATGGCCTAAGATAAGCTTGAGTTGGCATTTGCACTCTCGTGAATTTTATCCAGAGACTTGTTCAAAATCTTGTAATACTTGGAGAACTCAAGTTTTAGATCAAAACTCGAGTTCTTGAACAAACTTTCTAACGAGCAACAATCAAACAAAATTTCAAACTTTTCATTTCAACAAGTCAACCCCAAATATAACTACCATACAACTTCCAAAAATGATAACCAAAAAAATTAAATATAAAAAGGCAAGGAGAAGAACCTCAAGTTCTTTGCAAAAACTTTCAAGCTCAGGTAACTACTTAATCTTCTAGGCTATCATTACAACCTCATAACACCCATGCAAATGATGCTACTTTGCACAAAGACTGGAATTGCTAAAGATCCACACACATCATACTCTTGAGCATGTTCTTGATGATGGAGTGAGGCCGAGGAGGATAGGGTTCGCAATAACACTATCAGTGAGGAGGGTGAAGGTTGCGATTGGGTAGGAGAATAGGCTAGAGGTTGTGTCTAGGGTCAAAGAGGGGGTCAAATGATGTGCTTGCAGGTTGGACTAGGGCTTAGAGGTAGATCTGAGAGGGAAAGGTGTGACTAGGAGAAGAGATATGATTGGGATTAAAACAGATATGTGCTAGGCATAGTAAATAATTTTCAATGATTGTTTTTGGAAAAATAGTCATTGAAACTTTCATACTTTCAATGACTGTTTTCCAAAAGCAATCGTTAAAAGACAAGCCAAAATTTCAAAAATACCACCACCTCCTATTTTACTTTTGTTTTTTAAAAATAGACACTAGTTAGTGACGTTGAAAGTACTTTTTGTAGTAGTGTTTTAATAAATAAAATCAGGTCAAGGAATAAGTTATTAAATAGTTAAAACTATAGAGATTGAGTTGTAGTGTGTCAAAGTTCATGGATTGAGTTGCATTGAGCCAAAACTATAAGGACTAAAAGATTTTTTTTTTCAAAATAAAATTTGGTGATGAAATAGAGAGTGAATAAGTAGGGAAAAAGAAATTTAAAATAAATATAAAAAAAAATCATTTTCACTATCCATTTGGATTGTGGATATTTTCTAATTTTACAGATTAGTTGACATTTAAAGTTGCATGAAAAGTTAATTGAAATAGTAATCCACTTGAAAATTAGGAAAATTTGAAATATGTATAATCTATCCTCAAAATTTTCATTATTTACACTTTTAATTAAAATTGGCCAATATTTCAAATAATTTCTAATAGATATAAATTAACTCTTAATTTTTTGCGCCTTTGAAATACTATATTCATTGATAAATAACATACAACTAGAATATTACCAAAAAAAATATACAACTAGAAATTCAAAGTACCAGTATAAATCAAAACAAACAAACAACAGAACACATAAGCAAAGTGTCAAGCAATATCTAATGCTATAACATTCATATCCATCAACAGTAACTCCTTCAGATCTAGTGGAGGTCTTGTAACCAAACAGTAGGACACAACCCCTGTCTTGAAGCTTTGGCTACCCAATTAACAACCGTGTTTGCTTTCCTGGGAATCCGCTGAAAAACATGGTTCCTAATTAGTTTCCTCTTTTTGAAGATATGCTCTAAAAAAGGGACACTTCTCTACTCAGGAGATATCATCAAAGTCATTCAAACATTTAAGTAGAGATAGATTATTAGATTCAAAATTAATATTATCAAGTTGGTTGCTCTTAACATTATCAACTGCTAAGAACAAAGCCTTGCATTCTGTCATAAATGTACAATTAGCAGAAATAAAACCATTATATCCATCCACGAGCCAACCATTTGCATCCCCAATAACAAAGATGATCACAACATTATTAATTTGATTCAGGAATAAAAGAACAATCAGTAATGATCATTAGGAAATTGCTGTCAAGTTTACTCCACTTACCTTTGGAAGGGGAAAAACATCATCATTTTCAGTTACATAAGCATTATGATCTCCCCTACCATTCCCATCCAAAAACTCTTGCATCTACTTTTCTGCATGTTAAAACACAAAAACAACATCAAGGTATTATTTTCAAACAAGAAATCACATCGTTACTTCTGTAGAAGCCACATAATGACAGCAGTTAAACTCTTATGCCACATAGTGAGATCAACATTTACAAATAGAAATTCCAGCCACGACTTAAGATCCAGAGTATTGGAATATTATACTAGAAAGGATAATGAGCACCCAAACCAAACCTTTCTAACCTACTCACATTGTAAAAACAAATGAGTTTCATTTTCCATTGTATTTTTACAAATCAAACAAAGGTTCATCGTACAACACTTCCAGCAAAATAAATTCTCCATTATAGGATTGGCTTTTGATAAAAATCTCCAAAGAAAGAATTTCACCTTTTGAGGAGCTCTCAACTTCTGTAACATTTTAGAATTAGAGGAAGAGGATTTTGGAGCTTCCCCACCATTCAAAAGGATTTTGGCTTTGGCAATCTTATACCCTTCTTTCACACTACAAATTCCCCTCTTCCTTGTCCATACCCATCTATCTTCCCTATTAGAAGGGAAAAGCACTGTGTTCCTAAATTCTACTGTAATATCCTGGATTTTGGGCCTAGGAACTTGAGGATATGCCTGTGTCAAGAAGATGAATAAGCCTAGTTTAGGAAGAGTCCCAATAATGATGAGATATAGAAAGACTTTTAGGGATTATATGATTTGGCCCCAATCAGGTAGAGTGCTCGGTATTTGTAGGCCATATGATTAAAGTGTCAATACAGATAGGCACAGGACACATATACGGTCCCATTTTGTTAGAAGAAAGATACTACCCAACTATGTCACGAGGTATATGACAAGTTAATCAAGTAAGTATGCTGATATGTGAGAGTGCACATGGCATTTTCAGGGTAGACATGAATACCCTGCATTTTTATAGTAGACATAGTGTGTGGTACCATATAGGGCCCACACATATATACTCTGACCTGATATCATTTGGTGAGCCTTGATATAAGTGAAGCATTCCCGAGTGAAACCCTAATAGACACCGGTAGAGTAGCTTTAATAAAGTAAGAATGATGACACAACTTTTGTGTTGGATAAATGAGAGATTGACAAGTATCCTCTCATCATGACAAAGTATATTCCACTTTTGTGTTAGGCACATGAGAGGAGCACACATGTCCCTTCATCATGACAAGTCATAAAGTGGCTTTTGTGTTGGCACTCTCAGGAGTCACCACCTAGGCTTGAAGTTAGGGGAATCCACCGAGCTCCAATCCAGTTACTCGACTAACTATCTAGAACACCAAACTTAGGAGCTAGGGAAAACCATCAGGCCCTCTCTTTCCCTGACAAGTTAGATGGCTGAAGACCTAAAAAAGAGGTGGGACCCACTTTATTAAAGCAAGTGACATGTGTCATCGAACTACTGGGTTATCAGAAAAATGGCACTATAGGGATCTAACACATGACATAAATTTTCAAGACTCCCTTTTGGCCATATATTTTGGCCAGCTGCCTCAAAAATCAAAGAAAAATCAGAAAAATTATGGAAAAATTGTAGAGGAAAGAGAAAAGATGAATAGTAACTATTCTTGAGTTCAATCCACCGAAACTCTAACGAATTGGTGTTTTCTCTCAAAATACCCTTCACAAACCTTCTTCTACTCATCCCAAGCTTCATTTATACGGTTTTGGATTTTCATTTGGAGGGGTTTGGTACCATCTTGATAGCTAGAATACTGTCAAATTTTAGAACCGATTGCGGAAACACATGCAGGTAAGCGTAGGCTTTCGTTTGAATCGATTAGTTTATTTTTTGGACGAAATTTCATGAGGGAGGGGTACTATTCAAATTTTGTCCATAGGGTATTTTTTAGGCTTAATCATCTGTTTATGGTTAGATGATTATTAAGGAGGATATTGGACCAAGTTGGTGGTCAAAATTCTGTTTTGGTGATTTTGGCAAAATCAGGTCTGTTCGGTCAGTAAGTGTAAAGGCTGAATGCTTTGTGATTTTGTGGTTTTGACATTCACATTGTGTTTATAATGTGAAACTATGGGAGAATAGGTTATGATCATGGTTTTAGATGTGTTGGATTCAAAACCCAAAGAGTGAAGTTCAAGTAGTAGTACTGCCAAATTTCGTTTTTTGAAGGCAGTCTGCTTGGGATGAGTTTTTGAATGATTGAATCTTACTAGAATAATAAAAGATGTAATATCCCAAAAAGTGATTAAGGGCTAATGACTTCAAAAGTGGATGTAATTATTGTTGAATAAACACTTTTGGAGAATGTGTGATGGGAATTTGGATATTTTAATGATTCCAATGGCTTCCTTGTGAAAATTCGTGTGGGGAGAGTGTTTATTGTGAAATTGGAACCATTGGGAACAATCGTGCAAAAGTTGAAAACTCTGTCCATTGAAACTCTGTACAGGGCAGCCAATTTTTATGGACGTTTTAAATAGGCAAATGGTGTCTAAAAATTCTGAAATTTTCCAGTATTAAAGTTCACATGTCAAGCTTCAAAATGAACATATAATTTGTATCATTTTGATTTGTGACCTAAGAGTTTTGGATTTTTGAAGTTTGCCCAGCGAAATTAATTATTTTCTGGAACAGTATGCAAAGATTGAAATTCTGGGAATTTTGTGGTGATTTTCAGTAATGGCCAATATTTTTTCTATGAATAGGACTTAAATATCTTTCATTTGGCTTTGGAATCACCTCATTTCAATTTTTCTAGAATTAGTTATGATTTTTCAAATTTGGGCAGAAAATCTGCCAGAAAATCCGAAAATGTGAAATTAGAAATTATGACATCATT
This sequence comes from Inga laurina, assembly GCA_963855925.1. NCBI lineage: Eukaryota > Viridiplantae > Streptophyta > Magnoliopsida > Fabales > Fabaceae > Inga > Inga laurina. The sequence continues at coordinate 10,852,505 of OY979713.1, forward strand.
ATGTGGTAAGGTGACATCAACATGGAATTAAAAGCAATTCCATCATCTTCATCAGCCATTCCCGACCCATTCCAGAGAAAAAAAAAACGTGAAGAGAGCTTGGAGAAAAGAGAGAAAAAGAGGAAGAAATCTCGCAAGGTAAGCCGATTTCTCCGGCGATTTAGCTCCTAACGCGTATAACTCTGACTCTAAGCTACTCCTCTTTATTCTTTAAGGTTTTGAAGCAAATAATTTCTGGTTCAAAGAGGCTAGGGTTCAGCCAAATTTGGGAAAAGCTAGTGGGAGCTTGAGGTAACTTCCAAACTTTCGTATATTGCTTATTCTGGCTGCTGTGGGCAATTTAATCGGTGAAATTTCACCGGATTGCCATTGGTTTTAAAGTTTTGAAATGATATGGCCTAGGGGTTATGCTGCCCAAATTGGGTCTTAATGTTAGTTTTAACCTAATGTAATGGTTAATAAAGTGGTTAGGAGTGGAAAGGAACGCGTTTACGGAGCCGAAATCGTAAAACCCCGATTTTCCCCGGAGAACTCATAAATTTCGGCCAGCTCTAGAAATGGGTCTTAGAGTTGGATTTTCAATGATTTGATGGTTCCATTGAGTTCAGGGGCGAAAATTAGGTGGGGTTACAGTTGGTCACTTTTTCGGAAAAGGCCGAAAAAGCATAATTACGAAAACGCCCCTAAAACCCTTAAAGTGGGGCTGCCAAGGGTAAATTTGTAATTTTACATTGAATTTGATAATTCCGAGTCCAGAAATGGATTCCTTGGGCAGAAATATGTTAGGATAGCCCAGATTAGAATTTCGGGAAAAGTGCAACCGGACCGGGTACGGCGGGCCCGGGCCGGGTCCCCTAGGGCATTTTTGTAAATTTTCATTATAGACTCATATAACCCCAACTAACACTATGGAAGTGTCTAAATGGTGCATTCGGAATTGTAGGATTCGATATTTGCCGCCCTCGGGAGCCAACTGCGCCGAAGGACGTCAGGAAAGGACAAGGTAGTGACTCTCTCTCTTATACTTTGTGTAATGCACTGTATGTGTGTTGTATCACTGCTTTATGATGATTTCTGATGCTGCTGCGGTTACAGTTGGTGATAGCTGTCGTTTACAGCGCAAGCTGTCGTTTACAGCGCAAGCTGTCGTTTACAGCGTAAGCTGTCGTTTACAGCGCAAGCTGTCGTGATGTTGACTACTGATTACAGCGTAAGCTGTCGTGATGTTGATTACAGCAAGAGCTGTCGTATTGTGTATACAGCCGTGAGTGCTGTCGTTTGCGGTGAAAACCATGTATCTGTGAATTGCTGCTGCTGTTGCTGTTTGTGATTTATGTACATGCTTTGTGTTTATGCATTGTGTGAGTGGTTTGTTACTACTGAGATTCTCTCGAATCTCATTCTTTCCTATGACTAACATTTCAGACAGGGCGTGTGGCTCAAAGGAGAAGCGGCCAACCCGGAGCAATTAGGACCCTTGGGGGTATATAGTTGAATCGGAAACGTTGGTTATGGTTATGTATTTTGAACTCGGGATTACTGTATATTTTGGAATCAGGAACACTACATAGGATTTTGGTTGTGTAATCCCCTAGTGTATACTTATAAACCTTCAGGTTTTTATGTATAGAAACCAGGAGTTGTCGTGGATGCGGTTATACACTCTGATATGATTGAATGTATATTAACTGCACAGATAATTATATTCGAATACTGAAATTGAGACCAGGATGGGAAAAAGAGTTTTGAAAGTTTTGTGAAATTTTTACTGTGAGACAGAAAGTTTAAAATGAGTTTAATTTGAAAGTTTTGTGAAAATTTTACTGTGAGACAGAAAGTTTAAAATGAGTTTAAAGCATCCAATGGTCTCTAATCCGATTTAAATATGTGTTATCGAATTATAATTACGTGTTTAAAGTCAGGGGGTTACAAAAGACATGTTAAGCTTTAATTTGATATATAATATCCTCAATTTGGCTCTGTATATTGGGAGATTTAATTGTTAAAGTTTGAGGTTGAAACTAGAATTGAATTCTAAAACAGTATGGTAATTCGGGGAATTCTGTATTTTTATGGTTGTAGATGATAGTGGTTAATATTTTTCCTATATAGAGGACTTAAAACTCTTCAAGTAGGAATTTGAAGTACTCCATTTAGATTTTGTAGATTAAATTATGATTTTTGGAAGTTGAGCCAAGAAACAAAAGATTTCTTTGCCGTGAGCAGAGGATTTTTTAGCCGTAACCCAAATATATTTTTACCTCTCTTAGCCTCGACCAAAGGATTTCTTGGTCATAGCCAAGCCTCTATTTTAGTACTCTAAATTTTTATGAATGGTGTTGATTGTTCTTGTAACCCCTTACCTTACAAACTGTAATTATAATTCAAAAATGAGTAATTAAAGTGGATTACAGACCAACGGATAATTAAAAACTCATTTTTAATCCCATCCTTAAGATAGGGTTTTCATAAACTTCTTTTGAAATTGGTTTAACTTGGTCTTCTAATCATATTCCGAATATAATTACCCTGCTTAATTAAATTACATTTCTATATCAGAGTGTACATCAAAATCCCGACAACCTTTAGGTTTCATATATCAACTAAGGGTTGATGATTCCTATTTAAGGGATTACACAACCATATCCAAAATAATATTTACCTAATATATAGTGATCCCTACTCAAATATGACAACCAACTATCCGCCTTTGGTTGCCTACTTCTCCTTTGAGCCGTTTGCCATAGCTGTAGGTTACTCAATTGAAAGAATGAGATTCAAGAGAATCCCAGTAGTAACAATCACTCATACAATATATAAGCACATAGCATGTAAGCAAATCAATAGCAGTAATAATAGCAGTAGCACAATAATGCATGACTTTCACCACAAACGATAGTACTCACGGCTATATACACAAACGATAGCTTTTGCTGTAATCACAATAACGATAGCTATCCCCAGCTATATCCACAGTAGCATCAAAAATCATCACAAAGCGTGATAAACATACATACGATGCATCACATATAATATAAGGGAAATCGTCACTACCTTGTTCTTTCCAAGTGTGCTCTGGCACATATTGCTCACGTTCAGGGCAAACATCGAATCCTAAAATTCCAAATGCACCATTTTGACACTTCCATAGTGTTTCTGGGGGTTATACAAGTCTATAATGAAACTTTACAAAAATGCCCCTGGGGACAGGCTCAAGCCTGCTATACCCGATCCAGCTACACTTTTCCTGAAATTCTAACCTGAGCTATCCTACCATATTTCTGCCCAAGGAATATATTTTTGGACTCAAAATTATCAAATTCAATGTCAAATTACAAAATTACCCTTGGCAACCCCACTTTAAGGGTTTCATGGGCGTTTTCATAAGTATGCTTTTTTCAGGCTTTTCTGAAAAAAGTGATTAACTGTAACCCCACATAATTTTCCCTCCTAAACCCAATGGAACCATCAAATCATTAAAAATCCAACTCTAATACCCATTTCTAGAGCTAGCCAAAATTTATGTGTTCTCCAAGGAAAATCGGGGTTTTGCAATTTCGGCTCCATAAACGTGTTCCTTTATACTCCTAGCCACTTTATTAACTATTACATTAGGTTATAACTACCATTTGAACCAAAATTGGCCAGTATAACCCTTAGTCAACTGTATTTCCAAAATTTAAAACCAACAGAAATCCAGTAAAATTTCACCGATTAAATTGCCCACATCAGCCATAATAGTTAATATACGAAGGTTTGGAAGTTACCACACGCTCCCACTAGCTTTTCCTCTTCTTGGCTGAAACTAACTCTCTTTAAATAGCATATTTGAGCTCCAACAACCTTGACGTACATGAAAGAGAAGCTAAGGAGTAGAGTTATACGGGTTAGGAACTAGATCGTCAGAGAAATCGGCTTACTTTACGAGTTCTCTTGTCTTTCTCTCTCTAAACTCTCTAAACTCTTCTCTCTCTAATTTCATATTTGTGTGCATGAAAATGGGCTAGAGAAAGAAGGATGATGATATTTAATTATTAATTTAATTTCCAACAATTTAAGATTTTTCAGAAATTCTGGCAGATTTCTGCCCAAACTTTTAAAAACCATAACTAATTATAGAAAGATAGAAATAGGGTGATCCCAAAGCCAATGGAAAGCTATTTAAGTCCTCTTTACTGAAAAAATATGGTTCACTAGATTTAATAACCGTAAAAAAACATAATTAAGCCCATACTGCTCCAAAATAGATTCAAGTTTCAATCCCAAACTTTAGAAAACCGTAATTCTTAGCTCACAAATTGGAATGACGCAAATTATATGTCCATTTTGAAGCTTAGGATATGAGCTTCAAAAAATTTTTAGACACCATTTTCCCATTCAAAATTTCCATACAGATCGACTGCCCTGCGCAGAATTACACTTGACAGTTTTTTAAAATTTTCAGCCAATTATTGGCTCTAAAATCAACAATCAAACCTATTCCCACATAATTTTTCATAAGGAAACCATTGTAATCACTAAAACAACCAAATTACCATCACACATTCTCCAAGAGTGTTTATTCAACAATAATTACATCCACTTTGGAAGTTATTAGCCCTCAATCCCATTTTTGGGTCATTACAGTTCTAGCCTTTCCTAACCTTAGACGTATGTTTGGGCTTCTAATGGCCACCCAAGTAACTCAAATGATAACCAACAAGTTCAAAACAAAGGATAAACATGAGAATAGGTCAAGGATGACTTAGTTTACATTATGCCAAATGTGTTGGACTAAGTAATGACTTGGTAATAATAAATTCTGATTATAGGACTTGTTAGATGTCTGGGATCTAAGACCTACCCGAGCCTGGACGAACAATTGAATACCCCTCAGGAAAGGCATCCAGGTAGTAACTCTTTCTTTTATTCATTATGTGATTATTGTATGTTTGTGTATGCCATCTTCTGTAACATAAGCTCAGTGTCTTGGACATGCATATTAGCCTAGCTGTGATATGGAATCCACCGATGGTGCACGCAAATAAGCCAAGGTTGTAAATCTTTTTACATCTTAGAGGAAGCAATAAATATGAAGGTAATGAATCATAAATTAACAGTTAATATATGCTGGAAATATAAGAGTTTAAGGAAGAGAGCGTGCAAACTATGATTTATCTTGGTTCGGTCCAATCTGCGATGGCCTACGCCTAGTCCCCAGGCTCTTCCTGAGATTTTCAAATCCACTATCTTCTTGTTTAATCCAGGCACAAGAAAAGCCTTTACAACCCACAAGTTTAGTTGGGCACTTGCAAAGCCGTTTACAGATCTCTCATCAAGTTACTCCCCCTTACATACCGTAAGGTTACAACCGAGTTACTCTCCTTACACACCCTGTAAGGATACAACTTTTATGATGAAAGATTACAGTCAATCTTCTATCTCATAAGTGAATAGATGAATACTGAAACACAATGAAAATAATCTCTCTCTCAAATATACATGATATAGAAAATGGATAAGAACAGAGAGTAGTTGGGTTGGAGTAGATGATTCATGATATTTGCATGTTTCTCGTTGTAGTGTTCTTGTTAGTTGTTAAGAACTCTGAATGCTCTTCTATTTATAGTTGATGAAGGTTGATGACCATTTGAGCATTTCAATATATCCGTTGGAGTGTGGCTTCTTCAATTTGAAAACTAGCCGTTATAACGTTGACGCTCCGCTTCCGTAAATTCACCTTTTGACTCTTCACATCATATCTTCATTGTATTCCTGGGGAAATACATTAAACACTAATACAATAAAGTGTTAGAGTTATTAGAAGCAAGAAGAATGAGTTATATGATCATTTCATTGATTTCTAGAATCTTCGGGACGTTGTTCTGTTTTCTTAGGAAGCATTACTCGAGTGCTCACTCGAGTGGACATCAAGTTTCTTCACAGGTTACTCGAGTGGCCTTCCATTTTCTACATAGCATACTCGGGTAGTGACTTGAAGTTCTCTTCTAAATAACTCTGCATATTCAGGTGGTGCCTCGAGTGAAGTGTGATAATAACTTTGCAGATTAATCGAGTGTTACCTTCATGCTTTGCTTATAACAGTGCTTTACTCGAGTGGCTCCTCGAGTAACATTGGTAGGGTTGAAAATGCCGAGAGCAACACATTTCTTGAACCAGAGGAACTCGAGTATAGACTCGAGTAATGTTGGCAGGCCGAGAGTAACTGGAAGTTCTCTATCTGATTACTCAAGTACCTACTCGAGTAACGTTGGCAGGCCGAGAGCAACTGGAAGTGATTTCCCTGATTACTCGAGTGCTTACTCGAGTAACGTTGGTAGGCCAAGAGCAACTGGAAGTTTTCTATCTGATTACTTGAGTACCTACTAGAGTATGATACAATTTTCTTCATAGGTTACTCGAATGGCTACTTCAAGTGAATTCTTGATTTTGATTTGAAACATGGAAAATTATATATCATCAGAAAGCTCTCATCGTTTACATTCCAATGCAACAAGAATTAGCTCCAAACACATTGTACACTGAAAGTTATGATCCAAAGAGTATCTACTGTTCTTAGACCATTTCTGAACTCAGGAACCATCACGAGAAGCAACTTCTAGAAGTCATAGCTCTTAGGATATAGCTTCAAATGTGACAAATTATATATCCATGGAAAGCTCTTTGAGTCTACTTTGATATTGCACCAGTTTCGTTGCTATCCGATGTGTAGTTTGGGAGTTATGTCCAAAATACCAAAGCTGTCCAGGAATATGACGCTGATTCATGTGTCAACTTTCGAAGCTTATATCTCTCTCATATGAACTCCTTTGAATGTGATTTTGGTGTCCAAAGTTCGTGTTGGAAGTCTAGTTTTATATGCCACCGGTTTCAGTTCGATCCAACATGTGGTTAGAGAGATATCATCAAAATACCGAACCTCTATTCTGCCGCACTAAAACAGAGTGCCCATTACTTCAAGTGCCGCCTCGAGTGATTCATCAAGTAACCCGGCAGATTACTCGAGTAGCTACTCAAGTAATCACCTCTAAAATGAGGCAGTGCCCTATTACTTGAGTGATTACTTGAGTAATCATCCCCTTTCTCCGCCGGGAAGACACACAGTCTTTACCCGAACCGTTGTTAGCTACTCAGGGACTATTGAAGCGCGCAGTGCACACACATAGCCATTCAGGCTCACAATAGTAGATTCACAATTACACCCTACCCTTATCCCCTTTCTCCGCCGGGAAGACACACAGTCTTTACCCGAATTATTGTTAGCTACTCAGGGACTATTGGCGTAGCGGTGCTCACACATAGCCTTTCGGCTTCCACATCACACTCCACCCTCATCCCCTTTCTCCGCCGGGAAGACACACAGTCTTTACCCGAACCGTTGTTAGCTACTCAAGGACTATTGGCGTGGCAGTGCATACACATAGCCTTATAGCTCATAAAGCTATCCGGCTTTCGCAATTGGCCCATCGGCCTTCACAAATAGCCTGTCCCTCGTAAACTACCACCCCGAAGGCACGGTCCTCCTATCGGAATCACCCAATGGGCCACAGGTGAAAGACTCACAAATATCAGTCACATCCTGAGCCTATGCCTACCAGGCGCAGCCCACCAAACCAAACCGATCCGGTCCAACCAGGAAGATGGACTCATTGTACACAATTGTAACAAGCTGGAACCAGGCATATTAACAACTTCACCTTCAACATTGCGAATTTTTTTCACGTATTGGGATCCTTCAAGACCCCTTCTCACAAAATAATCTAGACTTTGAATTTTTACTTCCCGAAGCCATCACTAACACATTGCACTTTCTGCCAATTCGAGCTTCTGCTCAACACAATTCTCAAACATCACATTCACCCGCTTCCACTGTACACTCTGAGGTCTTTCTCCTCATCTGTACTTTGACAATGTTAAGTTGATTTAACAGGAGTCTTATAGGAATCTCCCACTACAACTGACAACATCCACAACATATATTCATCTGTGCCAGACCTTGGCCCGATTCCACTTGAATCATTCAGAGCCATATGACTTCTTATCTCCAGAATAACCATTCACTGTGGGATTCGTTGCAATATACCATCATTAAGAGCCAACACTGCCATAGTGCTAATCTACGATTCAACATCACGGCGGCTGTACTCCACGATTCGTCATCAAGGCGGCTGCACGCTAGGGTTGTCGTAATAGTGGCTCCACACTACGGTTCAATACTCTCCGTAGGTAGCCCTTTGCGATCAATACTCTTCGTAGGTAGCCCTTTGCGATCATATTTCCTCATAGGTAGCCCTTTGCGATCATATTTCCTCATAGGTAGCCCTTTCCTATCATAACTCTCCGCAGGTAGCCCTTTCCAATTTGAATCCTTCGTAGATAGCTCTTTCCAGTTGTTTGTCTCAAAATGAAGGTATCATTGTAACGAGAACTCAGAAGCCATTTACACATCCCATTCTTTGTCTCAACCTTGAGACCATATCTCTTAACTATTCATGGTTCTATCAAAACCATCCTCAAGTTATTTTGAATTCCTAAGAATCAGCCCAGCTATGGAGTCTGATCCTTGGATCACAACTCATCTATCCAAACCTCAACCTTAGTTGAATCGGGAAATCACTTCCCTCATTTCCACGGAGTATCACAACTCCTATACAAATATAGATATCTCTGCCAGCCTAAGGTACACCGGTCCCCTAGGTCTTAAGGCCTTTACACACAAGCTCAATATGATATCACTACATGTAACATCATACCACCTTAGGTTACTTACCCAACATCTAGGCTAGTTATGATACCTAGAACTTCAATATCAAATACCTCAGAAACCATTTTCCTCGGTTCTCAAATCAGATGATAAGTTTGATTACCTCCACCTCTGGGTTTACACCTCAAATTCTCAGGCAAATCATACTGACTCACCACATCCACAACACAAATAATGTACACACACATTCTCTTAAAATCACATATCCATAAATAGTAGGGACCATAATGTGTATACCACAACAAACAAAGCCATTCTCTATGACTTAAGGCAGCAACTACTGCCATTATCCTAGCAAATCCTTTACTTGCCAGGAACTACAGCTCTAATACCAAAATGTAACCCCCTGTCGTAATTATATCCAAAATATGCGATTAAAGTGAAATAGAGACCAATAAGAACAAAACTACATTTTACAAACCCATCTACCAGACGGGGTTTTCATAAATACCTTTCAAAATCATTCATAACCTGGTCTCACATTCACATTCTGAATACAATTACTACACAAAGATAAATCACATTTAAATATATCAGAGCACGCAATATAATAATCCCAGCAATCCCGGTTCATACCTTTACATAAAATTCATAGGGCACATTCACCCTTTACAATTCCTCAAACGGGGATTACACAAGTCTCATCTCTATACATAATCAAATATACATCCAGATATACACATCCAAATCCAAATACGAATATCCAAATATACATCCCAACTATGATAACCAACTACCAAAATCTATAACCCGAAGTAGTCCTCGGTCGCCTTTGCCTGTTTGCTCCAACCTCGATCCACCTACCCTGTCTAAAATGTTGGTAGGGGAGGGTGAGATTCAAGAGAATCTCAGTAGGAAACAAATACCTATATACATGTATGATATGTGTTTAATGCATGATATGCTTGCAATACATAACTCATGCTCACACAATGACATATCTGCGTGCTCAATGTTTCAACAACATGCTCATGGCCATAGCAAAACTAGAAACAGAGCTACAATCATTTATACATGTTTCACATAATCAAGCAAAGCAATACATGCATTAATACACAAACACAAATATCAAAGCATGCAAGAGAGGTAAGTTCCTTACACTTGTTCTTTCCACGTATGCTCCAGCACCGGCTACTCACAATCAAAGCGAATATCCAACCCTATAACCAAATCAAGGACATCGAGTTATTCTCTATTCCAAATCTTTACTTTCATATCACTTAAGGTTGGTTACCAATCACACCCTTTAGGTGGCTAAAATAAGCTCAACGAAAGCTTAAAGGATTGGGATGTACTAGGTTGGAAATCACCTTTCAAAATCTCAAAATGCTGAAAATAAGGGTTGGCTGCAGCCAGAACACGCACAGAAGGTTTTTGGCTGCAGCCAAGAATTTCTGGCTGTGGCCAAAACGTGCACAGAAACTTTTGCACTGCAGTCAAGATTTTCTGCTGCAGCCAAGGCAACCTAGGAAATTCATAACTAATTCCACAAAAATCAAAATTAGGTGATTGCAAAGCCAAATGAAAGCTATTTAAGTCCTATTCATAGGAAAAATATGAGCCATTACTGGAAATCACCACAAAAATACAGAATTCCCCAAAATCCACTACTGCTCCAGAATCAAACCCAGTTTCGACCTCAAACTTTGGGCAAACATAAATCCCAGTTAAAAAAACGAAATGACACAATTTATATGTAAATTTTGAAGCTTGGGATGTGAACTTCGAGACTGGAAAGTTTCAGAATTTTCTGACATCATTTGCTCATTCAAAACGCCAACACAAGCAGACTGTCCAGAACAAAGTTTCAAAAGACAGAATTCCAGTTTTTGCAATTTGGCTTCCAATGGTTCCATTTTCATACCAAACATCATTCCCACACAAATTTTCACAAGGAATCCATTGGAAATAACAAAGCAACCAAATTCACATTATATTGAAATGTTTTACAGCAATCTCAACATGTCACATAATTTTCACATTTCAAACTCTAACATTGCAACTTTTCCATTTCCAATACCAAACCAATTCCAATGACCAAATTACACAACAAAACACCATTCTCAACACAAAACACATGAAAATTCATGCATTTCACAATTCCACCAAAATCAGGGCAAAATTCACAATTCACAAAACTCATCCACAAATCACAAAACTTAGATCAAAAGGCTTCAAATACTCACCTCTTCCTCTTTCCCAAACCAATTCTTTGATTCTCCATCTTTCCACTTTTACTCAAGCTCTCAAACACCTCCAATCAAGAATCTAAAACCATAGAGATGAAGCTCTCATCACTATGAACAACTTTATAGAAGGTGATTAGAACATTAGAGGCCAACAAACAAGCTAAATCTCACCTTGAATCTTTCTCTTTCCTCCTCCACTTTGGACGTTCATGGAAGCTAAGGAGAGAGATGAAGAAGATGAAGAGGGTCAGATTTTTGGCCCTCATTTGACCATTTGGATGTCCAAATAAGGGAGGAGAGGAGAGAGCGAAGAGTTGACAAATTGACCAAGATCCAAGGGTCCAAATTTTGCCAAGTGTCACCCTCTTACTCCATCAACCATGAGTTCACATAGGCAAACTCACACATGATTCCACCCCTTGATTTCTACACAAATCAATATCAACCATTGATCTTGAAGTTACCAATGAGTTTCCTCTTCGGTAACTGACCAATTAGTCGGTAACTTCACCATTTTGCCCCTGATTATGGTAATTCGACTTGGATCACCACCAAACACACCATATCATTCCTTTTCTTCCACAATGCGCCCTCCCCTCTATTTTAAGTCAATTTGGATGTTAATCCATAATTGAGCTTAAATACAGGGTTTCGGCATTGCTCACAGCGTATACGAATCATAGTTCACATCATATTCTCCAAAGGGTTCATTTTTCACTAATGACATCCACTTTTGGAGTCATTAACCCTTAATCACAATTTGGGATTTTGCTAAACTAGGGCTTAGCAATCCAATAATCTCATGTTTATTCTCTAGCCTCAAGTCTCAAAATTTGGGGTATTACACCTGGAGGCACCATAACTTCCGTATACATCATTTTAGCTTCGTATTGACCCATTCCAACTTCCGTTTGACCATAGAAACCTCCGATATCACTTCTAATAGCTTGGATCTTGATATTCTCATGTGATCTTGCAAGTTCTTCTTTCTTTAATCTCTTTCTTCTTCTTTCTTCAATCTCTTTCTTCTTGTTTTGCCACTTGATGATCATGCTTCATAACCCACTAGATATCTTCTTGAATATCTTCAATTTTCTTCAATCTTTGCTTGATATTCCTATTAGTTCTTGCAATGCCTTCTTTCTTCAATCCCTTGTCTCTTGATTTTCTTCTTGATGATCATTCTCCACATATGAGGCATTATAACATCAACCCACAATCGGGTTTATGACTAATCTACAAAATATGCAACATTAAATATAGTAGTTAGTCAATGTAGAAGATAATTATATCATACAAACTTTTTGCTCATATTTAACATCTATATTTGACATCATTAAAACTATTCATATCTAACATTCTCCCCCTTTTTGATGATGACAAATCCTTCAAGAAAAATATGTATGAGTTATAAAAACTAAGTAAGAACGATATATTTTTCTTGCCTTTGTCTCCCCTTATTTGACATCAGCAAAAAGTTTGAAGTATAAAGAAGAAAGACTTGTAGAGAAGTAAATATGAAATCAAATGAGAAATGTCATTCTCCCCATGAATCAAAATAAATGCATCAGGAAAACAAGTTTCTCTCCCCCGTTTTGAAAGTAGTTTCATTTATAATTTGATGTAAATGAAAAATGGTTTTCATGAAAAACACATTTGAAACAATTTGGAAAGGTTTTCAAGAAAAACTTTAATAATCAATGATAAGCAAAGTAAGCTCAAAATATAAAGAGAGGGTTTAGAAATGCTCATGTAGTTTTTGGAAAATGATGAAGTGCTCCATGAAGTTTCTTGCTTCCTTTTCTTGTTGTGTAGATCTATGAGGTTGTGTTCACCATACTTTTGAAGTGCAACTCTGATGAATAAAGTTCATAGGAATGAACTATAGCTGGCTTAGTAGTAGACTCTGAAGTGTGCTCAATAGGAAGCTCAGGAATAGCCTTCCTTGGAATGCTGCCAAAATCATCCTGATTTGTGCCTTTTGTTGCTTTGAGTATTGCAGCCAATTATTAAATCATCTTTCCTCAAAGTTGATATATTCTCCTTTTAGTGTGTTGAGGAATGATTTTGCATAGAGCCAATTCTCCTACTATAAAAGCATTCTTGCAAGGAGAGTGTTAGTGCAATCAAGTATCAAATTTATTGCATAAATCAAAGCCTTTCTATATGATATGTTAAAAATTAAGATCATGAAAGGAAAATATAAGAGTAACTCATCATCAAAACTAATTAAAAGATAGTGAATTCAGATGAGTATGTTAAAAGGATTTTCTTTCAATAAATGAGATGAGCTTTTAAGATATAAAACACATGTGAATGTGAAGCTCTCCCTTAATGAATGCATGGCTTAAAAGAAAATCGTTGTGAATAATAAGTTAATAACTCTCCTAGATTTGTAAAATCATTAGAAATTTTCTAGAAAGAATGATTGTGAAAGTATGAAGATTTAGAGAGAAATTAAGTTTTGAAAATAATGATGCTATTCAGGGTTTTAAGGCTGTAACCCTGTATTACTTGAGTCATTACTCAAGTGTTCACTTTGAGTAATGCAACTCAGAGAATTTGAATTAAAGAATACAATACCTCACTCGAGTAATCTCGTAATCACTTGAGCTATAATCCTCTGAAGTCACTCGAGCTATAATCCTCTGAAGTCTATTGTTGCATCGTTGGATACTCACTATATGATGATGTGATTAGTACTGAGAGATTCTGAAGTGTAGTCTTCTGTAAGAACTTTAGGATACCAAGATGAGCTCAGAATAAGGCCTTGAGATTCTGGTTGATCAAGTCACAAAGTTGTCTAATCTTGCCATTCACAGAAGTGATGAACTCAGCATGTTTGTAGCAAGCTCTGTGTGATTGTTGAAGCTCCTCTCTTAGAAAGCCTTAGATAGATGGACCAAAGAATGAAGGACCAGGGAGACTAGCTGTAGGAAAATGTTGTATCTCATCTATTCTTGAAGTCTCAGCTCTCATCCTCTATGCTTCTTGTGAGTGAGATTCAGACTTACTTAGAGTAATTGTGAATTACTTGAAGGTCTACTTGAAGTAATTGCCGATTACTTGAAGGTCCACTTGAAGTAATTGCCGATTACTTGAAGGTCCACTTGAAGTAATTTATGATTACTTGGAGTAAGTCCTGTAGAGGTATATATATACCTCTTGTTCTCTGATAGACATGATCTTTCCAGTATTCTTCCCCTCATTGCTTATAATCTAGGCCATTATGTGGTAATTCTTCTTAATGAAGTGATTGAATTGGCCTTGTTCGCCATAGCTCTAGTATATGTATATCAGATAATGCAATAAAGATCACACATAAAGCTAAGGTTGAAGTTGAGAACCCTTATTAGCTTTCATGATTTGATGATTTTATACTTCTTAGGCTCATTGTACTCCTTGAGAAGTTAGTGGGAGAGTATTGAAGCCCAAGCACTTATTAATCTTTGAAGCTAAGATGGTGACACTCTAATCCCTGATTATTATCTCCAATGTTTCCTCAATTATTGTGCCTTTTTCAAAGCATAACTCAGCAGGATCCATATCGTGGAAGAGATGTCTAACTTCCTTTGGTAGTAGGGAAGATGAAGGAATAACCAAGACTCATAATTATGAGACTTGTTCTTGACCTTGAATTGAACATAGTCGAGGCTACTAAGAGATCTTCCTCCTCTTTTTCTTTCTTTAGCTGCATCACTAGCTACTTACTTGTGGTGTCACTTGAACGATACCACAGATTTTGCTTCTGCTCACATTGCAATATTGTTAGTCACGCCTCCTCTATTAGCCTCTGATCTTTATATCCAAAAGTAGAGCATTTTGATTAATTCCTACAAAAGTATATGCTCTTTGGTACCCAACTTTCTCTTGGGTCCATACAGTATCAAATATTATAACTCTTATGCTCTTATACAACTGAATCATATGATATTTGAGCAAAGAGTATAATAATCAACAAAGACCCAAATATAATTTTACCCAATTAAATAAATTGAATCATAAAGGGCAACAAACAAATAATACCAAGAATGATGATTTCAAAGATCAATGACAATTTGTAAATACATTTTAAAAGATATGTCATTGATAAGATTTTCATGCAAGGCATGTAAGTCAGATCAAAAGAAAGTAGTAGATATATCTATAAAAGTTTTCATCAAGTTTTTCAAGAATGATAATGAAATATGCAAATTGATTCAAATCTCAGATTTAATTTCAAATCATGACAATGCATTGTAAAACTGAGATTTTGAATATATGCAAAACTTATCTTTGAAAAATGTTTATAATCAATGTTCATGTTGAAAATGGTGAAAGTCAATAGTTTAAATATACAAATACCAGAAAGCTTCCTTTTTAGAGAACAACTAAGATAACATGTTAGACATTGAAGTTTAATATGTTTGAGAATTTTCCCAAGAGCAAAAGTCATATTGAAAATGAATTAGCCAAAAAGGCTTAGCTTCAAGGATGTATATAAACACAATGACTTTGCTATTAACCAAGAGATAAACTTGACTCTTAGAGATGTGTCTTGAAGAATAGGGATATTCAACTCAAGAATTTGAATAGAAGGCTCTAGTAACTCAAAAAATGGATGAAAACAAATGGTAATGCATTTGAGCAACAAGATGAGTATAAGAATTTATGCATGATGAAGCACATACTCATTGATCCAAATGACTAAAGTTCTAAAATATTATCTTAGTAAGTTATTCCACTATAATGGTTAATGCATTAAGATTTAATGCACTAATATGAACATTCATTATGCTTGGAATAACGTGACCAACCAATGATTTATGCATTAGGCATAAAGCTTTCACATATTGGATTCTTTTCTAGGAAATACACTTGAAACTCATATAGATAGTTAACTTGTTAAGACATAATGTCTAACTTGTTAGAAAATAATGGTTGAGGAGTTCAAGCATTGGATAACACATTTAAGATCAATGATCAATATGTCAACGATGGGGAAATACTCTGATGGATGAATTTGAAGCATTTCTGATTTTCAGTATACATAAATATTAACTTCCAATTTTGAAACCGATTTAAATGCAAACAAGTTATGAATAATTTTCAAATAATATGTATGCATTTTGAAATCTTGTAACCCCCTACCTTACAAAATGTAATTATAATTAAAAAATGAGTAATTAAAATGGATTAGAGACCAATGGATAATCAAAAACTCATTTTTGATCCTATCCTTAAGATAGGGTTTTCATAAACTTCTTTTGAAATTGGTTTAACTTGGTCTTCTAATCATATTCCAAATATAATTTCCCTATTTAATTAAATTACATTTATATATCAGAGTGTACATCAAAATCCCGACAACCCTTGGGTTTCATATATCAACTAAGGGTTGATGATTCCTATATAAGGGATTACACAACCAAATCCAAAATAATATTTACCTAATATATAGTGATCCCTACTCAAAATATGACAACCAACTATAACCTAAGTCCAAACTATCCGCCCTTGGTTGCCTACTTCTCCTTTGAGCTGCTTGCCCTGGCTGTAGGTTACTCAATGGAAAGAACGAGATTCAAGAGAATCCCAGTAGTAACAATCACTCATATAATATATAAGCACATAGCATGTAAGCAAATCAATAGCAGCAATAATAGCAGTAGCACAATAATGCATGACTTTCACCACAAACGACAGCACTCACGGCTGTATACACAAACGATAGCTTTCGCTGTAATCACAATAATATAGCATGTACTATATTCACAATAATGACAGCTATCCCCAGCTGTATTCACAGTAGCATTAGAAATCATCATAAAGCGTGATAAACATACATATAATGCATCACATATAATATAAGGGAAATCGTCACTACCTTGTTCTTTCCAAGTGTGCTCCGGCACATGTTGCTCAAGTTCAAGGCAAATATCGAATCCTACAATTCCAAATGCACCATTTTAACATTTCCATAATGCTTCTGGGGATTATACAAGTCTATAATGAAAATTTACAAAAATGCGCCTGGGGACCGACCCAGGCCTGCCATACCCGATCCAGCTACACTTTTCCTGAAATTCTAACCTGAGCTATCCTAACATATTTCTGCCCAAGGAATCTATTTTTGGACTTAGAATTATCAAATTCAATGTCAAATTACAAAATTACCCTTGGCAACCCCACTTTAAGGGTTTCAGGGGCGTTTTCATAAGTATGCTTTTTTCAGGCTTTTCTGAAAAAAGTGATCAACTGTAACCCTACATAATTTTCCCTCCTGAACCCAATGGAACCATCAAATCATTGAAAATCCAACTCTAATACCCATGTCTAGAGATGACCAACATTTATGTGTTCTCCAAGGAAAATCGAGGTTTTGCAATTTTGGCTCTATAAACGCGTTCCTTTCTACTCCTAGCCACTTTATTAACTATTACATTAGGTTATAACTACCATTTGAACCAAAATTAGCTAGCATAACCCTTAGTCAACTCCATTTTCAAAATTTCAAACCAACGGTAATTCAGTAAAATTTCACGTATTAAATTACCCACATCAGCCATAATAGTTAATATACGAAGGTTTGGAAGTTACCACACGCTCCCACTAGCTTTTCCTCTTCTTGGCTGAAACTTAACTCTCTTTAAATAGCATATTTGAGCTCCAACAACCTTGACGTACATGAAAGAGAAGCTTAGGAGTAGAGTTATACGGGTTAGGAACTAGATCGTCGGAGAAATGGCTTACTTTATGAGTTCTCTACTCTTTCTCTCTCTAAACTCTTCTCTCTCTAATTTCATATCTGTGTGCATGAAAATGGGCTAGAGAAAGAAGGATGATGATATTTAATATCATATATTATATGATATTTAATTTTTAATTTAATTTCCAACAATTTCAGATTTTTCAGAAATTCTGGCAGATTTCTGCCCAAACTTTGAAAAACCATAACTAATTATAGAAAAAAAGAAAGAGGGTGATCCCAAAGCCAATGGAAAGCTATTTAAGTCCTCTTTACTGAAAAAATATGGATCACTACATTTAATAACCGTAAAAAAACATAATTAAGCCCATACTGCTCCAAAATAGATTCAAGTTTCAATCCCAAACTTTGGAAAACCGTAATTCTTAGCTCACAAATCGGAATGACGCAAATTATATGTCCATTTTGAAGCTTAGGATATGAGCTTCACAAAATTTTAAGAATTTTTAGACACCATTTTCCCATTCAAAATTTCCATACAAACCGATTGCCCTGCGCAGAATTACACTTGACAGTTTTTTAAAATTTTCAGCCAATTATTGGCTCCAAAATCAACAATCAAACATATTCCCACACAATTTTTCATAAGGAAACCATTGTAATCACTAAAACAACCAAATTCCCATCACACATTCGCCAAGAGTGTTTATTCAACAATAATTACATCCACTTTTGAAGTTATTAGCCCTCAATCCCATTTTTGGGTCATTACAGTTCTAGCCTTTCCTAACCTTAGGCGTATGTTTGGGCTTCTAATGGCCACCCAAGTGACTCAAATGATAACCAACAAGTTCAAAACAAAGGATAAACATGAGAATAGGTCAAGGATTACTTAGTTTATATTATGCCAAATGTGTTGGACTAAGTAACAACACAGTAACAATAAATTCTGATTATAGGACTTGTTAGCTGTCTGGGATCTAAGACTTGCCCGAGCCTGGACAAACAATTAAATACCCCTCAGGAAAGGCATCCAGGTAGTAACTCTTTCTTTTATTCATTATGTGATTATTGTATGTTTGTGTATGCCATCTTCTGTAACATAAGCTCAGTGTCTTGGACATGCATATTAGCCTAGCTGTGATATAGAATCCAGTGATGGTGCACGCAAATAAGCCGAGGTTGTAAATAGTCGTTTGGCCATGGACACAAGTTAAGTTGGGGTTATAAATAGTTGTTTGGCCTTGGACGGTGTGCGAACAACTCGAGTTAGTATTTTACATAACATGGTGCATGGCATATTTATTTTCACATCGTATATGTTTGATTGCATGTTAACACCAAGATTCTTTGAATCTCGCCCTTTCCATAAACATTTAAAGTTTTCAGCTTAAAATAAGCAGCTCAGAGGGCAGAATCATAATTAGTGGTAAAAAAAAATTTTGGACTAGTACAAGAGAAGATGTTGGTTATTTGAAGGCCTTTATCATTTCAAGGTCTATGAACATTTTGTAGACTTTTATGGGGAACTTATGTAATATAATCAAGCAACATTGTATTAGTAATATTAGTATTTTTATGCTATTCCTATATGCCCACTGAACTACACAATTGCTACTATGATTAATATCGATAATAAGTGGTATGTAAGGCTAGGTATGACATCTACCTTCTTAGATTCCATTAGGAAATCAGCTATTATCAATTTTATGAAAATTGGACCAAGACAAGGAGAAAACAATTTCTTACCTGGAAAATTAACCAACCAATAATCCCCTATATTTTTGTCTTCCTTCCATTTCCAATTTCGATAGCAATATCTCTTTCTAACAAGGATTGTTTGTTAACTCTCATGATATTTTGATAATAACAAACCTTGATATCCAAGTTTATTTTTATAAACAAAATGGCTAAAACAACATTGACTTGATGATTCAAGTCACTCAAGTATATTTGAAGAAATCTTGAATCAACAAGTCAATCGAGTGATTATTATTCACTTCTAGTGATCAAAGTAAAACTCTATGGTATTCCATTCCAACTTTGGAAAATCACTCAAATTTTCGCCATAGCACTCAAGTGATAGTTAATGAGAATAAAGACTATCAAAGAGGATCACTCGAGTGATAGCGGAAGCACTTGAGTGATGGAATTTCACTTCCAAAATTCTTGTAAGTCGCTCACTAGTGATAAGAAGTTATGCAATCTTATATTTTAGATCACTTGAGGGATTAACATCACATACAAGTTCTTACAAGTGACTTGCAAATAGTCTGTAAGTTGGTATTTTGGAAAGCAGATCACTCAAGTGACATACTGATGTATTCGAGTGATATGTTGATCACTCAAGTGATGGCATTCACTTGAAAGTCACTCGCAAGTGAAATAAAAGTGATGTGATCTTCTGAGAAGATCACTCAAGTGATTAAGGGAATAACTCGAGTGATCCATAATCAGTTGCAAACACCTGTAAATTATCCAAATATTCAATCGAGTCACCCAATAGTGTCTAAACATTTTTTCAAAACCATGGAAGATTACTAGAGAGATTATATAGGCACTCGAGTGATAGTCTTTTTCACAAATCTTTACTACCAGAGAAACTCAACACAAGATCACCTACACAATCGAGTGACTGAATAAGCACTTGAGTGATAAGAAATCACTTGAGTGATCCTAGTCAAACTCAAGTGAGTATTTATTAGTCCTTGGAAAACAATGTCTCAATAATCATGATATCTTTTATTTTCATCATAATAAACTTCTTAAACTCTTAAACTACTACTAAATGTTACTAATTATATTTATGTATAAGTTTCAGGCGATTGAACTCCAGATTAATTTCAAAATCAAGAAAAGCAAAAATTTTATCGGAAACATTAAATGTGTAGCAGAGATAACCAATAGAAACACTCTTTTTCATCAACGACTACAATTACTCTCTAACGGACAAATTTGAATGCTCACAATAGTCATTAAAGATATTCTACTTATAAATATAGAAGCATTCCAGATGAAGCATCTTCAACCTATGACAAAATCAATTCTGTTCCTTAAGTGCTCTTTATTCTGTATGATATTATTTGATATTCTTGTTGATATTCAGTATTCATTTATCAACTCTTTAAGAGAAATTTTACAACCTTACTCATTACTTGTGAAGAGAATCCCAAGGTAGCAGGACCTTGAGTATGGGTGTCAGCTTACAAAGTGTAAGGGGGAGTGAGTATCTTATTGAGGAACTTGTATTTGTGGTGCTAAGAACCCATCGAATCTTGAAAGTATAGTAAAAATATCAAAGGTGCTCTAAGGTCTGGACGTAGGTGAAGATATTAAGATAAACCAGTTTAAACCCTAGTGCACACTTTGATGATATTTCTCCAACCCTTATCTTTTAATTAAATGTTTTAATTATAATATTTTAAATTTTTAATATTACCCAATTCACCCCCCTCCTTGGGTGAAACCGTTGACACTAACATTTGGTTTCAGAGCCTCATTTTTTGTTTCAAGCTTAACAACCTAAGAAGGATCTTATGCAAGTATGTTTAAAGGAATACTACCGGATGGTGCCTCCATCACTAGATGACCTGGGTTTAGTAGAGAACATTTCTCCTTCTGTAAAGCAAAATTCAAAGTGTTCGTGTTGCCACGGAATATGGCCTATGGCAAGTGATTCAAGATGGAGACTATGTGACAATGAAAACTGTGATAAGAAGCTCGTAACTCTCAATAGCAAGGTAATCCTTATGATTCAAAGTGTCATGAGTCCAAAAAAGTATTTTAGAATCTGCATACTTCCTTCTGTCGAGGATATGTGGCAAGCTCTTGAAATAACCCATGAACGTGCTTCTAGAATTAAGGAAAATAGAGTCAACACTCTCATCACATAATACAATATGCTCAGAATGAAATAAGGGGAAAGAATTGCTAAGTTTGAACTCATATACACCTACCTTATAAATCAATTGGGTGCACTTAGGAAATTCTATAGCCAAAGTCTCAAGTGAAGAAAATACTTAACATTCTGTCAAAAGAATGGTAAGCTAAAGTCACGATGATAGAAGAGGTCAAAGGAGAATCAATTCATTTAGTAGCTTCATTATTTGAAAGTCTTTCTAAATATAAAGGCAAACAAAATTTCAAATATGAATTAGATGAGATTGATGAAAAGAAGAAGAAAGGAGTAGCCCTAAATGCAATCAAAGAACCAAAAGAGTAGAAGGATAAAGAAGAAAATGGTGATGAGGTAATGGTTCTAATGGTAAAGTAATTCAAGAAATTTTAGAAGAAGGTTTAGGGCTTAAAAAACTTCCCTAAAGGAGGGACTAGCAACCAAAAGGAAACAAAGGAGCAAATTATCTGCTATAAATGCAGAAAGCCAAGCCACATCAAACTAGAATGCTCAGAGTGCCTGAAGAACAAAGAGAAGAAGAAGAAGAAGCGCAAATACTTTAAGAAGAAGGCCTTTGTTTTAGCAATATGGGGAGACAACTCCTTGGATGAAGAAAGTGATGGTGAAGAAGTTGCCAACATCTACTTGGTAACCCAAGAAGAATCAAAGGATGAAGAAGTAAATGATTCGGCCTTTACTTATAATGAATTACATACTGAATATAATGCATTACACTTTGAATTCATCAAAGTTGTTAAGGAATTAGTTAATTACAATAAATAGGTTAAATTTCTTGAAGAAAAACTTAAAGAATCTAATATGAAATCTTGTGATAACTATCATCTTTTAGAAAAGAAAAACACTAACCTTACTAAAACACTTGATAAGTTCACTAAGGGAAGTAAAATGCTCAACGTGATTTTCAAAGCTCAGAGATTTACTAATGATAGTTCTGGCATTGGATACAATCCAAAGATAGACAAAAAGGGAGGGAAGAAAAAATTAGGTGGAAAAGCTTATCTAAACTATTTTGAACACTATACATGTATCCAACCCTTTTGGGCATTGTAATTTTTGTAATAGAAAAGGACATTATACTTCCTTTTTTTTCATAAAAAGGAAGGGAAAATAGGGACCTATAAGTTGGAACCTAAGGGATCACATATTCCAAAAGTGATTCATACTAACTTGAAAGGTTCCAAGAAAGTATGTGTACCTAAGACTTGATTATCTTTGATTGCATGGATGTCTTAAAGCATTAAGAACTAATAAATGGTACATAGATAGTGGATATTCAAGACACATGACTGGAGACTGAGAAAAGTTGACTATAATAAAGCCTAAAGATGGAGGCAAAGTCAAATCCGGAGGAAAATAGCTGGGAAAAGTAGTTGGAATAGTTGAAATTGGCAACGATAATGGAATACAAGTGAAAGATGTATACTATGTAGAAGGTCTATGCCACATGTAACACCCCACCGCCATCTCACCCCACCGGGCCACAACGGTTGGTGCCCTCTCCCACCACACGGTGCGGAGCAGGATGGGTCAAGTCCGTTAGACCCACTACTCACAAGAGTCCCTCGCTCCCCAAGCGAGATTTTTCGCCTCCGTGGGAATCGAAGCCACTACCTGGGGGTAAGTAGCGCCTCAATGCATTCCCACTACCACTTGAGCTAGTAGCTCAAGTGGTAGTGGGAATGCATTGAGGCGCTACTTACCCCCAGGTAGTGGCTTCGATTCCCACGGAGGCGAAAAATCTCGCTTGGGGAGCGAGGGACTCTTGTGAGTAGTGGGTCTAACGGACTTGACCCATCCTGCTCTGCACCGTGTGGTGGGAGAGGGCACCAACCGTTGTGGCCCGGTGGGGTGAGACGGCGGTGGGGTGTTACACCACAACCTGTTAAGTGTGAGTCAAATCATTGACAAAGATAATTGAGTCATATTTGACTTAGAAGAATGCGTCATAGTAACCAAGAAGAATCTCCAAACTAAGAAGGAAGATCTTAAAGTCAAGATTAAAGCAACATGGGAAGGTAATTGTTGCACTCTTGATATAAACAATAATGTTTCTAAAAGATGTTTTCTAAGTAATGTCGATGAAAGTTGGTTATGGCATAAAAGACTTGCTCATGTCAACATGCACTAACTAGGTAAGTGACTAAAAAATGATTTAGTTATTGGTTTACCCAAACTACATTTCAAAAATAAGTTAGTTTGTGATGCTTGTCAAAGGGGTAAAAAAATAAAATCTTCATTTAAATATAAAAAGGAAGTCATGACTAAGAGACTACTTCAACTACTCCATATGGATTTAGTTAGACCAGCAAGAGTTAAGAGTCTATGTGTTAATCTATATACATTGGTTATTGTTGATGACTTTTCTAGATTTATATGGACCATTTTTCTTTCTTCTAAACATGAAACTTTTAGTGAGTTTGTTGCTTTTGCCAAGAAAGTGCAAAATAAGAAAGGTATATCTATAACAGCTATCAGAATAGATCATAGAGAATAATTTGAAAATTAAGCCTTTGGAGATTATTGTGACACAAATAGCATTGATCAAACCTTCCCTACTTCAAGGATTCCATAACAAAATGGGGTTGTGGAAATAAAGAATAGAGTTCTTTTAGAGATGGCTAGAGCCATACTTAATGAGAAGAATGTCTTGTAAGTCTTCTGGGCTAATGCATAAGCACTGCATGTTACATTTCTAATAGAGGCTACAACATATCAAAGCTTAGAAAAACACCTTATGCATAACCCCCTCCGTAATTATATCCGAAATACACGATTAAAATGAAATAGAGACCAATAATAATCAAATAACATTTACTAATCCATCACATGATGGGGTTTTCAAAAATACCTTTCGAAATCATTGATAAACTTGGTCTCATATTCACATTTCGAATACAATTACTACACAAAGATAAATCACATTCATATAAATATCAGAGTGCACAACATAATCATCCCGGCAATCCCGGGTACATACCTTCGCTAAAGATACATAGGGTACAATTGCCCATTACAATTCTTCAAATGGGGATTACAGAATCTCATCTCGAAGGAGTCCTAGCCGCTCCCTCCACGAGCCACTTGCCTGTCTAAATTGTTGGTAGGGGAGAGTGAGATTCGAGAGAATCTCAGTAGGAAACAAATACCATAATGCATGCATGATAGATGCTATGTGTATGACGTGTTAGCTTTATCTAGATGCATGCCCCATAATGATATTTCTGCATGCTCAATATTTCATGTAACAAAACTATGGCCATAGTAAAACAGAAACAGAGCTTCATTTATTCAAATATGCTCTACACAATCAAGTAAAGCAATCACATACATCACTACATAAGCAAAGATATCAAATACATGCAAGGTAAGTCCCCTACCTCCAGTCTTTTCTCCTCGATTTGCTTGCCAGCAACTCGAGGCTTCACATTCGATCCTACAATGTCAGATGTACCATTTAGACACTTCCATAGTTTTTCTAGGGGTTATATGAGGCTATATTGAAAATTTACTAAAATTCCCCCAGGGACCCGGCCCGGCCCCGCCGTACCCGGTCCGGCTGTACTTTTCTTGAAACTTTGACATGGGCTATTCTTACATATTTTCGCCCAAGGAATCCATTTCCCGACTTGGAATTATCAAATTCAATGTCAATTTACAAATTTACCCTTGGCAGCCCCACTTTAAGGGTTTCAGGGGCGTTTTCGTAATTATGCTTTTTCGGCCTTTTCCGAAAAAGTGACCAACTGTAAACCCACCTAATTTTCGCTCCTAAACTCAATGGAATCATCAAAACATTGAAAATCCAACTCTAAGACCCATTTATAGCCCAGACCAAAATATATGGGTTTTCCAGGGAAAAATGAGGTTTTTCGGTTTCGGCTGCGTAAACGCGTTCCTTTCTACTCCTAACCACTTTATTGACTATTCCATTAGGTTAGAACTATCATTTAGTATCAATTTGGGCAGCATAACAGCCCCACAAACCCATTTTCCATTTTTAGAACCAAAGACAATCCGGCGAAATTTAACCGATTAAATTGTCTATAACAGCCAGAATAGTCAATATGCAAGAGTTTGTAAGTTACCTCAAGCTCCCACTAGGTTTTCCTTCTTGTGGCTGAAAACCCTAACTTCAAAACACCAAAAGAGGAGCTTCTAAACCTTAAAGAACATAAAGGAGTAGCTTAGGATCGGAGTTATACGCGTTAGGAGCTAGATTGTCGGAGAAATGGGCTTACCTTACGAGATTTCTTCCTCTTTCTCTCTCTTAAGATCCCATATGCTCTCTCTCTATTTCAGCTATTCTCAGCGTCAGAAATGAGGAGGAGGAAGGAAAAAACAGTTTAATAACATATCCCATGCTTATGTCATCAATGTAACATGATGATGTCATAATTCTCAATTTTCGGATTTCTGCCTAAATTTTGCAAAATCATAACTAATTCTAGAAAACTTGAAATGAGGTGATTCCAAAGCGAAATGAAATCTATTTAAGTCCTCTTTATAGGAAAAATATTTACCAATACTATAAATCACCTCACAATTCCAGAATTACACAAATTTCATCACTGCCCCAAAACAGAGTCTATTTTCGACCTCAAACTTTGGACAGTCATATCTCCCAGTTCCCAGCATGAAATGGCACAACTTATATGTCCATTTTGAGGCTTGGGATGTGAGCTTTAAGACTGGAAAGGTTCATAACTTTCTGACATCATTTGCCTAGTAAACATGTCCACACGAGAAGACTGCCCAGACAGAATTCACACTGGACAGCATTTCCAATTTTGCAACCAATGTGTCCAATCCAATTTAAATCAATTCCAATGATTAAATACCACAATATGAAACCATTTCCATCACAATACCCCATTCAATTCTTCCCTCTATTCTAAGTCAATTTGGATGTTAATCCACAATTGAACTCAAATACAGGGTTTTGGCGTTGCTCATAACACAAGCGACTACAATCCCCTTTTTATTCTCTCAAAGGGTTCATTAATCACTAACCACGTCCACTTTTGTAGTCATTAAACCCTAATCACAATTTGGGATCTTGCTAAACCGGGGCTTAGCAATCCACTAATCTCAGGCTTATTCTCTAAGCTCAAGTCTCAAAATTCGGGGTATTACACTATGAGCTTTTCAAAGGAAAAACTTGGATGTAAGTGTTTTATTCACAACAATGGTGAGCCTAACTTTGGTAAGTTTGATCCTAAGGCCGATGAAGGTATATTTTTAGCCTATTCTAATGGAAATAAAGTGTATAGAGTTTTTAATAAACAAACTTGTGTTGTTGAAGAATCTATACATATTGTGTTTGCTGAAAATGAACCTCTAGCTAAACATGTAGAAGATGAGCCCAAGGTAGTCTTTTAAGGAGAAAATCAAACTATTTCTAAAAGGCCTGCTTCTTTAGATAACAAACCTGAAAATGATGACAAACCCACCAAACATAGTCAACCTAAAGCTTTGAAATACAACAAGAGTCATCCATTAGACTAAGTCATAGGTGACGTAAATGCGGGAATAAAAACTATAAATAAAATTCTTGACAAAGTAAGTTTATATGCTTTTATCTCTGAAATCGAACCTTCTAACAATGATGAGGCCCTATTAGACAATAAGTGGGTCATAGCAATGCAATAAGAATTAAATCAATTTAAAAGAAATAAAGTTTAGGACTTGGTACCTAGGCTTAAGAACCATCCAGTATTGGCACTAAATAGGTATTCAAGAACAAACATGATTAATCTACAATCATTGTCGGAAACAAGGTAAGATTGGTGGTCAAAGGCTATAATTAGGAAGAAGAAATTGATTTTAAGGAAACCTATACTCCAGTAGCCAGATTGGAAGCCATAAGGGTACTCTTAGCCTTTGCATGCATCAAAGGATTCAAACTCTATCAAATGGATATTAGAAGTGTCATTCTAAATGGATACATCATGGAAGTCGTTTATGTAGAACAACACCCTAAGTTATATAAACTTGACAACGTCTTTAGGCCTAAGAAAGCTCTTTATGGCCTAAAACAAGCTCCAAGAGTGTGGTATGAAAAGCTAAGTAAATTTCTTATTGACTAAGGGTTTGCTAGAGGAAAGGTAAACACAACATTATTCATCAAACATAACAGAAACAATATTTTAATCGTACAAATATATGTTGATAATATTATATTTGAGGCTACTAATGATCTACTGTGTAAAGAATTTTTTGAAGTAATGAAGGGTGAGTTTGAGATGTCTATGATGGGAGAACTTACCTTATATCTTAGATTACAAATCAAACAAAAGAAGAATGACATATTCATATCTGAAACCAATTATCTTAAGGATGGATCAAGCCAATGGAGTAGATATATACTCCGATGAGCTCAATAACTTTACTTGATGTAGACGTTAAAGGAGCAGATTATAACATTACCAAATATAGAAGAATGATAGGCTCACTCCTCTATCTCACACCCAGTAGACCTGACATCCAGTTCAGCATTGGATGTGTGCAAGATACCAATAAGCACCTAAACAATCTCATACTAAGACTATTAAAGGAATATTCAGGTATCTTGCAAACATAATAGAACTGGGAATCTAGTATCCGGAGGAAATGAATACCTAGTTGTGTGCTTAGACTCTAACCATAGAGGGTACAAGACAAACATGAAGAGTACCTGTGGACAATGTCAATTCCTTGGTGGCTCAATAGTATCATCGTTAAGCAAGAAACAAAATAATATGTCTTTATCATCAATTAAAGCTGAATATGTTGTTGCCTCAAGCTGATATGCATAAGAGCTATAGCTAAAGCAACAAGTTCAAGACCTAGGTATTCATCTCAAGGAAATTCCTATCTACTGTGATAATACTAGCACAATAAGCTTGGTGAAGAATCCAGTTCAACACTCAAGAACCAAGCATATTAATGTGAGACATCATTTTATAATAAATCATGTACAAAAGAAATATGTCGAAGTGGTTTCATTCTTACACATCTCTAGATAGTAGACATTTTTACAAAACCATTTGTAAAAGATCAATTTTTGTATATAAGAAGAGAATTGGGAATGGTAAATCCCAATGAACTATAAGAGATTTCCTTCTTTTAAATTATTTTTTAATATGATTTGATGATTTATTGACTAACTTAAGCTTAGAGTTTCTAGAAAGTTGTTTTATAGGATCCTTTATTCTTGCACTGAAAAATAAGGATAAATAGAGAAAGGATCATTTGCAAAAGCAACTTGAATGATTTTGAAAGTGCAAGTAAATCACTTGAGTGATGATCAAGAGAACTTGAGTGATAAGGAAAGATAAAACCTACTTAGAAGGAAATCACTTGAGTGAACCTGCTAGCACTCGAGTGACACAAGCTACACAATGTCAAGGCAAAGGGACTCAAGTGCTCACATTACACACTCGAGTAAGGTATTTCTTAAGTTAATCACTCTAGTGAAGTCTTTATGTGGTTAAAAAATGTTTTCAAAAGAAATCACTTAAGTTATATGAGAAACCACTCGAGTGAATATGCCTTTTCACATATCACTTGAGTGATTAAGAAATCACTTGAGTGAAGGTGCCTCTTCTATGACTCCCCTACTTTTACATGATCTGATGAGTCCTTTCTCTGTTATTATTATTAGAGCATTTCTCTACTTATAAACTCTTATATTGCGAGCTAGTAAGCCCACATGATACGATTTCCTACTCCTAACTTAATTTTCAAGTTAAGGGCGAATGTTGGTTTATTATGTGTACATGCTTCTATCAGTATTATGGTCAGAACTTTATATTTACATATAAAATATGTAAGTATAGCATACTATACATATAGACAACCAATGAAAAATTTAATCTCTCATCTGCATTCCTTACTCATCGGTGATCACCTTCTTGCCCTCTAAGCTGCTTGCCTTTATTGTATGATAATTATTTGGCAAGGATGAGATTCACGAGAATCTCAATAGCAACTATAATCACTCATATAGTATACATATTCACAATGAGTGCTACAAAAAACATCATATAATAACAATATCAAACACAACATTCAGAGAACAATGAAGTGTATAATCAATTATAGAACACAACACCACAGCACTTGGTAAAATAGGTCTTATAGCCCAGGGCCTTTGCCCTGTACAAGTTGCACACCGAGACTTATATCCATCACCGTATTATAGCCCAAGGTTACTACCCCATGCAATCTTGTACACTAGGTCTTACTACCTCGGGCCTCTTCCTGGCATAAACTAAATGCTTATGAAATAAACATACTTAATGGTAAAAAACATAGATGTAGAACAATACATAGTATTTGAGAGAAATAGTTACTACATGTTAGCCTTTCTAGTATCTTGTCCTTATCTACCAATCTCTTGGTCCGCCTAACTAAAAGTCTAATCCTATAAGTCAGAATCCATGTGTAGATGAGTTATTACTTATTCCTCTTCTTGTCCTTCAGTAATACTTTGTTGGTTATCTTTTAGGATTCTTATATTATGTCAAATGAATATCTAATGTGACTATATTAGCCTCTAGGACATGTCTCTGTTCCATATAGTCTTAATTATCAAAATTCACTCCAAATACTACAAATTCGTAGGTCAACCCTAATTTGCCAGATTTCTTAATTAACTTTGAAAATTCATACATTACTATAGAAAACTCCAAATAAGGTGATTGAAATTCCTATGGAAAGCTTTCTAAGTCTTCTGCAAAGGAAAAATATCAGTCACTACCAATTATGAGCACAAAGTCAAGGAATCCTCGATCAACTACACTACCTTATGATTCATTTCAAATTCAATACCTCATTTTAAAGCTTAGGATGTCTATTAATAGATTGAAAAATATCATAAACAATAGACAAGGTTTGATCAACCAAAATCAACCTACAAGCAACCTGACTCGAATCTGGCAGCATCTATCCTTAACAACCTTAAGTCTAAAATTAGAGTTTTCTATCCAATTATCCAAAAATCACAACAACAAGTTATTTCCATGAATTTTGCTTGCAAAATCCATTTCAAATCTTAAAATCTACTAAAATCCAGTTCCTTCCCTATAAATGACACTTGGTTGAAACTTAGGGTTTTAGGGCCAAAATCTTGTTTTCAATTCCAACACCCCCGAAATCATTTTCTTTACCTTTATCCTACACAATTTTTCATTCTAAGCCCAATGGAAACCTTAAAAACAATAAAATCATGTTCCTTTCCTATTATTCAGGTCTAGTCAAACTTAACCCTATCTTACCACATAATGATTTCTTGCAAATTCAGTCATAGAACTTGTCAAATGTCATTCGTATCATGTTTAAACCTTATTTAACACCATTTTTATAGCCACATGAACATCAAAACCCTAATATTGCTTTTAGGCCAAACGTAGCCATATAACCTTATGAAAACTCAACAAAACATCAAGATATTATACTCAAATCGGAGCTTA
This sequence comes from Inga laurina, assembly GCA_963855925.1. NCBI lineage: Eukaryota > Viridiplantae > Streptophyta > Magnoliopsida > Fabales > Fabaceae > Inga > Inga laurina. The sequence continues at coordinate 10,883,514 of OY979713.1, forward strand.
CGCTTAACTCTGCTCTATGCTATAATCCATTCTTGATTTTGGCAGCACTTATACCTTAGAGGCAGCATAAAACTCATGTATTCAAGAATTTGAAACCATATAAATGTAGCCTTCAACAAGTAGACCAAGCTTCATAAAGGTTTTATCGGCTAGAAACGCGAATTCAGGGTTGAAATTGCTCAAGAATTCTTAGTTCCATCACCTTCTCTCATTTTTCTTTTCCTCGCTATTTTCCCCTCTTATTTTTCTCTTCTTGGATGACTTTGGAGAGCTTGGGAGGTGTTAGGAGATTATATAATTATATATGTCAAAGTGTTAATTTCCCAAGGTGTCAGGTGCTCTTATTTTCCTAGGGTGCCAAGCCCTCTTTTGAAATTCAGCCATCTCCTTCATGCTTAGCTGACCTTCTTGTCAGAGGAAAGGTGGTTTGATGATTTTTCCCAGCTTTCATGCATAATATCAAGGGAAGATAGACTTGAGGACCGACCAGAGACCGATGAGTTGTCCCGGCTAGAAGCTAGGTGGTTCCCCACTGCTGAACCAACCCAAAAGTAAAAAGCTGAAGGGGTTGAGGTGTTGGCATCCCACGATTCTAACTCAAAAGTAGTGTTAGTCAAAAAGGCACTTTAATAAAGCTACTTTATCATAATAGGCCTAAGACGGTGCCACACATGTGCTGATATCCCTGGTATATGCCATGTGTGTTTGTGTGGCCATAAGATGGTTCTATATATACTAGTGCCTCAAGGAATTGCCAAGTGTATGCCAGTGTATCTTGGAAAATGGTGAATGTCCGTGCAAGTATCATTAGATGGCACCATACTTGCCTAAGTTCCATAAAGATAGTGCCATATGTATGTCTCTTAAAGTGGCACCAAATATCCTTATACACATATGCATGATACATTTTATCCAACTAATCACACATACAAAGCAATATCGATTATGAAATTTCAGTATATTATAATTCTCCCCCTACATAATGAATTGTCCTCAAACTTTGTTACAAATCATACAATATAAATCCCAGGTATCATCTCTTTATGACTTCCTCTACTTCCTAGGTTGTTTCCCTAGGAGATATTCCTTTCTATATCACTTTTACAAATGGTATGCTTCTATGCCTGAACCTTCTTTCTTGTCGATTAATCATACATAAGATTGTCCTACACACCAATATCCTCATATTTAATAAGATGTTAAGGGTTTGGTTGGTACTTCTTTAGTTGTGAGACATTGAAGACATCATGTAATCTGCTAAAATTCAGGGGTAAAGCTATTTGGTATGCTACTGGTACAATTCTAGACAGTACTTCAAAAGGACCAATATATCTAGGGCTCAACTTCTTTGTTTGCAATGGCCTACCAACAAATGTGATGGGTGAAACTTTCAAAAACACATGATCACAGCCCTTAAATTCCAGAAGCTCCTTTTCTTATCGGCATAGCTCTTCTTTCTGCTTTATGCCACAAGAAGTCCCTTCTTAATATTCTTTATTTATACTATGGTTTGAACAACCAGATCTGGCCCTTATAATTTCCTTTCTGGCAATTCTATCCAGCAAAGGGGTGACTGTCACTTCCTATAATATCCCTAATTTTGGGACTAGAAGCTTGAGATTAATACTGAATCAAGTAAACTTGTCCCAAGCATGTCCAAGAGCCATCATGACTTTTATAGACTAATTTGGAATTAATGTATGTGATTTAGTTCCAATTAGTTAAAGGAAAGTACTCAATTCCTTTATCTACAGTTAAATATGATCTAAGGCTTAACTTGGATCCAAAAAGAAGAAGGAATGGTGTCTTGTAAGAAGAAAGAAAGAAGAATAAAAATAAAGAAAGAAATAATGGTAATTAAATCAATATTGCCATAATCAAGGGCAAAAGAGACAATTGCCAATTAATCTTAAGGTTAAAATTCGAAATCAAAATGAAGGGCTAGGATTTGCTCTTGAAAGGAAAGAAGCAGTTATGAGTATGAAAAGAAAATTTCCTTACTCCCATAAAACCACAAAAACGTCCAAAAAGGAACACAAAAAGGGAAGAGGAAAAGTTAATGAGTCTTGCACTTTGATTCAACTTGGAATGTTGACCAAAAAGTAAGATTTCAAGAAGGAAAATGGTCAACAATTCCACCTCCTTTTTGGGTGTTGAATTTGGCCAAATAGAGAAGAGGGATGAAAGATGAAGCTTCATTAAGTTAGCCCAACTTATGTTAGTTAATTAACCTTACAACTTTTCAAGAAGCCATTGATTGTTGACACATGTACTCTTCTTGCTTCCTTAGACTAAATTGTGGCCAAGTAAATTGTAAGAAGCCAAGAATAAATATTAAAACATTTCACACTCCCCCCCTCACTTAAAAATTTGGGCTCTACAAAAATAGAGAAAAGAAGTGGAAAAATAAAAAGGAGCAAAAGGAATATCAAAGAAGCAAGGTAAGTGCTCTTACTAAATTTTCACCTCCTAGATCACCTTTCTAGCTCTTGAGATCTTCATAAAAGTTGTTCCCCTCACTGAGAGCTTCATTTCTATAGTTTTAGTTTCCTGAGAAGATGTGTTTTTTGATGTCTACAAAGTGCCAAAGCTAGAGAATCAAAGAAAGAGCTTGAGAAAGAGCAAGAACTTCCTTTTGATCTATATATTGTTGTCTTGTTGAGTGAAATTTGTGGGACTTGTATTTGCTGCCCTAATTTTGTTCATCTAAGGGTTTTTAGGGTTTCATCATGCTTTGGTCATATACATGTGACTATATGATGTTTGGGAAGCATATGAACCTAGTTTGGTGGATAAATTGTGAATTTGTGAATTGTTGCTTTGAACCCTAATTTTCAATCAAAATAGAGTATAAAGAAGTAGTATGATTTTGATATTTTTGAGGTCTCCAATTGATTCCTTAGGAAAATTGTGTAGGAATAATTTGTTTGTATATTTTTAGAAAGAGTGGATTTGAAATCCAAAAATTGGAATAATGCTGCCAATTGGGGTTTCCTTCATGGCAGTTTGAATGTGTTGTGTTTTTGGGTAATATAATGTTGTCAAATGGCCATGATATTTTCTAGAATAAAAGTAGACTTGTCAAGCTTTAATTTGATAGGTCATTTGTTTCATTTGGATATGTACATTAAGAGTTATGTATTTTTGAAGTTAGCCAAATAAAACTAGCATGTTTTTGTGATAGTGTACAATAAATGAAAATTCTAGAATGTTGTGCATCCATTTGGCTAAGGTCAATATTGTTTCTTAAAAATAGACTTAATAAGGATTACATAGCCTTTGGACTCATTACAATTGGACATTTGTACATAAAGATATGAATTTTCAAAGTTTAATGAAATTTTTGGTTGATTTGGGTTAACGTGCGAAAATAAGAAAGTAATGGCAATATGAGATTACCTAGAACTCTAAGGGTAGAAATAAGTGCTTGGCATGGATTGTAATATGTACCTTGGGTAAGATGTACCTTGGGTAAATTGTAATAAAATTGAATCCTAAGGCTAAAGATTAGCACTTGAGGCCAGTGTAGCCATCTTGGACATTCATGTGTCATGGGACTAATAATGTGGTTATTCATCTAGGGCCAGGGATTACAAAGAAGAAAAATGGAAGGCTTTGCAAGAAACAACTCTGATGGTTGGAAGAAGAGGAAACAGAGGAAGGATATTAGTCTACAAGGTAGTGAACTTACCCTACTTGTGTGTATTGATATGTATGCTTGTGTGTTGATGTGTATGATTACTTTGTTCATCTATGTGTAACATAGTTGAATGATTGAAGCTATGTTTCTATTGATGCTATGGCTATATGTAATAAATGCAAAGCATTGAGCATGCAGCTATGTCATTATGTTAATATGAGCCTATGTAAGGTAAGCATATCATGCTCGAGCATTTACCTTACATGCATTGTCGGTAATATTTGCTATTCAGATTTCCTCAAATCTCACCCTCCCCCAACCAACCATACAGGTGTGATGAAGCATAGATGAGTAATGCATAGAGATATGCAAGAAGAAAATGTGATGGTGAACTGAAGACTAGTATGTGATGAAGAGTAATGTGTAAAATTATTGCATGTTTGATTAATTGTATAAACATGCCATGGGTGTATCTATATGTATACACATGTATGAGCAGAGAATCACTGTGTTAGGATTATATTACTGGTAACCCCTAAAAGAAAAATTAATATGGTAAGTTTTGGTTTGGGAACTTTAATCACTGATATTCCTAAGCCAGAACAAGTGAACTAACACTTCAGTATAAGTAATAAGGGGCTTAAAATTTAGGAGTTACACTTCCTTTTGTATAATGCTTCATATGGAGCCATTTGAATGCTTGCATGATAGCTATTGTTGTAAGCAAATTCCGCCTGTAGAAGGACATGATCCAACTCCCCTTGAAGTATAATACACACGCTCTCAACATAACTTCTAGCATCTGTATGGTTCTTTTTGTTTGTCTATCTGTTTGAGAATGATAGACCGTATTAAACTTCACTTAGTACCCAAAGCTTCATGCAAAGATTTCCAAAATCTCAAGGTAAAATGATGATCTCTATCAGAATGAATACTTTTTGGCATACCATAGATTTTGACTATCTCCCTTATGTATATCTCTGCTAGTTTGTCAGGAGAATAGCTGGCATTGATTGATATGAAATAAGCTGACTTCATAAATCAATCAACGATTACCCAAATTGCATCATAATTTCTGGTTCTAGGTAATCTTACTACATGATCTATAGTGATGCTCTCCCATTTCTACTCAGGAATCTCAGGGTTTTGTAGAAGTCCTGGTAGAGTTGATGCTCAACCTTCACCTTTTGACAAGTGAGGCAGCATTCAACATATTTAGTTACGTCAATTTTCATTCCTGACCACTAGTACATAGACTTCAAGTCATGGTACATTTTGATTACTCCTCAGTGAACAGTGTGTATACTCTTATGTGCTTCATCCAAGATTTTCCACCTCAAATTAGCCTTTAGTGGAACATATATTCTATTCTTATATTTGACTAATCTACTTAGCAAAAGATCATATTCCTGAGTTTCTCCTCATTCAATCATGTTCCTAATGGACTTTGCTCGTCCATCTTGTATCTGAGCTTCTTCAATTTTATCTCTCATATTGCTTTCTCTTTGGCTAACATTATACCCACAAAGCATTATTTGACATGATAGATTTAAATCTCAAAAGTCCTCTATCAGTTTCTATTCCTGTATCATCATAACTGCCACCTACACTTCCTTTTGACTCAATACATCAACAAAGGCATTTGCCTTACCTGGGTGGTATTTGATTTCTAGGTTGTAATCCTTTAGCAACTCCATCCATCTTCATTGTCTCATATTCACTTCCTTCTAATCATGTAGATATTTAAGACTCTTGTGGTCGTAGTATAATTCTACGATTACACTATATAAATAATGTCACCTTATTTTCAATGAAAATACAATCGCTGCAAGCTTCACATCATGAGTAGGATAATTCATTTCATGAGGCTTCAGATGTCAAGAGGCATACACCACCACTCTTCCCTAATATATAAGGACACATCCCAATCCTTGCTTACTAGCATTACTGTAGACCACATAGGTCAAACTAGGATATGGGATAATTAACACTGGTATGGATGTCAACCTCTCCTTTAGCTCTATGAAGCTCCTCTCACAGTCCCACACAAATATTGATTCTTTCATGTGAGCTTTGTTAGTGGCAAGGCAATCTAGGATAAATTCTAAATAAATCTACTGTAATAACCGACATGACCCAGAAAACTATGTATCGCTGTAATAGCTTTTGTCCTCTTCCAATTCAGTACTACTTCCACTTTACTGAGATCTACTGAGACCCCTTCTTATAAGATAACATGGCCTAGAAATTTGACTTCCATAAACCAAAACTCACACTTGCTCAACTGTCATAGAGTTTCTTTTCTTTCAAAATACTCAGCACTATTCCAAAGTGCTCTTCATATTCTTCTCTACTCCTATAGTACACCAAAATTTTGTCAAAATAGACTACCACAAACTGATCTAAGTATTGTTAAAAGATTCTATTGATGTAATCCATGAATACAGCAGGTGCATTAGTCAGCCCTGAAAGAGGTAAGCTTCACCCAAGAGGGGGTGAATTGGGTGATGTGATAAATTTTTCACTTGATGTGGTGATATGAAAATAGTAGTAGACAGAGTAGAGTTGAGAAGATTGGAACACAGAGAGTTATACTAGTTCGACCTAAAACCAGGCCTACGTCCAGTCCTCAGAGATCAAGACCTACTGAGATTTTCACTAATCTTCCAAGATTTAATGGGCTCTCAGAATGCCACAAAACAACAATTGTCCATAAATGGACTACGAGCATAAATATTCTCACACTAAGAAATTTCTCTCCCCCTTACGACAAGTCTTACGTGCAGAAAAACAACCTATGACCTTTCCCACTTGCTTACGTATACAAGTCTTATAAGCAGTAATGTTATCTCCTGCTTACACCACTATAAGTCTTACGAGCAGCACCGTTCTCTACTGCTTGTATCTTATAAGTCTTATGAGTGGAAGGTTTAACTAGGAATTCTCTCAACTGCTTCTCTCGTAAGGATATCTACCCTCTCAAGGTCCCAATACCTTGAGATCAAATGAAAATAGAATTTGAAATGTATATAGACTCTCTTACAGAGCAAGTATGATAAACACTGAAGATCTATATGAATACAGAGAAAATATGAATAACAGAGACTTCGTGAATTTGCTTGTGAATTCTTGTGCTTCGTTGTTGTTGACGATCTCTGTAACTCTCTATTTATAGATGTTAAGTTTTGCCTGTTTGAATAATGATTATTGAGGAGCGGGGCTTGTTACTATGGAATGACACGCGCATGTTTGAAAACTTTGAATGTGGTAGGTACGTGCTTGTAATGATGTTGTCTGCCATTGTTTGACTTCCTTCGCCTCTGTTTATTTCAAACGTTCATCCTCCTATATCACACTTATAATACATTCAAAATGATGTTAAATAATAATAAGTGATGATAAGATAAATAAATAACATTAAACCATATTCGGATTGAACACTGTAAGACTGGTGCATTTTGTCTTCTGGCAGAGTATCACTCGAGCATGGATAGGCTCACTCAAGTGAACTCACCATTTTTCTACTTGCTCTTCAGTTTTCTTCTTGCAATCGCTCAGGATTTCAGAGAGATAATTTTCTCACTCATGAGTGATGTGGGGCCTCACTCGAGCACAACTCCTTCTGCTCGAGTGACCTTGCATTTTACACTAGGAGACTCGTCTCTGGACAGCACTCGCATACCATTTTATCAAGAGTGAGATTTTGCACTCGCAGGTGATGTGGGCCCTCACTCGAGCACACATACTCCTGCTCGAGTGAGAAGGATATTGTCATGTAATATACTCTTGTGATCAACACTTGCATCAAAATTTGAGAGAGTTAGATTTCTCACTCGCGAGTGTTGATGTGTCACTCGGGCATATGAAGCCTCACTCGGGCACACTTGTGCTTCTCTGACCTTTATGACTCTCGGCCAAACACTTGCACTCCCTCACTCGCTAGTGCTCGAGTACAAACAGGCTTCATGCTCGAGTATTGATTACAATGCTCGAGTGCATCATAAGGATGGCAGGAATTGTTCTCGGCCAAGCACTCGCAGTCCCTCACTCGCATGTGCTCGAGTGAGAAAGAGTCTTCTACCGAGTGTTATCTCCAGTGCTCGAGTGAATCAGTAAAAATGACAGCAGTATACTCTCGGGCAAGCACTTTCTGGCTAACACTCGCATCTGCTTAGGCATAAAAGAGTTCTATGCTCGAGTGCTAGTTCTTGTGCTCGAGTACATCAGTTAAATTTGACAACAGACATCACAGAACTTTGCCATATACATTTTGGTAACTTTGTAACCATTCCTTAGACTTATAAAACTATGATTTGCACACAATTGCCTTTTGTTATCATCAAAACTTGGGATCTAACAAGCCTAAATGGCAATCACCAAGAATTCATAATGCCCATATCTAGTTCTGAGTGTAGTCTTTGGCATATCTTCTACTTTTACTAGCAATTGATGATACCCTAATCTTAGATCAATCTTTTAGAATGCACAGGAACCAAACAACTGATCTAGAAGGTCATCAATTATAGGAACTGGGTATTTATTCCTGATAGTCACCTTATTTAGCTCTCTGTAGTCAATACATAGCCTTAAGCTTCTATCTTTCTTTTTAACAAACAACACTAGAACTCTCCATGGTGAGACATTAGATCGTGTAAACCCTTTCTCTAGCAGTTCTTCAATCCGCTTCTTTAACTCCACCATTTTGTTTGTGCCATTCAATATAGGGCTTTTGATATAGGCCAAGCTCTAGGCACCATTGCAATAGCAAACTCCATTTCCCTTTCTGGGGGTAATATGCTAATATCCTTAGGAAATACTTTTAGAAATTCATTCACCATGGGTATAATCTTAAGTATTGTTTCTACTTGTGCTTGTATAAAGAAAAATATGAAAACCCTTGGCATCCCTTATCAGACATTTCTCAGTTTGGGCTATTGAGAGGAAGTTCATATCAGTAACTGTACTAACATCTCTCTGTGGATTAGGATAGATGATCCTCTTGTTTCCGCAGTCTAGCAGCACATTGTTCACCGTTAGCCAGTCAATGCCTATATGACTTTGAGTTTAGGAGTGGCAAACAAATCAAATCTATAATAGAAGCATGTCCCTCTATATTTACCCCACAATTGAAACAAGCATATGTTGTAACAATTTTGACACCCATAGGTGTTGAACCAACTAGATCATATAGCAGTTTATGAATGCTCAGCCCTAAGCACTTAGCACAATCATGTGCAATAAAGGAATGACTAGCACCCAAATCAAACAATACTTGCAACATATTACAATTGAGGAAGATTGTACCTTAGATCATCTCAGGAGATTTCTATACCTCCTCATCTGTCATTACAAAATCTCTGCCTTGATTTTTGGGTCTGGGCTCTGCCTTCTACTGCTTACAATCTCTAGAAATATGGCTTGGCTTTTGACAAGCATAGCAAATTATCTTATTGCTAGTACAAGGTCTACCAGGATGTAACTTGCCTTGATAAGGGCATTGTTGGGACATTGGAGGTCCTTGGGGTCCACGGTTCTCTAGCTTTTGGGAGGAACTCCAATGGTTTAGTCCACCTTGATTGTTAGTATTCTTAGCCGAATATAGATTTATCATATTACTTTATGTAATTTGGTAGACCTTTACAACCATGTTGAATTATATGAACTATCGAGAGACTAGCTTCTCCATCATCTCAGGCTTTAATCCCTTGATTAGCATATCAGATGTCATACCCGGTCCCAGTTTTACTCCCCTTCGGGGATGCCCCGCGCCAACCAAGTACCCTCCCCGGCACCAACCGAGGTAGGCTGGGCACCAACCCAGGACTCACAAGAGTCCCTCACTCCACTATCGAGGTTTTTCGCCTCCGTGGGGATCAAAGCAACTACCTGGGGGTAAGTAATGCCTCAATACATCCCCACTACCACTTGAGCTACTAGCTACTAGATCAAGTAGTAGTGGGCGTGTATTGAGGCACTACTTACCCCCAGGTGATGGCTTAGATCACCACGGAGGCAAAAAACCTCTCTATTAGAACGAGGGACTCTTGTGAGTCCTCGGTTGGTGCCCAGCCTACCTCGGTTGGTGCCGGGGAGGGCACTTGGTTGCCGCGGGGCATCCCCAGAAGTGGGTAAAATTGGGGCCAAGTGTGACAATAAAAAGGCGCCTTTTTATTGTCATTACCACCCCGGTTTTACCCCCTTTGGGGATGCCCCGCGCTGATGGTGCTTACCCCGCTCATGTACTTTAGGCTACCAGGTGGCTTTGCTTGCTGGTCTCACCCCTCAAGGGCTAACCCACCATCCAAGACTCACAAGAGTCCCTCGCTCCCCAAGCGAGGTTTTTCGCCTCCATGGGGATCAAAGCCACTACCTAGGGGTAAGTAGTGCCTCATGTATCCCCACTACAACTTGAGCTACTAAATTGTAATATCCTGAATCGTAACTTAGGTTCATAACTCCTCAAGTGGTGTAATTATTGTTAATCCAATGTTTATATGGTATATGATGTAAATTGTGATGTGAATGTGTTTAAGATGGTTTAATGCACATTGTGATAATCAAGGGCAAAATGGGAAGTTACCGACCAATTAGTCAGTTACTGAAGAAGAAACTCATAGGTAATTGAGACCAATGGCTAGGATTGAATGAGCAAGAGGGTAGAATTGAGTGTGTGTGTGTGTGTGTGTGTGTGTGTGTGCTTATATGAGTACTTAGAAGGAGGAACAAGATGTTGACACATGTCAACACAAGAACCATGGATTGAGCTCAAAGAGTCAACAATTGCAACTCTTTCTTCCCTCCTCCATTTCAAGTCGGCCAAGGGCCTTATTGTACCCCAAAAATCTGATTTCTCCATCATCTTCTTACCTCTCTCCTCTCCTCTATTGTCGCCAAGATCAAGCAAGAAAGAGAAAGAAGAAGCTTGAGTTTTAGATAAGGTTTTGTCCCTAAATGCTCAACTCACCTTCATTAATATTATTCAAGGGATTGAGAGTTTTATTCCTATGGTTTCAGATTTTTGATTAGTAGAGTTTGAGAACTTGTGGGGATTTAAAAGTAGGGGAAACAAAGAAATAGTTTTGGGAAGAAGTTGAGGTAGAATTTGCTACACTTTGACCTAAAACTTGTGACCATTGGTGAAGCCTTAGGAATTTGTGATTTTTCCCTGATTTTTTGTGAATTTCAAAAAAGCATCACCTGGTTAGTGTTTAGTGTGAAAATTGATGTCATAGTGTGTCTTTGTGCATTTGAAATTGGTTGAGAATTTTGGTTTGGAATGGATTGCAATGTGATAACTTGATTGAGTTTTATTGTGACATGTTGTGTTGGTGGTGGAACATGTCAAATGTGAGTGGAATTTGGTTGTTTTTATAGCTCCAATGGATTCCTTGTGAAAATTGTGTAGGAATGGTGTTTGATTTGAAATTTGGAACCATTGGAAGCCAAAGTCTAAAATTATGGAAAATTTGGCGAACTCTAGAAATTTACCAAGTTCAAAATGTTGTGCAACGACCTGACTTTGCATAATATTTTGACCTAGCAAATGGTGTCTAAATATTATGAAACTTTCCAAGATTGTAGTGCACATTGCAAGCTTTCCATCCATATAAAGTTTGTGTTATTCTGAGTTTTGTGCATAAAGTTATGAGATTTGGAATCAGCCAGGAGTCAAGGTCATAGGTTGGCTACTGCCCATAAGGCTGGCCGCGACCTAAAACCTTCTGACCATGTGCTGGCCGCGGTCCAAATCTTTATGTGCATTTGTTGGTTGCGGCCCACAATTAGGTTGGACGTGGCCAACCATTGAAAATCTGCATTTTGAACTTCTAGAGAGGGTCTTTTGGGAAAACTTTCCCCAACCTTTTAGACTATATTTAACCATTTAGAAACCACCCTAAGTGTCTTGAAAGTATGAATTAGAGTAAGGAATTAACCCGCTGCTCTTTATTTTGGTTGATAGGATTTGACATTTGTCGCCCTCGCGAGCCTACTATGCCAGCGAACATCAGGAAGGAACAAGATAGTGACTCTTTCTTTTATACCATATATGATGCATTGTATGTGTGTTATGTCAATGATTTGTGATGGATTCGAATGCTGCAATGTTTGTGGAGATGTGTAAGCACTGCCATACCAATAGTCCCTGAGTCGCTAACAACAGTTCGGGTAAGGGTTGCGTACCTTCCTAGTGGTAAAAGGGGATGAGGATGGGGTGTGATATTTGTGATTACGTGGATTGAAAGGCTATATTGTGGGCCGAAAGGCTATATGTGAGCCGTAAGGCTATTTGTATGCACTGCCATACCAATAATCCCCGAGTTGCTAACAATAGTTCAGGTTAGGATAGTGTGCCTTCCCGACGGTAAAAGGGGATGAGGGTGGAGTGTGATTTGTGTTGCTCCTACTGAGTGGTGATTTGCTTACATGCCATATGATTATGTGTGGTATAAATGATTTGTTACAACTAGCATTCTCTTGAATCTCATTCTTTCCTTTGACTAACATTTCAGACAGGGCAAGTGGCTCTAAGGAAAAGCGAATAAACCGAAGCGGTTAGAACCTTGTGGGGACATTTGGTTCGGGCAATGTTGGTTATTCATTTTGGATAGGGATTACTGTGTGATATTTTTTAGTTGTAAATAGTTTTCGAATACATGGTGGTGTAATCCCCTAATTGGGAACTGAAATCCTATAGTTCTATATATAGATGAAACCTGGGAGTTTCCGGGGATTAAGTTATACACTCTGATATGTTTAAATGTGATATAACTGCACAGGTAATTATATTCAATATTTGAACTTCAGACCAGGATGGGAAAGAAGTTTTGATAATTTTGTGAAGTCCCTACTACAAGGAGGGAGTTTTAAATCAATTCTAAATTATCCAGCAGTCCCTAATCTATTTTATTATGTATTATCGAATCTTAATTACGCTAATTAAGGCAGGGGGTTACTCAGAGCTCCAACTCTTGTCATATCTGTATCTTAGGTAAGAGGAATAATAGGATAGATGAATAAATTGGGATAGATACTCGTTGAAGGTCTCATGGTTGTCCTACTCTAATGACAAGAACTCTGCCTCCTTCTCAATCCTTATAGACCTAAGGAAGTACTTCTTATTGAATTCTCTTGGAATAATTCCCAAGTAACAGGAATATTCCTAGCCTGTATGATTAATTCATTTTTTTCAGCTATCTCTCTATATCACCCTTTAACTTATAGACAGCCATCTATGCCTTTATCTCGGTAAGGCACTCCATTATCTGGAAGATCTTCTCCAATCAGACCATCCAATCCTCAGCCACCTGGGGGTCAAACCTCCCCTCAAACACTAGAGGCTAGTGTGTAGAGAACCTCATGATCCAGAGCCACAGGCTTTCCTTTTCTCAGGCTGGTCCATCATGAGGTCCCTGATTCTGTTTCTATTTTTATTATTGTTCATGTAATGACCCAATTTGAGATTAAGGGCTAATGACCTCGAATGTGATATGGATTTGATATAAATGTTCTTGGTGATAATTTATTCAACATAGTGAAAATCAAGGGCAAAATGGTAAAATTGGAAATTTACCAACAAATTGGTCAGTTACCAAAGAGGAAACTCATTGGTAATTGAGAATCAATGATTGAGATTCATTGTCTATGGGTTAGAATCATGTGCTTTGAGTTTATGTGAGCTCATGGAGAAAGTGAACAAGATTATACCAAGTGGCATTATATAGGCCAAAGGATCATGTCATTAGTCAACACTCACCTTTTTCTCTCTCTTCTCTCTCCTTTTCGGTTTTAAGCTTTGGGAAGGAAAAAAATATGTTTGCCTCTATCGTTATCATCTACATCATCTCTTATTGTCTCTCTCTCTCTCTATCCCTCCATTTCTGATGACCCAAGGTGGAAAGAGAAGAAGAAAGGTGAGATTTTGATGCATTTATTGATCTCTAATGCTCTAGACCTCTTTTATAATGTTGTGCACCTTATTGAGAGCTTTATCTTGATGGTTTCAGAATTTTGAAAGGTGGTGATTTGGGTGTCAGAGAAAGTTTGTAAATTTGAAAATCAAGGTTCTAGCTTTGGCAAATTGAAGAGGTGAGCATTTGGATCATTTGGGTATATTTATTATGATTTTTGGTTAAGTTTGATAAATTTTGGAATTTGCCCTGGTTTTATGCCAAATTTGAATGGATGAATTATATGGTGAATGATGTTGGAATTGGTATAGTGTGAAGTTATTTGAGTGTTGGATATGGTTTTGGATTTTGGATTTGAGTTGAATAGAATTGGGTATTGTGTGTGTTATAGAGACCCAAGAGTGAGATTGTTGTTAAAATAGGTTTTTGAGTGATTTGAGGTTACCAATGGGTTCCTCATGGAATTTTAAGTGGGAGGGAGCTTTTTGTTGAGTTTGGAAACCATTGGGATCATTTTTAGTAAATCTGGAAATTTTTGTCAGTTGCTACGATCTGATAATCTGACGAGCATCACTCGAGTAAGGGGGTGTCACTTGAGTGTTGTAGTATAATTTCCCTTTAACTTCTGTGCTTAACCCGGTTTGCTGATATAAAGCAAGAGTGCACTTCTTATCCCGCGAGTGATATTAGTAATCACTCGAGTGAGCATGGTTCACTCGAGTGAAGGTGTGAGTTCATGTTGTAGGGTTGCGTCTTGGGTATGCACTCGTAGACCAACTTTCAAGAGTGTGTTCTGAGACTCACAACTATAGTCTTCTCACCCGAGTGCCAAGGGTTGTGATCTAGTGATCTTCTTCCTCTAAAGTGTTTGTGCTCTCGGGTTGTCAGTTCTAGAGTTGCACTTTCGGTGACCTGAGTGAATTTGGAATCATCACCCTAGTGTGTTCCCTCATGCTCGAGTGCTGTGAGCACTTTCAGGCCATTGTTGTTGCTCACTGTCAAACATTCACGAGTGAGAGCCATTCTCACTCGAGTGCAAGTCTCTCATCACTCAAGTGAGGTCATCTTTATTCGAGTGAGCCAGCTAAAAATTAGTGTTGTGCTTCCAAAACGGGGTCTTCATGATAGTTTCTTCCAACCCTTTTAGCATGTGTTTAGACCTCTAATAGTCATCCTAAAGAGTTTAAATGATAACCAACTTTGAGTATTATAGGAATAAGCATTTGGAAAAGAGATTGATCAATTGTTCCTAATCTGGTTTATAGGATTCGACATTTTCCCTCGTCGTGATAGAATTGTGTTGGAGCACGACAGGATAGAACAAGGTAGTGACTCTTCTCTTATACTTTATGTAAATGCATTGTATGTATGTTGTCATGCATCCTGTTGTTGCTACTGCTTTATGATGCCTTGTGATTCCTTGTGGAGCTTTGTGATGCTGCTGCATAGTGTTTACTGTGAAAGCGGGATAGTGATTACCATGAAAGCGGGCATTGAGATTATGGTGAATGCTATCGCATTGTGATTACAGCCATGAGTGCTGTCGTTAGTGGCGTGAGCCATGAATCATTGAGATGCTACTGAACATGATCATATATGCTATGTGTTTATATATTGTTTGAGTGATTTGTTACTACTAGGATTCTATTGAATCTTATTCTTTCCAATGACTAACATTTCAAATAGGGCAAGTAGCTCCAAGGAAAAGCAGACAACTAGGAGTGGTTAGGGCCTTGTAGTGACGTTTTATATTTTTGGATTGTTGGTTATCTATTTTAGTTTGAGATTATTATATATATTTTGGGTTGTAAATATTATTTTTGGATATCTAGTCCCCTGTTTGGGAAACTTTACACCCATTTTATATATACATGAAACCCGAAATATGTCGGGATTTTAGTTGTGCACTTTGATATTTATCAATGTAATTTGATTTCTCAAGTAATTATATTCGAAGCGTGAATGTGAGACCAGGCTAAATATATTTTGAATTATTTTCTAAACACGCCATCTGAAGGTGAGGGATTATAAATGTTGATTTTGTCTCATTGGTCTCTATTTCACTTTAATTTCATAAATCGGATGTAATTACGGTGAGGGGGTTGTAATTCACCAGGTCGCGGCTGCCTTTCTTCTTCGTTATTCCTTCTTTCTTTATCCTCATTTTGTCTATCATGTACTTCCCAAAGCTCTTCTTAAAGTCCATGCATCATGTCCTGTTGCTCAGTCAGCATGCCTAAGATTTGTAGTATCAGATCAAGTCTCTCATCATACTCGGTCCTACTCTTCTCCTATCTTATAACTCAACCATAATGTCTTTTCACTATTAAGAGAAGGATTAAGGGTAAATTCTCACATTTAAATACTGACACAAAATAGTAAATATATATTCACATAGTCATGTTACATAAGAAGTAGCGGGTATTTACAATACCAGTGTAGGGAAAGCTTATAACATTGTACAACCTCAATGCATATGATCTAATACATATTCACTCATATGATTAACAAAAGTGTTTATCTCAAAAAGACCACGTTCTATGACTTCATTCTTCTTTCTGGTCCATAAAGTAGCATTATAAAGAAGCATAATGTGGTATGAATCAACACATCACTAGGTATCAGCAGTTCACATATGACTTGATCCCAATATAGCATATCCACCTTGTCCAGAAATGCTAGGTATTAGGTAGGTATAGTAGGCTAATCATTACTAGCCTTTTTGTGTAACCCTTTTATGTATTCCCATAATTCAAGTTGGGGATCCGGGTCATATTCTAATTCAGCATCAAAAGCTCTAGAACTTACAGCAAAATTTGAGCCTTGTACTACTTCATCTATTTCCAATTCTCATTGTCACTGATGGAAGATTCACCATTGGGACTAGGCCCTAATGTTATCTTCATTAGAGCTCTAACTCACTTCCTTGAGGTAAGCATCATCCTTGCTCTGCCTCTTCCTTGAAATGTGATTGTATGTCTTCCCTTTGGAAGCTAATTAACCAACCGGAGTGATCTACTCCTTCGGTTTCTTCTATTACTCATAGTTCAAAATCACAATATCGCTAACAAAGTATCAATACTATATTCTCAAAAATAGAGAATACTAGCCTCAAGTCTCAAATTTTGAGACTTGAGGCTAGAGAATAAGCCTGAAATAAGTGGATCGCTAAGCCCCAGTTTAGCAAGATCCCAAATTGTGATTAAGGGTTGATGACTCCAAAAGCATATGTGATTAGTGATAAATGGACCCTTTTGGAGATTATGGTGTGAACTGTGATGCGTATACGTTGTGAGCAGCTACAAAACCCAATATTTAAGTTCAATTATGGATTAATATCTAAATTGACTTAAAAAAAGAGGGAGGGCGCATATTGTGGCTAAATGGAAAAGTATGATGTCTTTAGTGGTGATTCAGGAGGAATTGCCATAATCAAGGGTAAAAGGGTAAAGTTACCGACCAATTGGTCAGTTACCGAAGATGAAACTCATTCGTAACTTGAAGATCAATTGTTAGGGTTGATTTGTTGTGAGATTGAGTGGGTGGAATCCCATGTGTGTGAGTTCCTTGGAATTGGTTTGGAACTTTGGAAAGTAAAGAATTGCAATGTGAGTTTGAATTGTGACTTGTGTTGACATGTTGTGATTATTGGTGAAACATGTCAATGGAATGTGAATTTGATTGTTTTGGTATTTCCAATGGATTCCTTGTGAAAAAATTTATGTGGGAATGATGTTTGGTATGAAAATGGAACCAATTGAAGCAAAGATGCAAAATCTGAAATTCTGTCCAGTGAAACTCTATTCTGGGCAGTCAGTTTGTGTGAACGTTTTGAATGACCAAATGGTGTCTAAAAATTCTGAAACTTTCCATTCTTATATTTCCCATCTCAAGCTTCAAAATGGACATATAATTTGTGCCATTTCGTTTTGTGAACTAGGCGATATGACTGTCCAAAGTTTGGGATGGAAACTGAACTCTGTTTTGGGGCAGTGATGAGTTTTATGTAATTTTGGAATTTTGAGGTGATTTTTAGTAATGGCCAATATTTTTCCTATGAATAGAACTTAAATATCTTTCATTTGGCTTTGGAATCACCATATTTTGAGTTTTCTAGAATTAGTTATGATTTTTCAAAGTTTGGCAGAAAATCCAAAAATGCCAATTTTGGAATTATGACATCATCATAAGGGAATAATGACATAAGCATAATATAACATATCATCTTCTTCCTCCAAGCTTCAAAACCGTCAGTTTATTCAGCTGAACAAGAGGAAAAACGTTTGAGATTTCTAGAGAGAGAAAGGAGAAGAGAACTCGCAAGGTAAGCCAATTTCTCCGATGATCTAGCTCCTAACGCGTATAACTCCGATCCTAAGCTACTCCTTTATGTTCTTTAAGGTTTGGAAGCTCCTCCTTTGGTGTTAAAAAAAGCTAGGGTTTCAGCCAAGACAAGGAAAAGCTAGTGGGAGCTTGAGGTAACTTCCAAACTCTTGTGTATTGACTATTCTGGCTGCTGTGAACAATTTAATTGGTGAAATTTCGCGGGATTGTCATTGGTTTCAAAAATGGAAAATGGGTGTGTGGGGCTGTTATGCTGCCCAAATTGGTACTAAATGGTAGTTGTAACGTAATGGAATAGTCAATAAAGTGGTTAGGAGTAGAGAGGAATTTGTTTACGGAGCCGAAACCAAAAAACCCCAAGTTTTCCCGGAGTACTTGCATATTTCGGCCAAGGCTATAAATGGGTCTTAGAGTTGGATTCTCAATGATTTGATGATTCCATTGAGTTCAGGAGTGAAAATTAGGTGGGGTTACAGTTGGTCACTTTTTCGGAAAAGGCCCAAAAAGCATAATTACGAAAACGCCCTTGAAACCCTTAAACTGCCAAGGGTAAATTTGTAAATTGACATTGAATTTGATAATTCTGAGTTCGGAAATGGATTCCTTGAGTGAAAATATGTTAGAATAGCCCTTGTCAAAATTTCAAGAAAAGTACAGCCGGACCGGGTACGGCGGGGCCGGACCGGGTCCCCGGGGGTATTTTAGTAAATTTTCAATATAGCCTCATATAACCCCCAGAAACACTATGGAAGTGTCTAAATAGTAATTTGACATTGTAGGATCGAATGTGAAGCCCCGAGTTGCTGGCACGCAAATCGAGGAGAAAAGACTGGAGGTAGGGAACTTATCTCTCATGCATGCGGTGATAACTGTATTAATATGTTGATACATGTTATTGCTTTGCTTGATTATGTGGAACATGTATGAATGATTTAAAGCTATGTTTCAATATATGCTATGGCCATATGTGTATCGTTCGAATCATTGAGCTTATAGATTTGTCATTGTATGTGTGCATGAGTTATGTGATGCAAGCATGTCATGCATTAAACACTTATCTTTCCTACATATTGATAATGTTTCCCTACTGAGATTCTCTCGAATCTCATGCTCCCTTACCAACAATTTAGACAGGGCAAGTGGCTCATGGAGGAAGCGGCAGGACTCATTCGAAAGGAGATTGTGTAATCCCCATTTGAAGAATTGTAATGGGCAACTGTACCCTGTATATCTTTAGCGAAGGTATGTACCCAAGATTGCCAGGATGATTATGTTGTGCACTCTGATATTTATATGAATGTGATTTATCTTCATGTAGTAATTGTATTCGAAATGTGAATATGAGACCAAGTTTATAAATGATTTCGAAAGGTATTTTTGAAAACCCCATCATGTGATGGGTTAGTAAATGAGTTTTGATTATTATTGGTCTCTATTTCATTTTATTCGTGTATTTCGGATACGGAGGGGGTTACAGTGAGCAAATGGGTTGAAGCTGTTGCTTGTCAAGCAAATGATGCCAATACAGTGATCCGTTTCTTGAAGAAGTATATTTTCACTAGATTTGGTACTCCTAGAGCGATCATTACTGATGAGGGAACTCATTCAACAACAAGAATTTCAAGGCTCTTTTGGAAAAATATGGAGTGCACCACCAAATATCACTTGCATATCATCCCCAAACTAATGGCTTATGTGAGTGGCTAACAGGGAGATTGAGAGGATCCTTGAGAAGATTGTAGGTCCTACTAGAAAAAATTGGTGTGATAAGCTTGATGATGCTTTGTGGGCATACCGGACTGATTTCCGAACTCTAATTGGTATGTCACCTTATCTGTTGATTTTTAGGAAAGCATGTCATTTGCCACTTGAGTTGGAGTATAAAGCATGGTGGGCTATCAAGAAGTTGAATATGGACCATAAAGAAGCTGGAGCTAAAAGGTTATTGCAACTGAATGAGTTGGAAGAATTGCGACTTCAAGCATATGAGAGTTCAAGATTATACAAAGAAAGGACAAAGAAATGGCATGACAAGCATATCTTGAAGCGCAATTTTGAGCCTGGGCAATTGGTTCTTATCTTTAACTCAAAGCTCAAGTTGTTTCCTAGAAAGCTTAGATATAGATGGTCTGGTCCTTTTAGAGTGGTTTCTATGTCATCAAAGGGTGTAGTTGAAGTTAAAAATAAGAGTACACGAAATTGCTTTAAAGTGAATGGGCAAAGACTGAAGCACTATTATGGTGGTGAGGTGGACCGGCAAGCAATGGTTCATCACTTGTCACAACCTCCTTGAGTTTCTAACATAGTCTGACTGAAGACTATAAACTTAGCGCTTCTTGTGAGGCAACCCAAAGTTCAGTTTGATATTTTGTTTTGATTTTGTAGGATTTTGGTAGCCCCTGATTATGTATTCCACTTTGGTAGCCTCAAGGAAGGGCATTCAAGAGCACAAGACGAGGATTGAGAGGGGAGTTTCCTTCTACTTTTCCTTGCTTTGTTTAATTGCTAGTTGATAACATGTTCTAGACATGAGTGCTGGTTATAGTATAACTTTGCATGTGATTGATAATTGTTATTGACTATTGATTTGAGTTGTGGTATTTGTGAGTGGTGCTCTATTGGTGGAAATTTAAAATCTTTGAAGCTTCTACTATCCCTGCATTTAGATATGGTTATGTCTTCATCTCCATTACTTAGGGTTACTTGTTCACATTGAGGACAATGTCACATTTAAGTGTGGGGGTGGAGGGTACCATTGATTTTGCATGACTTGTCCTTAATTTTGAAAAATCTCTTTGATTTTGCACAAAATAGAAAAATTTTGAACAAAAAATTTTGGTTTTCATGGAAGATTGACTTTTACTTGTGAATATTGGTAAAGTTGGGTTGATTTGAATTTGAAAAGGATTGAGTTTATTTAGAATTCGGTTCTATTTTCTTGGAATGTTAGTAGATAGGCAAAGAATTTGGTTTGGATAATTGACTTTAGGATGTCAAAAACCGGTGAAAAACTTGAGCCTAAATATTCATTTCTTTCAAGAGGGAGTACACTTATTGTGATTTTATCTCTAGAACTTGTCTTAAATCTCCTTTGAAGCTTTAAATCCCTTTGCATTCACAAAGATGATTTAGGCATTTATTTCATAGCTAGTTTGGCCAAATGTCTATCCTTGTCATATAAAAATCCTTTGTTTTACCCCATTTAAGCCTTGCTTTGCTTTTAAAAGAAAATTGCATGGAGTAAATAGCCCTTTGTTTGATCAATGCAATTTTTATATCCTTTCTTTCCTATTCATTTGCTACTTTAGAAAAGAGTGAAGGGATTAAAAAGTCAATATTATGTGAGTTGAGTAGATAAAAAAATGAAATAGAAAGAAAAGAAAGATAGAAAGAAAGGTGTAAAAAAAAGAGAGAGATATGAAAAAAAACAAGAAAAAGAATAATAATAGAAAAAAATAGAAATGAAAAAAAAATGGAAGAAAGAAAGGGAAAAAACAGAGAGAGAGATTGTTGAGTTCAATGTAATAAAGGTTTTTTTGTGCTAGTGAGTTTGTTTCTTTTAAGTGGATATTCCTTCATTCTTAATGAATTTCATTGAGTTACTTAGCACTATTAAAGTATTTCTTTATACCATTTCACTACTTTCATTTCATTATCCTACCCTATTCATTACAACCTTTAGAAAAGTCCTTTTGATTTGTGTAAGCAAGGGGATAATGTAGTAGAGATGGAGATAATAAACAAGCTTATAGTAGATGAGTTGCAATAAGTAGAAGAGAGTAAAACACAAGCCCTTTATATTGTCTTGAGGGAAGAGTGTAAACACTTCACTTGTGAGGAACATCTATTGTCATTTATTCTTGCTAAATTACTTGCATTTCTACTTATATTTTTAGAAGGTGGAAGAGTTTTAAGAAATCTTTATTCTTGAAAATTTGAATTAAATCCAATTTTATGATGTTTGCTTTAAAATTCTTGCTTCCATGATTGTCTTTGACTGTTTTGAAATTTTTGAAATCTTGAGGACAAGATTTGATGCAAGTGTGGGGGTGTGATAACTCTCCATATTTTGTACATTTAAAGAATATTTTAAAGATAATTGGAGAGTTATCTATACAATTTTAGAAGATTCAATGAGATTTTATTATGAAAAGATCAAATCAAAGTGATGAATTGTTTGTGGGAGTTAGATTGTAAATATTGAAGATAAAAATAATTAATTTTAATAAGATATAAATTTCTTAAAACAAAGAAGAAGAAGAAGTTGTTTATTTTATTTTATTTTATTTTTCCTCTTACTTTTTTATTTAGATATTTAGATTGTCGGCCATGTTTTAATAATGGTCATAGGTGATGTCAATTGGGATGAGAATTTTGAATCAGTAAACAATTCTTGACATGTATGGGACATCAGCGTTTTAGGCTTTGGGCTTTGTATTGTCAATTCAATATCTAAAGAAGAGGACCAATTTGAGGTGGGCAAAGGAGCTATGGGCAATAGAGAATTGGATACCTAATGGAAAACCTAAGGAAAAAGAGCAGGACAGAAACGAAAGTGGGGGCAGGACTAAAGAGAGGAAAAAAATAGAATCAGCTCCACGGTGAGACGGAAGCACAGCCGCAATTCATCTTCATCTTCCAGAGCTAGAGAGCGATGGCTGCAGAGGAGGGCCACTCTATATTATTGATCATCATCTTCATCTAGCGAAAGGCAAAGGAGACATCCATAATTCTGAACTGGTAGATTCAATATTCATGACTTTTCCTGGGAGCAAAACACAGTGCAGCCGATATTGAGAGATAGAGAGCTGACTATTGGAGAGCTGTGAGAGCAATCTTGGAAAAGCAGAGAACATTGGAGGGACAGAGTAGGCGGCTGGTGTTCAGCTTGCTTGGAGTTTCTTTACCGATGGAGGACCAGAGGAGCAAGACACGCTGATTGTAAGAGTGATTGAGGATAAGCAATTGAATACTAGCTTGATTCTTCTTTCCTGATGAGCTATATCAAGTCCACGGTCAAGAGAAGGGATTAGAGGAGGTGTTGGAAATTCTTATTGTATTGTATTGCTTTAATTCATTTTCCTCTCTTTCTCTTGTTGAATTCCAGTATGTCTCTTATAAGTGCAGAATTTATTGTTGCCGCTGTGATTACTCTGTTTAAAGCCATGTGTGGCTAGACTCTTTGAACCTAGGGTAGTTATGAACTAATTTAAGGATATGAGCATGTATGAATCATTTAATTGAGTTTAGTGTTAATTTTTGTTTACTTAATCTTGTATTATTTTATCTACTTAGTGCTTGATCACCATTAAGTAAGAATTTGGGTGTAACCCCCTCACAGTAATTACATCCAGATTACGAAATTTAAGTGACATAGAGACCAATAAAATAAAATAACCATTTATGATCCCTCATTCAAGAGATGGGATATTTCAAAATCGGTTCTAAAGCATGCTTTATCCTGGTCTCATATTCACGTACGGATATAACTACTATGAGAAATCAAATCACATAAACAATATCAGAGTGCGGAAACCAAAATCCCGGCAAACCCCGGGTTACTTACATAAATAACTTGGGTTTAAGATTTCCCAATTATGGGGATTACACAACCAAAATAATCATTTACATTCTTATGTACACTTGTCAACCCCACATCCAAAACTATGATAACCAACTACCACTTAGATTCCGGAGTAAGCCTAACTACTCCTGGTTGTCCGCTTCCCTTTCGAGCCACTTGCCCTGTCTGAAAAGGTTAGTCATATGGAAGGGGTGAGATTCTAAAGAATCCCAGTAGTAACAACAATTTCATGCCACATGCAATCACAAAATATGCACACCAATCATCTCATACAGCAACACAAGTCACTCCACCCTCATCCCCTTTTACCGCCGGGAAGGCATACGACCTTAACCCGAACCGTTGTTAGCGACTCAGGGACTATTGGCGTGGCAATGCATACAAATAGCCATACGGCTCAAATATAGCCTTTCGGCTTTCACAAATGGCCCGTCGGCCTTCACAAATAGCCTTTCGGCTCACAATTAGCCTTTCGGCCCACATATACACATATATCACACCCTAACCTCATCCCCTTTTACCGCCGGGAAGGCATTCGACCTTCACCCGACCGTTGTTAGCGACTCAGGGACTATTAGTATAGCGGTGCTTCCACAGTTTTCACAAAACTTGCAGCATACGATATCCGTTTCAAAACAATGACATAATATACATACAATGTATCACACAAGGCATAAAGAAAGAGTCACTACCTGTATCCTTCCTGACTGGCTCTGGCACCTTAGCCTCACGAGGACGACAGATGTCATATCCTATATCAATTAGGGACAACCAATCAATCTCTTTTCCATATGTATATTTCAATAATATTCTAAGTTGGTTATCATTTAGGACTCTTTAGGTGACTATTAGAGGCCTAAACATATGCCTAAAGGGTTGGAAGACACTACCCAAAAGACCCCTTACTCGAAGGCAAAACACAGATTTTTGGTCATCTCACTCGAGCACAGATGCTCTCACTCGAGCACAAGTACGGACATCACTCGAGCACAACAGAAAGTGAGACTGCGAGTGAGCACCCGAGAGCACACACACAGCTCTCCAAGCACAGGATCACTCGAGCACAGCCATTTGCACTCGAGCACACACCTCACACCCGCGAGTGAGAAGGCACACCCGAGCACCTTACTCGCGAGTGAGAACCCGAAAGCACAACTCCCACCTGAAGCACAATCTCACTCGAGCACGACCCCCAGTGCTCGAGTGAAACGGCTATGCTCGCGAGTGTCAGAGCACACTCTTGGTATCAACCAGTGAGTGAGGACCCGAAAGCAACCTCAACTCCAGACTCGCACCTTCACTCGAGCAGAACCATGCTCACTCGAGCATGTTCTTCGCTCACTCGAGCACAAGGCAATGCTCTCGAGCACAACCCATAAAACCCAGATAACTCGAAGCACAACAGGGAAAAACTTGCATATCACTCGAGCACGTTCTTCCTCTGCTCGAGTGATATGTATCAGAGACCAGAAATGCAGCCAAAAACCAGAAACACCAGATGGTCAATTCCTCCCCCAAAGGTTCCTCAAACTCAACCAAAAGCTTACACACACTTGGCACTGACTAGGGAACACCTTGGCAACTTTAAAAACACTCCAAGAACCAGTTTGACCACAATCATTCACTAAGGTCTCTAAGATACAAAATGTCCAAATTCCCTTAACACATTTTTATCATTCCAAATTACATCAAATGTTCATATATCTCCAGACTAAATCATTTTCAATCATCAATCATAACGAACTTCACATTTCCAGAAATAGGCATATTTAGGGCAAAATTCCAGATTTGACCAAACTTAGCCAACAATCACAAACCACATACTAAAATGCTCTAAATGCCTACCTCTTCTCTTTGCTCAATTCAGAACCTTGATTCCTCAACTTCCAATTTCGAATCAATGTCCCAATCAACACTATTCAAGACTCTACAACCACCACAATGTAGCTCTCAATGAGATGCATATCTTTAAAGAAGAGATTTAGGGCATTAGAGATGAATCAAAGCATCAAAATCTCACCTTTTCTTTTCCTTTCCTTCTAGGTCGCCGGAATCAATGGAGGAGAAAGAGATGAGAAGATGGAATGATGATGATTTCTCTTCCCTCACCAAGCACACAACCGAACAAGAGAGAGGAGAGAGGGAAAAAGTGTTATTTTGTCTTCTAGTGCTTCATCCAATGGCTCATACAAGGCCACATGTCATCATCCACTCACTCCCTTATGAGCTCACCAAAATCACAACACATAGGATTCCAACCCATATGAAATGCATCTCAACCCTTGATCTTAAATACCACACATATTTATTTTCAAGATTTACATTACATTAATCATAATAGTGCTTAATTAAGATAATTACAATAATTATCAGAGCCATTAGCCCTAATCACAAATTGGGATATTACATTGGGGAATTTAGATTAACCTTGGAAGAGGGATCTTAATTGGACCATAGGATAAGTAATATGGGATTAGAATTTATTCTAATTTGCCAATAGGATAGGAATATACCTATTGGACTCATATAATCATATTAGAGTGAATTTGGACATTTATTGCCTCTTGAGTAAATTAGTTAGGAATATCAATTTTAACTTGAGAGAGGAGTATAAGTGATTGGAAGATACTTATATTCATTTAAACTCTAGATTAACAAATTAACATTAAGTGCTTTTAATTGGGTAAATACATGCTCTAAAACTTAAAGAAGGGATTAGCCACTCTAGGTTGTTTTTATCAATTGAAATCTTTAAATCATTAGATTTATTTCTTTTGCATTTGTTGAAATTTGTCTTTCAATCTCTTTCTTTGCTTTGTTCAACTTAAATGAAAATGGGAATTTTAATGCCTAATTATTTATTACCTTGGATCTCTGTGGGATGACCTTGATTTTCTACTATACTATTCTACGACCCATACACTTGCGGTGCATATTTAAAATTTAGTAGCATCAATGTTACATGAGGGACTTCTTGAGTAATGAAGCATGATCATTCGAGTAATGAAGTAAAGAAAGCTAGATTTTAATCCAATGTTCATTGATTTGCTATCTATATGATTAACCTTTCGTTGTATTAGTTTCTTGAGTATACTTGCAAATAAATAATGAAAAGATCATGTATTAAGAAGAGAATTCAAATATATCATCCAAACGTCCGAAACGCCTACCTACCACAAACGGCTAGTTTTTAAATTTGAAGAATGGTCAAACAAAGTTGCGGGACTCTAAAGGACATGTTGACATGCTTCCAAAAAATATCATAAATCATCTATATATATGGAGCATTTAAAGAAAAGAATACAGTAACTGAGAATATGCAAACTTACATCAATCATAATATTCCTTGTGCTTTGTTGTCTTATACTCACTCTTTGTACTTCAGTGATTATATATTTGCTCTGTGAGAGAGCTTTTCATTACAAACTCAATATTTGTTATTGAGACAACTAAGTTCTGGAACCTTGAGTTGGGGATTGGTTTACAATGTGTAAAGGGGAGCGAGTGTCTAGTAAAGGAACTTGTTGTGTACTGAGGTGCCAAAAACCCACTGAATCTTGGAAGATATAATGAAACTCTGAGGACTGGACGTAGGTCAAAGTGGTTGTGACCGAAGCAGTATAACTCTTGGTGTACACTTCGGTGATATTTCTCCTAGCTCTTAATTGCTTTAAATTTCTAGTCAATTTTTATATACACAACGAAATTTTTGGTATCACCTAATTCATCCCCATCTTAGGTGAAACGCTTACACTAACAACCTACTCATTCCTCCTCCCCTGATCATACATCAGTTCCATTTGATCCTATGACTGCCATAGTACCTTACACCCCTTCTTCCTCTCTTTTTGATATAGACCCCGTTCCACTGTTTGCTCCCCTCCATACCAACCCTCCTCCACCTTTTAATATTACCTATCCATCTCCCTTCACCCTTTTTGTTAATGACAAAAAGGGGGAGAAGAGTACTAGAAGTTCTACAACTGATTAGGATTTTTTTTTTGTTATCATATTCTTTCTGCATTCTGTATATGTTATCATATGTTCTGTTCTTTTGAAGTTAGCAAACTGATCCTTTAAACTTTAATGAACATATATGATATAGCAACCTTATTTAGTAATGATCACCTTGCATTTATGAATCTGTGAGCACTGTATGACACTGTTCTTGATTTGATTTTCTTTAATGATTTCAAATGTTATCCAAGTTTTGTCAACAACAAAAAGGGGGAAAATGTTAGCTCTCATTGTAATACCCCGAATTTTGAGACTCGAGGCTAAAAAATAAGCCTGAGATTAGTGGATTGCTAAGCCCCGGTTTAGCAATATCCCAAATTGTGATTAAGGGTTAATGACTCCAAAAGTGGATGTGGGTAGTGATAAATAACCCTTTTGGAGAATATGATGTGATTTGGCACTCGAATATGATTCGTGTGTGTTGTGAGCAGTGCTGAAACCCTGTATTTGAGTTCAATTGTGGATTAACATCCAAATTGACTTAGAATAGAGGGAAGAATTGAATGGGGTATTGTGTTGGAAATGGTGTCATAGTGTGTTTTGATGTCATTGAAATTGGTTTGGAACTTTGGAATAGAAATGTTGCAATGTTAGGTTTTGAAATGTGAATTGTGTTAACATGTTGAGATTGTTGTGAAACCATGTCAATGAGATGTGAATTTGATTTATTTGTTGTTTCCAATGGATTCCTTGTGAAAATTTATGTGGGAATGATGTTTGGTATGAAAATGGAACCATTGGAAGCAAAGATGCAAAATCTGAAATTCTGTCCAGTGAAACTCTATTCTGGGCAGTCTTGTCGTGTGGATGTTTTGACAATGCAAATGATGTCAGAAAATTATGAAACTTTCCAGTTTTAAATTTCACATCCCAAGCTTCAAAATGGACATATAATTTGTGCCATTTCGTTTTGAGAACTGGGAGATATGACTGTCCAAAGTTTGAGGTCGAAAATGGCCTCTGTTTTGGGGCAGTGATGAAATTTGTATAATTCTGGAATTTTGTGGTGATTTCTGGTAATGGCTCATATTTTTCCAATGAAGAGGACTTATATACCTTTCATTTGGCTTTTAAATAACCTCATTTTTATTTTTCTAGAATTAGTTATGATTTTTCAAAATTTGGGCAGAAAATCTGCCAGAAAATCCGAAAATGGGAATTATGACATCATCTCATTAAAAGATGACATCAGCATGGAAATAAATATCTTCTCATCTTCTTCAGCTTTAATTTTCTGTCGTGATGAACCAGCTGAAACTAGTGAGAGAAAGTTGAGAGCTCTTAGAGAGAGAAGAGGAGAAATCTCGCAAGGTAAGCCGATTTCTCCGACGATCTAGCTCCTAACGCGTATAACCTTGCTTCTAAGCTTCTCTTTCATGTTCTTTAAGGTGTTGGAAGCTCAATTTTCATGGTTTAAAAGGGGCTAGGGTTCAGCCATATTGAGTAAAAGCCAGAGGGAGCTTGAGGTAACTTCCGAAACTTCAATCTTTGATTGTTCTGACTGCTGTAGTTGATTTAATCGGTGAAATTTCACCGGATTGTCGTTGTTTGTAAATTTAGAAAATGGGTTGGCCTAGGTGTTATGCTGCCCAAATTGATACTAAATGGTAGTTCTAACCCAATGTAATGGTTAATAAAGTGGTTAGGAGTAGAAAGAAACACATTTACGGAGCCAAAACCGAGAAACCCCAATTTTTCCCAGAGTACTTGTATTTTTCGGTTATGACTATAAATGGGTCTTAGAGTTGGATTTTCAATGATTTGAAGATTTCATTGATTTCAGGAGCGAAAATTAGGTGGGGTTACAGTTGGTCACTTTTTCAGAAAAGGCCGAAAAAGCATAATTACGAAAACACCCTTGAAACCCTTAAAGTGGGGCTGCCAAGGGTAAATTTGTAAATTGACATTGAATTTGATAATTCTGAGTCTGGAAATGGATTCCTTGGGCGAAAATATGTCAGAATAGCCCATGTCAAAATTTCAAGAAAAGTACAGCCGGACCGGGTACGGCGGGGCCGGGCAGGGTCCCCGGGGGCATTTTAGTAAATTTTCAATATAGCCTCATATAACCCCCAGAAACACTATGGAAGTTTCTAAATAGTACATTTGACATTGTAGGATTGAATGTGAAGCCCCGAGTTGCTGGCACACAAATCGAGGAGAAAAGATTGAAGGTAGGGGACTTACCTTACTTACATGTATTTGATATCTTTGCTTGTGTAGTGATGTATGTGATTGTTTTACTTGATTGTGTAGAGCATATTTGTATAAATGAAGCTCTGTTTCTGTTTTGCTGTGGCCATAGTTTTGTTACATGAAACATTGAGCATGCAGAAATGTTATTATGGGGCATGCATCTAGATAAAGCTAACATGTCATACACATAGCATCTATCATGCATGCATTATGGTATCTGTTTCCTACTGAGATTCTCTCGAATCCACCCTCCCCTACCAACATTTTAGACAGGGAAGGTAGAACGAGGATGGAGCAAGCATCCAAGGGTGATAAGGACTCCCTCGGGTTATAGATATTTGGATTTAGAATTGGATATGTACGGGTTGGAATATGTTTGGATATGATATTTATAGATGTATTTGAGAGGATTTGTGTAATCCCCATGTGGAATTGTAATGACCAATTGTGCCTTGTGTATCTTTAGCGAAGGTATATACCTGGGATTGCCGGAATGATTATATTGTGCACTCTGATATTTATATGAATGTGATTTATCTTTGTGTAGTAATTGTATTCGAAATGTGAATATGAGATCAAGTTAACTAGATTTTAAAAGGTATTTTTGAAAACCCTATCTCAAGGATGGGATTTTAAATGATTTTTGATTATTATTGGTCTCTATTTCATTTTAATCGCATATTTCGGATATAATTACGGAGGGGGTTACACTCATAATATTTTAATGATAATAAAAATTGATATCCAAGTTTATTTTGACAAAGAAAATGGATAACACAAAGTTAACTTGATGATTCAAGTCACTCGAGTGAGTTTCTAAGCACACGAATGATATAAGTATATTTAAAGAAATCTTGAATCAATAAGTCACTCGAGTGATTGTTATTAACTGCCAGTGATCAAAGTAAAACTTTATGGTAATCCATTCCATCTTGGAAAAATCACTCAAGTGTTGGCTATAGCACTCGAGTGATAGTTAATGAGAATAAAGATTATTAAAGAGGATCACTCAAGTGATAGCAGAAGCACTTGAGTAAAGTAATTTCACTTCTAAATTCCCTACAAGTTACTTATTGGTGATAAGAAAATATGCAAGTCTTATTTATAGATCACTCGAGTGATGGGGTAAGCGCTCGAGTGATTACATCACTTACAAGTTTTTACAAGTGACTTGCAAGCAGTCTGGAAGTTGGTATTTAGGAAAGCAATCACTCAAGTGATAGACTGGTGCACTCAAGTGATATCCTCAAAATCACTTGAGTGATGGCACTCAGTCGCAAGTGAAATAAAAGTGATGTGACCTTCTGATAATATTACTCGAGTGATTGAGAAAATCACTCAAGTAATCTATCATCACTTGCAAACACCTACAAATGATCCCAAAATTCACTCGAGTCACCCCTTCAGTGTCTAAACATTTTTTCAAAACAATGGAAGATCACTAGAGTGATTATATATTTACACAAGTGATAGTCTTTTTCACAAATATAAACTACTAGGGAAATTAGCATAAGATCACCTACAAACTCGAGTGACTGAAAAAGCACTCCAGTAATAAGAAATCACTTGAGTGATCTTATGTCAGACTTGAGTGAGTGTTCATCATTCTTCAAAAAACAACATCTCGATAATTTTAGTATCTTTTATTTTCATCATAATAAACATCCTAAACTCTTATACTACTTATAAATGAAACTAATCACATTTATATATAAGTTTTAGGTGATTAAACTTTGGATTAATTTCAAAATCAAGAAAAACAAAAATTCTATCAGAACCATTAATGGGCAGTAGAGATAACCCATGGAAACACTCTCTTTCATCCATGGCAATAATTACTCTATAACAGACAAATTTTAATGCTCATAATGGTCATTGAAGATATTCTACCAATAAATATGGAAGCATTCAAGATGAAACATCTTCAACCGATGACAAAATTAATTCTGTTCATTAAGTGCTCTATTATTCTATCTAATATACTTGTTGCTCTTCAATATTCATTTATCAACTCTTTGAGAGAGATTTTACAACCTTACTCATTATTTGTAAAGAGAATCTCAATGTAGCAAGACCTTGAGTGTAGGAGTCAGCTTACAATGTATAAGGGAGAGTGAGTGTCTTGTTAAGAAACTTAGTTATACTGTAGTGCCAAGAACCCATAGAATCTTAGAAGTATAGTGAAAATCTTAAAGGCGCTCTGAGGATTGAACGTAAGTCAAGAGATTAAGACCAAACTAGTATAAACCCCAGTGTCCACTTTGGTATATTTCTCCAACCCTTATCTATTAATTAAGATTTTAATTGTAATGTTTTAAATTTCTAATATCACCCAATTCACCCCCCTCTTGGATGAAACCATTGACATTAACATTGTCCAACAAGGATACTTGTCAACAACCATAAGGCCAACCCACCTTTCTTGGCCTGAAGAAAATTGCTTCTAGGAAAGTGTCTTGCTTTGAGAATCCAAACCCATAACTGATATAGTTCCTGCAAATTCTCCACGCTAATTTTAGCAAGTAAAGTAAGGTTAAATCCATCAAAGGCTCTAAGTCCCAACCCCCCTTCACTCTTGTCTCTCCTCAGCTTCTCTCTTGAGACCCAATTAATTGTCCTTTTATCCGAAGAGCTTTACGACCAAAAGAATTATTTAGGTATAACTCTTTCAAGGTGTCGAAGAATTGATTTTGGAAACAAAAAGCATGATATAGGATAAAGAGGAATAGCATTAGCAATAGATTTGATCAATACCTCTCTACCGATATCAGATGGAAAATCCTTCTTCCAACCTTGGGTGATCTTTTTCAATTTATCAACCACAAAGTTCAGAGCCTGCACTTTTGATGTCCCCCATGTTATTGGGAGTCCTAGATAATTTCCTAGAATGTTTTACAGCTGCTATTTGAAATATTTACCCAATCTCTTCCCTTATCAGAGCATCAATACTTTAAGAGAAATATAAACATGATTTATTAAAAATGATTAATTGGCTAGATGCCAAGCAATACTGATCAAATAGATATTTAAGATTTCTGCAATTTTCAATATTTTCCTGCAAAAAGAACACATAATCATTTGCAAAAAGACGAGTTAAGGGTGGATAGTTTCTAGCAATCTTGATTCGATCAATCTTCTTCACCAACTCCCACTTATCAATCATCAAGGATAGGACATTATTCACCAATATGAACAAATAAGGAGATAGTGGATCTCCCTATCACAGTCCCCTTTGAGAATTAACTTTATGTAATATTTTCCCATATATCATGAGAGAGAAATCAACATAAGATATTCACTAAAAAATTCTCTCAACCCATTCTTTAGAGAACCCCATTTCTAAGAGGACCGCAATAAGAAAGTCTCATTTAATGCGATCATAAGCCCTATTCATGTCCAGCTTGATGGCTAATTCAGGACCGCATTTTTCCTCTTTAAATGATGAAAAGCTTTATCACAATTGTAACATTATCCTTAATTAAGCATCCTGGAACAAAGGCCCTTTTACTTCCCAGAACTTCATTCTTTAGGAGTGGTTTAAGCCTATTAGCAATGACTTTGGAGAAATTTTTATAAGAGAAATTACATAAACTAATAGGTCTGAAATCAAAACTTTAGGACTATCTACCTTAGGTATAATCAAGAGATCAGTACAATTAATCTCATTTAATTGGAAACTAGAGTTAAACTTTTTTTGACGAGATTACATACCTAGTTGCCAATAATATCCCAATATCTTTTATACAATAGCCCTATGAAACCATTTGATCCAGCTCCTTTTGTACTCCCCAGCTCAAAGACAACTTTTTTAAACCTTTGCCTCTATAATTTCTTGCGTAAGCCCAATATTATCTTCTCCTGAAACAGATTCCTCCACAAAACTTTGAATTTCATCAAAATCCTTCTTTCCTGAACATGAGAGTAGCTTTTTCATAAAATTCCTGAAAGCATTTTCCAATATCTTCTTTCTTGCCCAGCCACTCATTAGACTTATCTCTCAATCTGATGACTTTATTTTTGCACCTTCGATTAATTATGGTCATATGGAAAATTTTGGTATTTCTATCACCACATTTTATCCAATGTAGTATAGACTTATGAGGCCAATAAATCTCCTCTTGTTCCCACAAATCATTGATCTTCTTTTTCAAATCAGCAAGCGCAAGTGTTGTTTGTGTATTCCATGGTCGACTAAGACAACAATTAATTCTTTCAATTAGTCTATTCACCAATTTTTATCCATTACCCATTTCTTTCTTACTCTAAGATGACAATACTTCAGTGAGATGCTGAATATTATATACAAATTTCTATTACAAGGCATCATCACTATCCCCCTTCCAATTGTCTTTAACCAATCCCATCATATCCGAATGAGCAAGCCAACGAGCATCTAACCTGAATAACCATGGAGTTTTAAATTCTTCATGTTCAAATACTACCACCAGTAGGCAATGATCAGATTCAATGGTTTCAAGGTCATCACATTGTCCCTTAGTAAATGGTGATTTCCATTCAATATTTATAATTGCTTTGTCCTACTTCTCCCTAATAAAATCATCTCCTTCCATGTCGTTGAATCATGTAAAGTGATTGCCTTTAAACTCTAGCTCAAGCATACTATAGTTCACCATAAACTTTCTAAACCTATCCCATTCCCCATTATTCTTTGGTCTGCCACCCTCCTTATCATAATGATACAACATATCATCAAAATCCCCAACCACCATCTAAGGGAAACTATCATTTGGCTGAAGTAGGTCCAACCACCATTCCTGTTTAAGAAGTTCAATTACTGGACCATATACAAAAGAAATCGACCTACAACCATATTTGCCAATTTTAACATTTTCAACATGAATAATGTTCCGATTAATTAAGGGATAAAGACAAAAAGAGAACTTTGAATTTCCAAAAATTAAAATCAGGTATTTCTAAAAAAATGAGTTGTGAATTATTTATTAAGTTTCGGCATTCCCTTATCAACTTTTGATAACAAACCTAATTTGGGATTTTACAGTTTTAAAGTTGTTTTTTTGTCCTTTTCCCTTAATTATATTAAAGCTACATTCAGTTGAACATTTGCTTTCCACCATAGTATTAAGCCTCCAGAGCGACCCACTGGCTCACATATCTCAGCATTCTCAAAACCTAACTTCTTTCTCAATTTGTCAACACTATTATATTTCACTTAGTCTTCAAAAGAAAAACTAAGGCATGTTTAAGTTTCTTGCATTAGAACCTTAAATGACTAATTGTTCCATACCAAACAAATCATGGTCCTTAGGGGGCTGGAACAAGCCAACCACCACCCCTTTCAGCATCCATAGTTTCCTTCTTCTGAAACCTTCAGCCAATAACTAATTCATGTTGATCAAAATCCACTGTTCTCTTTGACATGTTTGGTACACCCGTACACCCCAATTTCCCCTAGAACAAAGTACTTTTTGCTACACTCTTTTTCTTTTTATCAGTTCACTCTTCTTCATCCTTTCTACCCTTGACAAAGTTTAAAGGACCCTGATAATTAAATGCATGTACCTGAGAAGGGATTAGCACCAACTATTCCAAATCCTATTCTTCCTGCACCCGATTCCGTTCCTCCACTTTATTAGGAGAATTTTCTCAAAACTTTTTCTTCATTTGGCCGTTAATTGGGGAGGACCAGTTCTCATCAGTGCTCCTTTCATATTGACTGCATCTATTCTTTTAATCAAAGGCCCTACATCCCTTCTTATTTTTGCTGAGATAATAGGTCACGATCCCTCTCTACCCTCGTCCTGTTCCTCTGTGAACACCACTAGGAATGCTCATTTTTTTCTCATCATTTTGGACTTTCAGGGTTTGCCTAGGGCCCAGACAACTCAAAATATCTTGGACATTAAAGCACTACGGCCCAGCTGCCCATCATTTTAAAACAGCTCCTTAATTCCTGAATGCAACCCACATTGAGGTCTTCAGTCATAGTGTCGGATTTCGGGCATACCTGAAGTGTCGATTCGAGTTCTTCTGGTACCCACGCGAGTCGAATCACCAGGATTTCGACTATAACACACAGCAATCGCACAAGAAGAGAAGAGTGGAGAGGAGAATACTCAGAGAATATATTTTGTCTCTTTTTCTTGTCTGGTGTCTCTGTGTACTTGTCCACGCACACACACACATCAGTTTTTCTCAAATAACTGTTCCCTCCAAATTCTACGGGGAACTGCTTTCTCTAGGTTTAATTTTTGAACCCTTTGGGGAAAATTACAAATAAATACCCCATATTTGTCTGGGTATTTTATTTTGCCCCAAAACTCAAAACTTAATGGGTTTGGGCCTAATCCACCAAGGGTGGACTAAGCCCAATTCCCAACATCTCCCACTCACACTTGGTGGATTGGATGTCATAAGAGTTGTCTCCCTCTCTTTCTTCTTTCATACTAGGTGCTTTGCCGTGACCGCATGGGCATGACGTCTCCTAGGTGTTTGTACTAGAAATCCCTCTCATAGGACCAGCACAAGACAACCTTTCTTTGTGTAGCTTGAATTTTAATATTATGCCTCATATGTCCTAGATATACCAATATACACTTCCACATGGCAGATCTAATCCCTCTCAAGTCAAGATAAAACTTAGATTGCCTTTTTATATGCTTAGTATCCACACTTATGAAATTACCAAATATTAATATCATAAGGGACATGTCTCAGACACCAACATAGGTGTGTATATTTCAGGTAACCTTCCTTTCGCTCATTTATCATTTTGATATACGTCAACCGCTTTCCTAACATAATACCATGGATTGTATCAGTCGTAATCATAGGACTAATGTTAAGGTAGCAGTCGCTGAAGTATACCTCCATGACAATGTCAAAGTCAAAGGACATCACAGAAGTGTTTAACCTTCTTGGGACTCACACAGCAATGAAGCAGGGATCTATTCACTTGCTTCCTGTTTGCGGTTCTTACGCACATGTGGTATGAATCACATGCTACGGTGTTACTCTGCACTATAAGAGCGTACGTCGTTTTTGAAACTTATTATTAACACCGTACAGACATTAGTTTAGATGCTCCCAGTATCTAAACCCAAATTCTTCTACTCCATTTATCTATCATGACGTCAATGTTGAAGAATTTGTTATCTGGCAACAGGCATCATGGAAGTGGGTATCCATGATTCGATCCACATTTATATTATGTCTTATTGGATCTCATCTCGATATACTACACTCTTATCAAGGTGACATAATTTTGTGTTTCTTCTCTACCATATCAGCATTCCTGCTGCTTTACTGGTGAACACAATCGTCTCATCTTTGCATACTCTTCCTGAGCATCAAAGGCGGTTGCTCGTGTGAGAGAGCCAACCTTTCCTGCCTGTACGACATACTAGACATTGTATACCTTTATATATAGACACATAAAATTTTATGAAGAAACATTTTCATTAATCATAAACAAATTTCATAGTGTCTACAAGTTTACATTTTATGCATCCCAATAGCCTTCATATGTTTGTCATACATTTCCTTGGCTATGGGTTTGGTTAGGGGGTCTGCGACCATATTCTTGGTCGAAATATGTTGTACAGTAACAACTTTCTGTGCTACATAATCTCTCACAAAATTATACTTTATATCTATATGTTTGGTCTTGCTATGGTATTTGGGATCTTTCATATAGGCTATGGCCGCGGTGTTGTCACAATACACTAACACCGGATTTGTGCTTTCATTTCCAAATCCAAGATGTTCAATGAATCTTTTCAGCCATATAGCCTCTTGTACTGCTGAAGTGCATGCCACGAATTCAGCTTCCATAGGATGTAGGGCAATACACGTCTGCTTCTTGCTGCTCCAACATATGGCGCCATTATTTAGCAAGAAGGTGTATCCTAAAGTCGATCTTCGTTCAACTTCATCTCCACCCAAATCAGCGTCAGAATATCCAACTAAGCGCATATCGCTTCCTTGATAGCATAGTGTATAATCTGACGTGCCCTTCAAGTATCTCAAAATTCTTTTCACTACTTTCCAGTGTTGCTCACCGGGATTTGACTGGAATCTGCTAACCAGTCCAACTGCGTAACAAATATCTGGCCTTGTACACATCATTGCGTACATCAAACTTCCAACGGCACTAGCATAGGGAACCCTTTCCATTTTCTTCTTTGCTGACTCAGTTTTGGGACACATATCAAGACTTAAGGTTACACCTCAAGCTACTGGGGTATCTAAGGGATTGCAGTCTCTCATGTTGAATCGCTCAAGAATTTTCTTGATGTAATTCTCTTGTGAAAGAGAGAGAATTCTTTTAGAGCGATCCCTTTGGATTTTAACTCCAAGTATATATTCTGCTTCACCCATGTCTTTCATCTCAAAATTCGATGATAACCATTCTTTAATAGCTAAAACCGACTTTAGACTATTTCCAGCTAATAGTATGTCATCTACATATAAGGATAATATTACAAAATTACCCTCAAACCGCTTAATGTAGACGCAGTGGTCCTCTTCAATCATTTGAAAGTCATAAGAGGTTATTGCTCTATGAAATCTCAAATACCACTGTCTAGATGATTGTTTTAGTCCATAAATGGACCTCTTGAGTTTACAAACTCTACTCTCCATTCCTTTCTTAATGAAACCTAATGGTTGTTCCATATAGATTTCTTCATCCAGATCACCGTTTAGAAAAGCGGTTTTTACATCCATCTGATGCAGTTCCAGATCTAAACTATTTACTATTGCCAGAATAAGTCTTATAGAATTGAAACGTACAACAGGTGAAAAGGTATCCTCATAATCTATACCTTCCTGTTGTGTGTACCCCTTTGCAACCAATCGAGCCTTGTATTTGTCAATTGATCCATCAACTTTTCTTTTAATTTTGAGAACCCATTTGTTCCCAATGGCTTTTCGCACTTTTGGTAGATCAACTAGTTCCCAAACTTGATTCTTCTTCATTGAATCAATTTCTTCCTCCATTGCATTCTTCCATTCCTCCTTAGCAGGGCCTGATAAGGCTATTTGCACAGAACGAGGCTCATCATCTCCGTCTGGAGTAACTATAAGTGCCTCTCCTTCTATGGGGAAGCGTCTCCTAGGTACATTTCCCCTGTCACTCCTTCTTGTGGGAACTTCTTATCTCTTTCGCTTCTCTTGTCTAGGCCTTTGTAAAGGCCTTTCTGAGCTCCCACTCAAGTCAATGTATTGAGATGATTGAGGATCATTAGTCTGATTTTGTTCTGTACTGCCTTGTTCTTGTGTTTCATGAAGAGATACTGTACGATCAATATCTCCCCTGCTAGGAAATTCATTTTCTAGAAATACGGTATCTCTTGATTCAATTTCAGTCACAGTTCCATCTTCGTTTTCACCTATGAAAACATATCCTTTTGATTGCTCAGAGTATCTTATAAAGATACACTTTTTCCCTCTAGGACCCAATTTCCCATACCTATGGGAATCATTATGAATATACGCAGCAAACCCCCAGGGTCTGAGGATGTTTAAATCTGGCTTGCGTTTTGACCATAACTCATAGGGCGTAGATGCGACTGATTTTGAGGGCACACGGTTAAGAATGAAGGCAGCCGTTAGTAAAGCATCACCCCAATATGAAATTGGCAGATGTGCTTGAGCCATCATTGACCTAACCATGTCTAGAAGAGTTCTATTTCTTCTTTCAGCAACTCCATTTTGTTGTGGAGTGCCAGGGATGGTTAGTTGCCTAATTATCCCTTTTTCTTCACAGAGCTCCTTAAACTGATCAGATAAGTATTCACGACCCCGGTCAGTGCGCAAAGCTTTAATTTTACAATCCATTTGATTCTCTACTTCGGTCATGTACCGTCTAAAGCATTCAAGAGCTTCAGACTTGTGTGAGATCAAATAGATGTGACCATATCGCGAGTAGTCATCAATGAAGGTAATGAAATACCAAGCTCCGTGTCTCGCCCTTACACTCATTGGACCGCATATATCAGAATGGATTAATTGCAACGGAATCTCAGCTCTAGTTCCCTTACCGAAAGGTTTCCTAGTTGCCTTACCAGCTAGACAATTCTCACATAAGGACATTTCCATATTCGAAATTTCACCTAGCAAACCTTCTCTAGCTAGTTTAATCATTCTATTTTGATTAATGTGTCCTAGTCTAGAGTGCCAGATATTCATATCAACAGTAATATTGGAGGAAATAACGAAAGAGTCATGCACATTAAAATTACCAACAATATCCATAACAAAGAACTTTCTAGAAAGGAAAGCTAAACCATAAAAGGTCTTGTTGCTAAAAATGTCTGCAACTTTGCCATGAAAGTTTACATCAAACCCATAATCCAATAAACAAAGTACTGAAACTAAATTCCGTCGGATGTCAGGTGCATGAAGAACATCATGTAGGATCAAAGTCTTCCCACCACGCAAAGGTAACTTGCAGGTGCCAATTCCTTTGACTTCGATCTTTGCATTGTTGCCCACGTAAAGCCATTTGCTTAGATGCGGCAACCGACGGTATTCCACGAAGGATCCCCGATCCCTCGTCACATGGTCTGTTGAGCCTGAATCCAAAATCCAAGAAGAACAAACAGGTTCTGTTAGAAAAGAAGTACTTAAAACAAAAGAAATGTGTGAATTCACATAATCCACTAGTACCTTTTCACGGTCGTTTCGCTCGGTACAGTCCCGTGCGAAGTGACCCATTTTCTGGCAGGCGTAACACTTGACCTTATTCAGGTCAACTTTCTTCTTGCCGCCTTTCTTTCCTTTCTTCTTGAATTGCTTTCTGCCCTTTTTGAAATTAGAGCCATCCTTCTTGCCTTTCTTTTGTGGTTTCTTGCCCTTTTTGAAATCGGGCTTTATATTAGAAGGACCAGCATTTTCAGTGTAGTAGGCTTGACCAGAAGCCTTATACGCCGCAAGGCGTTCATCCTCAAGCTCAAGGTGTTTGACTAC
The DNA here is from genome assembly GCA_963855925.1 of Inga laurina. Classification (NCBI taxonomy): domain Eukaryota; kingdom Viridiplantae; phylum Streptophyta; class Magnoliopsida; order Fabales; family Fabaceae; genus Inga; species Inga laurina. Next base: position 10,924,153 of record OY979713.1, read on the forward strand.
ATCATCAAAAGTGACGATGTTGTCATTATGAGTTAAGTTCACTTTCATGTGCTCCCAGCTAGAAGGAAGCGACCTGATTACAGCCTGAACTTGCTGTTCATCAGTCAAGGTGTGTCCTGCTTCCTGAAGTTCTCTGATCATGTTGGACATCTCTCTCAGATGCTGCTTCATAGGAGTATTTGCTCTAAGCTTGTAGGTATCAAACTTGATTGTCAACCTTCTAAGCTTAGTGGTTGATGTGCCACCAAACCTATCCTTAAGTGCAGCCCACATAGCCTCAGCAGTTTGGTATTTCTCATATTGGCACATCAGGTCATTCTCCATTGTGCTCAATAAGGTGACTCTTGCAATGCTGTTCTTCTTCTTCCACGCTTGGTAAACTTCCAAGTTTCTCCTGTGCTGATTAGTAGTCCCAGCTTCAGGTTCCACTAGAATAGTGGTTAGTGGTTCAACAGCCTCCTGTTCCTCCAAAATGTACTGCACCTTACGATGCCAGATGTCCCAGTTGTCGCCATTCAGCTTCTCCCCCTTATTTAGTTCAGCAATGATCCCTTTCGTGGCCATTTTTGTCAATTCTGAAGTGACGTTTTTCACATTTAGAAACGTTGTTCTCTTTAAGAGAACGTAACCAAAACGATTATGTAGCATAGTACGGTATACAATGTCTGTACTTATATCATTCTTGACCAGAAAATAAGTTCATTACTAGATCCATAATCAGGAGAATACGTTTGTACCTCCCATCATACAAATACTAGCAACTTATTATTTTCCAAAAAAAATATATATATAAGCACTATAAATAAATTAGTAGCTTTTAGAAGTTTCACCTTCTAATAGCTCCCACTCATCAGGGATACATGGTATCATAATGCATAATTAAAAATTAGCATTGTATGACAAACATAATATATTACCATAATTCATTACATGAAAAATAATACCATGTCCATACATAAAACATACAAAACAATAACATTTAGAGTCATATTCTCAATACAAACAACATAAATGCAAATAGTAATATAATACACCATTAAATGTCTGAACAACAATAATCAATTATGGCTTTCCTTAATTTCCTAAAGAATCTTTTCTTTTTCTTCATGAATTTCGTTGTTTTCGTCACAGCATCAACCCAACCAACAGTCATTGAAAATGTGCCCCTTGCCCTCACAGCTGCGCGATACTTCATCATTACGCTCACATAGAACTCTGCACTCTTTTTGTCTTTTATGCTTTCCACATAATTCGCAATGATTGAGTATATGATTTTTATATCATTTATTCTAGCTGTTTTGTCCGCGTCAAGTTCAGCTATCTTGTCAGCCATAGCAGCAGAATAGGGTTGATCGACCTCTTCTTCTAAATTTTGAGGTTCATCAGGACAGGAGGGCACAGACTTAGGTCCAGAGTCAGAGTAGACCACTTGAGGCTCCACTGAAACAGGCTCCAAAAAACCTTCTTCAGGATCTTCCTCAAGAAATTCATATTCTTCAGGGTCCTCTTCGGGATCTTCTTCAGGATCATCCATATGAGCTTGATCGTCCACATACTCAATGCTCAATGACCCATACTCAAGTGTTTCAGTGCTGTTAGAAGCCTCTTGCTTCATTTTTTTGACCTACATAAAAAAATGTAAGTCATTATCATGATTTTAAATGTATAAAAAACATTTAAATAAGCACTAAAACCTCACAAATAGATCCTGAAATGCCCTAAAAATAGGCAAATGGCATATCATCATGAAGATCTCGAATTTAGGGATTTTTAGGAACAAACCGTGTCTCAAACGGAGGTCACACGCGCCCACACGCGCCCCAAGAAGGGAGAAAATCTGGACAAATAAAAAAAATGGATAACACCCACTCTCGCTGAAGGCGCGTGTAGTAACTACACGCGCCACCTTACTGCCCTCCAATCGTGACACGCGCCTTCTGGATGGACTCCACGCGCCGCCAGCAGTCGCCTTATGTCCTCCACGTGTCAATCGAATCTGCCACGTGGCCACACACGCCACGTGGCGTTTCTGCTCCCTTTTCCCTTTTTTTTTTTTTAATATAACAGAACCGGATCGGGCTGGGCTATACCCGATCCGGATTTTTTTTTTTTTTTTTGGTTTTGGGCCAGTGATGGCCCCAAAAAAAAACTATTTTTTTTTATTTCTTTGTACCAGATCGGTTTGGGCCTTTGACCCGATCTGGTTTTTTTTTTTTTTTTTTTTTTTAATTCTGTTCACCAGATCGGGTTGGGCCTTTGACCCGATCTGGTTATTTATTTATTTTTTTTTTGTGTTTTTTTTTGAAGGCGCAAAACGGCGCCGTTTTGGATCGCTGGAGGTTGTCTTCAACCTCCAGCCGGGTCGACCCGGACCCGGTTCCATCCGCGGGTCGGGTCCGTCGACCCGAATCGTCTCTCCTCCGTAACTTCTCCGTCCGGCTTCCGTTTTGTGCGTTCTTGGTGTCCATCTTCATCGTTTTTTCGAGCTCTACGCAATGGGATTATTTTTTAAACCCTAAAAAACTCGTTTTATGGAGACCCAATTCAATTCTCATTTTCGGTGTTATGCATTTTTTTCGGATTTCGCACAAACTTTCGGTACTCTTGTTCTATAGCCCTAGTATATGTTTTATGATGCTTTTCAATATTCTAATGCTCATAGAACCAAGACATTATCATACAACTGAAGTTTACTGACAAAAACAGAAAACACAGTAGAGTACCGAAAAAAATGAAAAACGCAGAACGAAGAATTTTAAGCACAATTCATATTCTCATTTATACATATGAATCGAAAACTAATCTTATACAGGAAAATATACATGAAACGAATTATATACTCTCATGTATCATGAAATTAGAACACCCGTACATATATATCTTCATTATAAAACGAAAAAAAAAACTGATGGACAATAAATATTTATGAACACAGATGCACAGCAGAAGCATCATTCAATTCAGGACTCATAAAAACCTAAAAGCTCTGATACCAATGTCGGATTTCGGGCGTACCTGAAGTGTCGATTCGAGTTCTTCTGGTACCCACGCGAGTCGAATCACCAGGATTTCGACTATAACACACAGCAATCGCACAAGAAGAGAAGAGTGGAGAGGAGAATACTCAGAGAATATATTTTGTCTCTTTTTCTTGTCTGGTGTCTCTGTGTACTTGTCCACGCACACACACACATCAGTTTTTCTCAAATAACTGTTCCCTCCAAATTCTACGGGGAACTGCTTTCTCCAGGTTTAATTTTTGAACCCTTTGGGGAAAATTACAAATAAATACCCCATATTTGTCTGGGTATTTTATTTTGCCCCAAAACTCAAAACTTAATGGGTTTGGGCCTAATCCACCAAGGGTGGACTAAGCCCAATTCCCAACACATAGTGAGACTAAGCAACACGTTTTGAATAAAACATCCAGAATCTTCTTCCTATACGTGACCAATAGTACTAGGTACACCTACCTCTTTGATTCTCTAGGATTCTCCTTGGACCCCTTGAAACTTTTTTCCACTATTTTCGGAAAGCGAAACTGCTTCTTTATCCCTATCCATGAATTCAATTTTTTCCCTTTCAACATGAACGTAATAACTTCCACCCGACCTTCCTATTTCTCCGACCATTAGAATGATACTGTAATATCCCAAAAAGTGATTAAGGGCTAATGACTTCAAAAGTGAATGTAATTATTGTTGAATAAACACTTTTGGAGAATGGGTGATGGGAATTTGTATGTTTTAATGATTCCAATGGCTTCCTTGTGAAAATTCGTGTGGGGAGAGTGTTTATTGTGAAATTGGAACCATTGGGAACAATTGTGCAAAAGTTGGAAACTCTGTCCATTGAAACTCTGTACAAGGCAGTCGACTTGTATGGACGTTTTAAATAGGCAAATGGTGTCTAAAAATTCTGATATTTTCCAGTCTTAAAGTTCACATGCCAAGCTTCAAAATGGACATATAATTTGTGTCATTTCAATTTTTGAGCTAAGAGTTATGATTTTCCAAAGTTTGGGATGGAAACTGGAATCTGTTTTGGAGCAGTATGGACTTTTGTGCAATTCTGTATTTTTGAGGTTATTAAATGCAGTGATCCATATTTTTCCAATAAAGAGGACTTAAATAGCTTTCCATTGGATTTTGGATCACCTCATTTTGATTTTTCTAGAATTAGTTATGATTTTTCAAAGTTTGGGCAGAAATCTGCCAGAATTTTGTGAAAATCCGAAATTGATGGAAATTTAGTAAATAATTAGAAAATAATATTATATTATATTAAATCATCATCCACCTCCTCCATCAGCTCAAAACCGTGATATTCAGCTGCAACTAGAAAGAGAAGGTGTGAGAAATTATAGAGAGAGAAGTAGAAGAGAACTTGTACAGTAAGTCGATTTCTTCGGTAAATCCTTACCTAACGCGTATAAATCCGCTCCTAAGCTATTATTCTATATTCTTCAAGGTTTGTGGAGCACAAAATTGGGTTTTCTAAGGCTAGGGTTTTCAGCCACCTTGAAGAAAAGCTAGTGGGAGCTTGAGGTAACTTCCAAACTTTCATATATTGCTTATTCTGGCTGCTGTGGGCAATTTAATCGGTGAAATTTTGCCGGATTTCCATTGGTTTTAAAGTTTGGAAATGATATGGCCTAGGGGTTATGCTGCCCAAATTGGTTCTTAATGTTAGTTGTAACCTAATGTAATGATTAATAAAGTGGTTAGGAGTAGAAAGGAACACGTTTACGGAGCCGAAACCGAAAAACACCGATTATTCCCAAAGTATGCCAAGATTTCGGCCATGGCTAGATCTGAGGGTTAGAGTTGGATTTTCAATGATTTGATGGTTCCATTGAGTTCAGGAGCGAAAATTAGGAGGGGTTACAGTTGGTCACTTTTTCGGAAAAGGCCGAAAAAGCATAATTACGAAAACGCCCCTAAAACCCTTAAAGTGGGGCTGCCAAGGGTAATGTTGTAATTTGACATTGAATTTGGTAATTTTGAGTTTGGAAATAGATTCCTTGGGTGAAAATATGTCAGAATAGCCTATGTTAAAATTTCGGAAAAGGTACAGCCGGGCCGGGTCCCCGGGGGCATTTTTGTAAATTTTCATAATAGCCTCATATAACCCCCCAGAAACACTATGGAAGTGTCTAAATTGTATTTTGGAATTGTAGGACCAAGTTGTGAGCCCAGTGGTTAGCACGTTTTTCGATGCACACTAAAAGGTGGTCTTTGAGATAGTACTCCTTAACCCTTTAGGCATGTGTCTAGACTTCTAGTAGCCACCTAAAGAGTCCAAGTGATAACCAATTTTAAGTGTTCTGAATGTGAGAATTTGGAATAGAGAATAACTTGTCGTCTTTGACTTTGGTTTATAGGGTTCGACATTTGCCCTAATCGCAAGCAACCTGTGCCGACACACGTCAGGAAAGAACAAGGTAGTGACTCTTTTCCCTTATACTATAGGTGATACATCGTATGTTTGTTTGATCATTGTTTGTGAGTCTATTACCTGCGGCCCATCGGTGTTGACGGTGGGAGGATCGTACCTTCGGGGCGGTGGAATTCGGGGGATGAGACTATGTGAAAGCCGTAAGGCTATATGTGAAAGCCAAAAGGCTATTTGTGAAATCTTCACCCGCGGCCCATCGGTGTTGACGGTGGGAGGACCGTGCCTTCGGGGCGGTGGAATACGGGGGATGAGATTATGTGAATATGTGCTTATGTAGGCAGCCTGCGTGCTGTGCTTTATGTTGTGATGCTGCTTGATGATTTTCTTACATGCTTTGTGATTACATGTGGTATGAGTGATTTATTACTACTGGGATTCTTTTGAATCTCACTCTTTCCATTGACAAACCTTCAGATAGGGCAAGTGGCTCCAAGGGAAAGGAGACGACCAAGGGTGGATAAGGCTCCTTAGGGAGATTTATATTTTGGTGTTGGATATCATGTTTTGTTGGGAGATCACCGTATATCTTATAAATGTTGTTTTGGAGATAGTGGTGTAATCTCCTAATGGGAATTTATAAACCTTTAGTTTATGTATAAAACCCGAGGGTTGCCGGGATTTTGTTGTACACTCTGATATGTAAATGTGATGTAACTGCATAGGGTAATTATATTCGAGTTGTGGAATTTGAGACCAGGGTAAGGCAGAATCTTTGAAAATATTTGTGAAAACCCTTCCGTAAGGAAGGGATTGTAAATGAGTTTGATTATTATTGGTCTCTATTTCATTTTAAAATACGTATTTTGAATCATAATTACGAAGGGGGTTGCAGATACAACCGTCTTTCACCAGAGCAGTACATAGCGATGAGTCAAAAACTCCTTCACCATCATCTCTAATTTCCTCTTCTTCATCGGAACTTCTACTTTCATGACCCAATCTTCCACAAGTAAAACAAAAAGGAGCAAGCTTCACATATTTTACTGTGACCCGCACAGCCCTACTATAAAAAACGCTTTTAAAGTCCCGTTTTTGGGCCTTTTAATGTCTAAAAATAGGGGGACATCTATCTGAGCGACGTAGAAAAAATTGTTAATAACGTCCCTAAAAGAGGGGACATCTTTAGGCCAGACTTTAGACGTCCGCAGTTTGCACTGGGGACGTCTAAAGTTAGGCTTTAGACGTCCCTAGTTCAAATTGGGGACATCTAAAGTGGTTCATAAACACTTTAGACATCCCTAGATTGCATTGGGGATGTCTAAAGTTTTTTATGGCCTTTTATATACATCACTGTCCTTAAAATTTAAACTGTAAAAATTGGATAGAAGAAATATTGCATAAACCAGAATGAAAATAACAGCAATTCAACACTATCTAATAAAAATGTTATCCAACAATCTAATAGTATGTACAACAACGCAACTCTAATTCACACCTTGGAAATTCATCCCAAAATTCCCCTTAAAAGTGAGACATCCCAAAATCAAAATAACAAACCGTCTCAGCTTAATTTAAATGAAACTAAACTAATTAGGGCAATTCATATTCAAGACAATGTATCATTGTAATTTTTTTTCAAAGCAACCCATGCCAAGTTCAAAGCTTCCAACTAAACAATTTTCAAGCCTCCACAATTTTTAGATAAGTATTATTCATCCCATTACAAGAAATGAGCTCTCTTAGAATGCATGTACCACCCTAGAAAAAAAATTGCCATCTCCATACCTATTTTATGGCCTATTGATGTTGTATTATATTGTACCTCATCAACCTTCTAGAACCATACACGCATTTGAGGCAAAACTCTGACATATTTTTGTAATTTAGTTGACTTTTGAATAATGTTAAACTAGACTAATCTAAGCCAAACTAAATTCATTCCTAAGCCAAACCAAATTCATTCCTAAGTATCATTGTCATTTTTTTAACTCATGTCTATATATATACATCACCGTGTTGAAGTCTATTGACGAAAACAACAAGTATGGAATAATGACAGTCCATTTCCATATCAAGCAAATTAGAAGCATATTAAAAGTATGCATATACAAGTTACTCTATTTTTTCAGTTTCATAATCTGATTTAAATTAACAGTTACAAGCATTTGTTCAATCATTTGTGTCCAAAGTTGTGGGAGTAAGACAAACCTGTGGACGACGGAAATGGAGACAACTCACGGTGCCACCAGCTGGGAAGACGACAATTGTGAGAGGGAGACACAAACAACGGTGCTCTTATCAAAGAAGAGAGAGGAAAAAATAGAAATATGATTATGAGAAAGAGGAAGGTAGACGGGGAAGGAAGCACGGGAAAGGGAGTTGCAGCAACGAACTGAGAAAGAGGAAGGAAGACATGAAAGGAAGCAAGGGAAAGGGGAAAGAGGAAGACAGTTGGGAATGAAGCTTACGGGGGAAGACGAAATGAAGCTTGGGGAAGGAAAGTAAAGCTGCTGATGGGATAGGCGTCTGATAGGCTTTTCCGTGTCTTTAGTCAAACTGGGGACGTCTAAAGCTCACTTTAGACATCCCCAATTTGACTGGGGACGTCTAAAGTGCTTAAAGGGCACACTTTAGACATCCCTAAAGACTCTGAGGACGTCTAAAGTGGTACAAATTTTTTGTTGTTTTAAATTCAAACAATGCCAATATTTTGCATTAAATATTGAACTTTGGGCATCCCTAATTTAAAATGGAACATCTATTAGGGTTGTTAAATGTCTAGTTTGTAGTAGTGCAGCATATAGGTTTCCAGACCTTGGCATAAGAACACCAGGAACTAGTGGGCGGTTCGCCTCAAATTCAATCCTGGCAAAGTTTCGGCAGCCGTCTTTACATCCTCAGGACTATCAATAGCTAACACCCTCCCAATTTGACTTGCGAATAGGATATAGTTTTCCATCATTTTGCCAACAGGAGGAATATTAATTAACTCTTAATTATAATTAAAACAATAGATAAAGGGAGAATTGCTAGTAAATATTTTGCACATAACGGAAGATATTTTAGACGCAACGGAAGATTGTTTGCACATTTATATGGAGGAGTTTTGCACACATGAAAGGTGGTTTACACAAAACGGAAGATTTCTTGAACACATAGAAGATCTCTTGCATGCTTGATAGCAATTAGTAATTAATTTACCCCAAAAATATTTTTGTGCAATTCTCCCATAGATAAATGTGGGATAAATATCTAAAATTTAACATCTATCAAGCATACAGAGTGAAAACTATTCAAAATGTTATGTTATTTATATGTAAACCACCATGTCTTATACTCCCACCAGTGCTAAAGACCTATTTGTAGAGTTGATCTTAGTCTTATATATAAGACACATTTTCCATATTTGTTATTTTTTTTTCCTAATTTACCTTATTGATACTCCCTCAACAATAATTAAGAAGGAGAAGGAACGATGAATTTAAAGAAAATGACTGAGTGTTTTAAAAAATATATATAATATTAACTATCTTAACTAACCTTTTTAATTTAATCAAATTAGATAAATAAATATTATATTAAGGACCGGAAGGAATAATATTTGTAGCCAACAAAGACACTAACGGGCAAAACCAAAAAAGCTTAATAAAAAACACGGGGTCCACTTGGCTATGGTTAACCCAAGTCTGAATTAGTTGGGCCCAAACTAACTAGTGTTCGCCCATAACAAAATCAAAGAGGAATTGAATATGTCAGTCTATTAGTTAATTTCCCATCCACATAAATTCATGTAACAAATTGGGCTCTTCACGTTCGGTTCAACTAAATTCCGAACTTTTCGTGATCACTACTCCTTCCAAGCTGTGGAAAAATATCTGACATGCATATCCCATAAGTTGTCTTCTATTTTACTCTTTCATAAACATATTACAGAGTATTACTAAATTATACAAAACTCTCATAAATTTTAGATTATGTACAAAAATAAATTCACTAACCTTAAAAGCTTAATAATAAACATAGCCTTTGTAAGCTTGTAAGTCTCTGCAGATAACACGCAACCAACAATCATATACCCTGTTAAACTTCATTTTTGTTTGCATATAACCCTCAAACTTTGATTGGTATGAAGATAATTTCCTTAAACTTTAAACTATGTGGATAAGTAATGTATAAAATTAAGTGTATGGGAATTATATGTATAAATGTAAGAGTTTTGAGGATTCATTGTAAACTTTTATGGGGTTATCTATACATGGTTAAAGCTTAGTGTTACGTATAATTTAACCACATATTATTAAACTTGTAATGAATATTAATCATTTTTAAATTTAGCATTTGGACATCTATAAGCTTTGAGCATTTGGAGTTTGTTCTTTACATATTTACATTTTATAATTAATATGATGCTTTAACTTAGACTTAGATTCAATCTTGTGTGAATTTAAGGCATTGTGAGATTTCACATCAATCAACCCTAAGTTTAAAATATTAAGAGAGAGGGAAAAATTCCAAATTCCAAATCCTTTTTCGGTCCAATGAACTGAGTAAAATGTGCCTAAAGAGCGAAGAGGATATAATAAGATAAATGGATCTACTTATTTAAACTACTTATAAAATGGGTAACGTCATCAATTGATGAGCATAGATAAAGGGATATTAAATTAAATAGCATATATCGATTAGGTAGAGATTTTTGTGGCATAGATTTACAATCTTTCATATTATTTTTTATTACTATAGAGTTTTAAGAATGTAGTATTGAACAATAAAATGTATCAAAAAGTAACATTTTCATCTTTGGTGTATATTATGATAAAAGATAAAGGAAATTTTCTAATTAAATCCCACAGAAATACCAAAATTCAAATTCAACCCTACACTTTAAACAAATTCTTTATAAGATTAAGAGATGTAATTACATATTTTCAAATATTGTTAAAAGACTAGAGTACACCTCTATAGTTAAAACGAAAACTTTAAGGTAGGTGGATGCATGATTTCAGTTTTGATATGCATTGCTTAAAAATTTTATATCTATCTGTCAATTCAAAGTTCATTTTATATCTTTTAAATTGATTAAATTGCACAAAATTTATTTTGAAAAAAAATAGAATACCGAATAAATTTACTCAATCATTGTCTTCAAATGTTAATAAATGTTTTTTTATATAAACCCAGAGTATTCCAAAGTCACTTTAGACTTTGACTTAATATCTGCAGGTTAAGGCCTTCCTAACAAGTATGTTTCCTGAAATTCGAACTTATATTCTCTTTTATATGCATTGCTTAAAAATTTTATATCTATTTGTCAATTCAAAGTTCATTTTATATCTTTTAAATTGATTAAATTGCACAAAATTTATTTTGAAAAAAAATAGAATACCGGATAAATTTACTCAATCATTGTCTTCAAATGTTAATAAATGTTTTTTTTTATAAACCCAGAGTATTCCAAAGTCGCTTTAGACTTTGACTTAATATCTGCAGGTTAAGGCCTTCCTAACAAGTATGTTTCCTGAAATTCGAACTTATATTCTCTTTTTTGCGGGTGAGACCACTTACCATATCAACTAACGATTTGTTGGTAAATTTTCATAAATATTTTAACAAATTATATTGATGAATGACACATTAAATAATTTTATTAGAAACACTAACCGAAAAATATGGGAAACGAAGTGGAACTGTGGAATAGTGAATGATATGAAGAAGTGGAATAATAATTTAATCGATATTCTATTTTTCAAAATAAATTTTTTGCAATTTATTCAATTTAAAACCTACAGAATGAACTTTGAATTGAGAGACATATATAAATTTTAAAAGTAAATACATATCAAAACTGAAATCGGGTATATAACTATTTTGAATTTTCATTTTCACCTACATGGAGGTATTACTATTATGGTCTTTTAACAATATTCCAAAATATCTAATCAGTAATCAGGAGTTTTTTAAAAGGATAGATCTGAATTTAAATTTGGTATTTCATCTAAATTTAATTGATATTTTTCCAAAGATAAATATAGAATATTAAACATTTTCAAAGTCTTAAATGTAGAATATTAAACATTTCCAAGAATAAAAATTTCATTTGATTAATGTCGCTTTATACCATTAGTCTTAAATGGTATTTTTTTAACAATCATTGTTCTTTTAAAACTTAAACTTAATATATCATCTATCATTTGAGAATATCTTGTTGATATTTAAAATTTCAAAGGTAGCACCAAGCCACTAACAAGCTATTGATTGATGTGGTAAGTAGCTTTGCTTCCGTAAGTAATAGAATACAAATTTGAATATTTAGAACCATATATGTTGAATGAGGCAAAAACCTTTTATATTCCTAACTTGGAAAGGGGTTATATTCTTGAGCAAATAAAAAACAATGCAGACAATACTCGAATCATTGTGTGTAGCTAAATGTATACTTTTTCCTAATTTGAAGGAGAATAATAATTGCAGACGATCTCTCCAATATAAAGTATGAGCAACCACACCCAATCTTGTATTTGAAAAAATCAGTATGAGGTCTCAATTCATCTATTACCAAAAAAAAAAAAAAAAAAGAATAAATGAAATCATATTAAAAAATTTCACAACAAGTGATTAATATGCAATGACAAGTTCATGTGCAGACAATGATGTGTTAGCTTGTTATTGATACTTTTTAGTAAATACATTCATTTCTTGGAGCCTCAATCTTGTGATTTAATATTTCTATAATATTTTTTAGGAGAAAATAATTTATTTTTGGACAGACCTTTATTAAATGACTTGGACGGTTTAAGCCCACTAAAGAAATTAAATTTGATTTAAAATAACGATTATGTTCCTACCAGAAAGGCAGAAATAGAGAATCCATTTCTAAATCTATCTCATCTAGTTTTTATTCCCATTACACTTTCTATCAGCTTTATTTATTTTCGTTAATTTGACGGTGCCTAAGTTTCCCAACAAAAATTTAGAGTCTTCATTTCCATCTTTTCACATAATTAACTATCATATCGTAGAGCCAGATAATGAAACACGTCTAATGCTTTAATTAAGTTTAAAATTTAAAGTTTAACCAAGCTGTCTTCACTTAGATTAAAAAAGAATAAAAAGTTAAACAATAAATTATATATAAACAGATATTGGAAGAAAAAGGTCCATACTCTAGTGGAAAAAATCCTTTTTAGACCACCACATTTAGACCGGTTTTGGCGGATAAGGTCTTAAAAATTTGCGCGGTGGCAGTTTTGTAATTATATTGAACTTCTAAGACCAGTTCTAAAATAAACGGTTTTAAAAAATTTATTTATACCGGTTATAAATAAAACCGGTCTTAAAATATTAAAATTTTTAAGAATTTAAAATGTTTTATCATTTAAGACCAGTTTACATAAAAAACCAGTCTTAAATGTTAAAACAATTTTAATCTTAAAATTTTAACATTTTAAGACCGGTTTGTACAAAAACCGGTCTTAAATTTGAAATTTCACTCTTTTAAGACCGGTTTTTATTGAAAACCGGTCTAAAAGGTAAGATTTTTCGCCCGTATTTTTACTCTCACGCCCAGATCGCGCGTTCTATGAACCCTTTCTTCTCTTTTCGCCATTTCTCTGTGAGCTCTGTCTGTGCTTGTTCTGAACTCATCCATGGCGTCCCGTCCCTCATTTGCTCAACACTCCTCCGTCATTACCGCTGCCGTTGCTGTGTTCGTCGTCACTGTTCTTTGATTATCGTCAGTCTTCTCCGCTGCCACCTCTATTCTCCACAGTGACCATTCCCCTCTGCCTTGACTTCCCTTTGTTAGTGCCGTGAATTTGAGGACTTCATTTTAACTTCATTCGACGCCACCATGACTTTGGGTTGAAGCTCACTCCTTGGTCTTCAATCAGGTTAGTATTTGATCTGTTATTTAGTTGTACGTTGTTCAATAATTAATAATGTTCTATGAAAAAATGGTTCTTGTTGTTGCTTTGAGCACTTAAATGTAATCTGGAAAAAATTAAATCTGCACATTCTTGTTAGATATATGCTATGACTTTTAATTACATCCATGTGATATTTGATTTGGATTAATACCGCTCTATGTTCTATTTTAATTTAGTGCGATTGTTTGATTATTGTCAGTGTTATTGGTTTGTAAAACAATATTAGTTTCAAATGGTGCCTGTTAATTTCGTTGAAATCTCTAAAACTCTATTGTTGTTGTTTTTTTTGTTGGAAATTGTGCCCTAAGGGCCAATCATTGTACTTTGAACATTATTATTTTAATGAAATTTCTCCATTCTATTATCATATTATTTGCATGTTAACTATGATAATTGCATCCTTGGATAATTCATAAAGATTGTCCTAAAATGTCCCTGGTCGGTCATCTATGCGGGAGCAGAGATGAAACAAGACCAGTATGACGTTGATAAGATATGGAGATACGAATCAAAGTCTTAGACACTTGTAAGAGTACAAGGTGCTGGACCGACCCACTATGAGAAAACTACATGGATCAAGTCATAAGCTTTTCTCATGTATAACCATGTCACAATGCCCTTAGACCTGAGGTCATCATGGATTCCTACATGAGAGTTGCTAAGCTTTGAACTAGTCAAAAGTCACTTTTGACCGGGTGATGATAAAGGCTACGATTGGGCTTAGTGGTTTTTCATGTAGAGGAATATGAATGATCAAGATGGAATTTGTCCCTCACATTAGTAGAGAGATATTATTGGGCCCCTCGATGAGTGAGTCTAAGAAATGTATGGTCATACTATGATGAAAGGAGTTTCTGTCTCTGTTATCAGGCTACTCAGGAATCGAGAAAATAATGGTCAGGAACAAGAGGATGACATTATCCATGCCTTATCCTTGATTGATATATCGTGTGACAAAAGGGACGCGACATGGTTGTATGAAAGGTTGCATCGTGATAACGATCCTCATATGAATTGGGTAGTCGTAATATCTTGCTAAAGGTCGCTTACGACTTTTGGGTTAGTATAGTTATTGGCTTACTGCCAAGTTCATATGAGCCTATGGGGTCGCACACAAGAATAGCCCAACATGAGATAATGTTTAATTTAGGATGGAGGAATTTTATAATATAAAATTAATTAATAATATTATATAGATATATATATTTTTGAAATATATATCTTATATATATGTGTATATATATTATATGATATTATTATATTTAATAATATTATATAGATATATATATTTTTGAAATATATATCTTATATATATATGTATATATATTATATGATATTATTATATTGTGTTAGTTTTAAATTTAATTTATTAAGATATATTAAATTTAATAACTAACATGATAGAGATATAATATCTCAGATTTAATTTATGGAGATAAATTAAATATAATGGCTCTTTATTTGGATTAAATAAATAGGTTAAATTAAAACTGTTGGACATATTTAATTTAAACTGAATTTATTTAATTAGCTCATCAAGATAATTAATTGTTAATTCTTTTTGAAATTAATGATGATTAATTTTGAAATTTGAAAATAGCCCTCATGAGTTATAAACTTGATAGAGCAGATATATTCATATACACATGAGAATTGAGAGCCGCAAGTGAAACCCTAGGGGACATTAGAGGCGCTAGCACGCAGTCTCGATTGGAGAGCATTCGTGTGGATACCGGTAGAGGGAGCGGACCTAACGTGTTGGCTCCTTGAGATCGTGAAAACTCTGAATCATCAAAAAGGTATGAATCCTTCCAACTTGATTTAAACGCCGTTGATAGATCCTCGATTAAGATCAGTGAAAATTTTAAAGTTCTTCCGCTGTGCCTACCGATCCTAACATTTTTATCTATCCTTTTGTTGTTGGATATAGGGTGCTAGAAGTGTTGAGATATATATGGATCATAGTTGAATAAATGCTAAAGAACAAGTGTTGAATATGATAATGGGGTGAGGGGTCTTTTAGACTTCGCTAATAGAAATGCCGATGATGGTAGTGGGAAGTTTTCTTGCCCTTGTGTAATATGTTTTAATGATAAGCGACTAAGTACTGCAGATATATATACACATTTAATTTGTGAAGGATTTGTAAGAGTTATACAGTGTGGGTATGGCATGGTGAAGAATTAGAAATGCAAAGTTCATCTCAACAAGGGGGAGTGAACTTTGATGATAATGAAACGGATACGGATGATTGGATAGAGGATATTATTCGTGATGTAGAAGAAGATACTTTTGAGCAATCACATGCATATGGTAATAGGTGTAGTGATGCTGAGACGCCATTGTACCCGGGGTGTAAAAAATACCAATTGTTGAAAGCAGTATTGAAATTGATAAGCTTGAAAGTACGGCATAGATGGAGCGACAAGAGTTTTTCAGAAACGCTTGAGGCTTTTAAGGGCATGCTTCCAGATGATAATGTTTTGCCTTCTCGATACTATGATGCTAAGAAAATATTGTGTCCACTAGGGATGAAGTATAAAAAGATCCATGCATGCTCTAATGATTGTATATTGTATAAAAAAGAGCATAAAGAGCAACAATAGTGTCCGATATATGAAACCCCAAGGTACAAATCAAATAATGCTCCTGCAAAAGTATTGTGGTACCTTCCAATCTTACCAATGTTCAAGTGCTTGTTTTCTAATGAAAACGATGCAAGAAATTCGAGATGACATGTGGATGAGAGGATATCCAATGAAAAGCTTCGACATCCGGCTTATTCTTATCAATGGAAGAAAATCGATCAATTATTTCCTGCCTTCAGTGAAGAGCCTAGGAACCTTAGGCTTGGGCTTAGCACTGATGGCATGAATCCTTTTGGGAGCCTCAGCAGTATACATAGTTCATGGCCTATTGTGTTAGTAATTTACAACTTTTATCCTCTGTTATGCTTGAAACGATAGTACATCATGTTATCTATGTTGATTTCGAGACCAAAATAACCCGGAAATGACATAGATGTTTACCTGAAACCCTTGATCGAAGACTTGAAAGAGTTGTGGGACAAAGGTGTTGATGTTTTTGACGCTAACAAGAAGGAGGTTTTTAAAATGCGAGCCATGATCTTTTACACTATAAATGACTTCCCTACATATGGAAACTTATCAGGATATAGTATTAAAGGCCATAAAGCATGTCCGATTTGTGAAGAAGGAACATACTACCATCAACTTCAACATGGAAGAAAGACAGTTTATCTTGGCTATAGGAGATTTCTTAGATCAGGCCACTCATATCACAGATTAAAGAAAGCTTTTTTTGGTGGACAAGAGTTTGAAGATGCTCTAAAGGCATTGACTGGGGAGCAAGTTTATGAAAAGGTGAAAAATATGAATGTTATCTTTCGTAAGACTATAAAGAATAGTAATGAGAAAAGTAAATGGAAAAAGAGGTATATCTTCTTCAATCTTCTATATTGGCCAAAGCTTGATGTAAGACACTGTATTGATTTCATGCATGTGGAGAAAAACGTTTGTGATAGTATTGTTGGGACACTGCTTAACATATAAGGTAGTTCTAAGGATGGCGTGAAGGCAAGATTAGATTTGCAAGAAATGGGGATACGAGAAGACTTGCATCCAAAGCCATATGGTAAGAGAACGTTTTGTCCTCCAGCTGCTCATACTTTGTCTAAGGATGAGAAAAGAAGCTTTTGTGATTGTTTACATGGCATCAAAGTTCCTTCAGGGTATTCTTCAAATGTTAGGAAGCTCGTGTCAATGAAAGAATTGAAGTTAGTGGGGCTAAAGTCTCATGATTGTCATGTCTTAATGCAACAACTGCTCCTAGTAGCAATTTAAGGCATTGCCGAATATGACCTTCAACATATTTTAACTAGAATTTATTTCTTCTTCAATGCTATCTGTAGTAAAGTCATTGAGACAGAAAAATTGGATGAACTGGAAAATGAAGGATATCTGATCTTGTAACAGCTTGAGAAGCTTTTTCTTCCTTCTTTTTTTGACATCATGGTACATTTAATTGTTCATCTGTCAAGGAGATCAAGTTGTGTGGCCCTATCTATTTATGATGGATGTACCCAATTGAAAGAACTATGAAAATCTTCAAAGGGTATGCGAAGAACCCTAACCGGCCTGAAGCATCTATTGTTAAGAAATATGTTTTTGAAGAAGCCATAGAGTTTTGTCAAGATTACTTGTCAAATATAGGACAAATTGGACTTCCTGAACGTCATGACGAAGAAGACGATAGACGCGGGGCTTCAATAAAGAGTATGGATCCTGATGAATTGCAACAAGTCCACTTGTACATCTTGAATAATGCTGATGAAATTCAAGATTACATTAATACTCATAAAGAAATTGTATGGAAAGGAAATAGTCAAATGACTGAACAAAGGTTAATTAGGGAGCATAACAAAATTTTTGCACATTGGTTCAAACAAAAGGTTGACAGTGAAGAATGTGTTTCTGATACAATTAAATGGTTAGCACGTGGTTCTGAGGCTGATGTCATAAGTTGGACTTCATTTTTGATCAATGGTTATTCATTTTACACGAAGTCCCTTGATGATAAGAGCACTGTCCAGAACAGTGGGGTTATATTAGTGGTTGAATCTATGCACTTCTCTAGTTCAAAAGATAAGATTCCTAGATTGGCACCAATACCTTATTATGGGGTGATTGAAGAGATTTGGGTGGTTGATTACGTTAAAGTTAAACTTCCCATTTTCAAATGCAAGTGGGTTGATGTCAAAAATGGTGTGATGATTGATCAGTTGATATTTACATTGATTGATTTGAAGAGTAGAAGTTTTAGAGATAAACCTTTTATTATGGCATATAAAGCAAAACAAGTGTTCTATGTTACTAATCAGACAAATAAAATGTGGTATGTAGCTCTCCAAGGAAAAAGGGTTGTTGATATTAATCAGGAAAGTCATTCAATGAATGATCTTCTTGAGACTCCTTCTTTTTCTAGGGGTTTACCAGAATTGAATGAAGAAGATGAAGCAGACAATAAACATGGCACAAGAAACGATAATCATGAAGGGAGATAGGAGGATATCCCTTTATAAAACTACATTGAAGGTTAGTTAGCTAAAATAATTATTATAAACTATATTTGAATTATGTATATTGTTATTGGTGTATATATAAAACTACTTTTTGTTGTTGTCATCACAGGAAAATGAAGGATATAAGGTGTACGTCTTAGTGTAGATTCTCTGAAGCCAGGCCATCTAGTGATCATCAGCCTTAGAAGAGTGTGTATAAAGTATTTTGGCCCTAATGAATAACAGTATTGTTATTAATGTAATTTAATCTTTGGTGTATGTTGTAAGTGAAAAGATAAGAAACTTGGTCAAAACAGCATTGTCATGGTTGTATGATTTCCTTGCATTATGATTCTGTTTATGATTGTGAGTTTATTATTCATGGTTGTTTTCCTTGCTTCTGTTTTGGCCAACACTGTTTAACACAAGGGAGTTGAGTTTTAATATGTTTCAATGAGTTTTGAGTCTTTCACATGTCATTAAGATGTTAGTTATAATCTGTAAGATAAGAAGATTTATTTGAATGTCGTTGAACTGGCTACTGCTTGCTAAGTGAAATGTTTTAACAAGGGAAATGGCTTGCTGGTAAATGTTTTAAACGAAAATTTTAAAAAAACTACTTTTAAGACCAGTTCTCTCCAAAACTGGTCTAAAAAGTACATTTAAGATCGGTTTTGGAGAGAACCAGTCTTAAAAGTTGAAATTTTAAGACCGGTTTTCTACAAAACCGGTCTTAAAGTAATAGTTTTAAGGCCAATTTTGTAGAAAACCAGTCTTAAAATTTCAACTTTGTAGATCATTTTTTCAGAAAACCGGTCTAAAATTTGAACCTTTTAGACTGGTTCCTCTGATAACTAGTTTTAAAAATTTTTTTATGACCGGTTTTATAACCGGTCTAAAAGTAGCAGACTTTTAAGACCAGCTATATCAAGACTGGATCCAGAACTAGTCTAAAATGTCTTTTTTAACCGGTCTTAAAAGCGATTTTTCCAGTAGTGATATATTTTATTAGTTTATTGCACTAATGCTGCATCAAGTTGGCTGCAGATAATTTCTTAATTACTGGAAATGCAAAATGGTTTTAAGAAAAAGGAGCATATAAGCTATTTTTTGTTTGATTTAATGCCCTAAGAGGGTCACAGGGATCTTAATATCTTTCCCAAATTGTGAAAATTCGTGTTTATCATTTAACATGAATAGGAATATATATATATATAGGAATGCAATTTGAACAAGGGAGAAAGACATATAATTGAGGACCACTGAGATATGATAATCCCAAAATGATTTCTCAAAATCCTATGATTACTGTGAAGTTTTTAAAAAGTATTATGGAATTAAGCTTTTTTTTTCTTTGGGTGTGAAATGACCTAATTGCTCTAAGTGAAAGTAGTTGTCAAGGCCTCAGTTATTATTGTTATTATTTGATAAGTTAAAGTTGTTATTTATTACTCCATTTATTTCTTTTTATAATGGGTCGTATATTCCTTTTTATAAGATACACTTCGCAGATATTCAAACATTTGGTGATTTATTTTTTCATTTTCACGCCTCAATTAATTATATGTATTTCTCTTCAGTTTTTCTGACTCATTCTCTTTGATCACTTTTCCACTCATTCTATCTCCCACCCACTTTCTTTATAAATAAAGGTGTTTTAGGAAAATGAGTTGTAGTCTTTTACATATTTATTTTTACTAACCAATTTTAACTAACATTTTGATTTACATAATGTTATTTGTATCTTACAAAAAAGGAGCAGAAGGAGTATAAATTAAACTGTTGTTGTCATCGATATTCTGTTAGAAAATTCAAAAATATTAGTTGTCTAGTGTGTGTTTGAATTAGCTTGTTTTAAGTGGTTTTGTACTATATAAGATAGATCTATTAGATCAATTTTGTCTCATAAAGCACAAAAGTATTTTGGAAGAGGTTGCCAAATTTGTTATTGTCATTTGATAAGTTAAAAAGTTTTTACTTGTTAAAATGTTTTTGTCACTTCATTTTTTCAAATTAAGGGTATTTAAGTAATTTTGTAACAAAATTTAATTCCAATGTCTAAATTGAGATTTGCATATTTGAGAGATTGTTGTGTCTTTCTCTTTTTATATAATTAAATATAAAACCCTGAATACATTCTCTAGGTTCATTTTATTGGTTGCCCATTAAAAAATCCTACTAGCATCATTTAAGAATTGCATCACTTAAAACTCTCTAATGATCAAAGTTTCAAAGTTTCAAACTTTAGTTGAAGTAATCAATCATTACATTATTTTGCGCACTGATCATGTAGATATTATATTTATTTTTTCCATCTATTTTTTTTTTGTGTTTCATATGCAACCGCATCTTTTCTTTTACTTATATATTAATTATTAATATTGTTATGTTTGTACAACTAAATCAAATATGATAGACAGCTTCAGACTATGGAATTATGTGAACTTTGATTTGAAGTAAACCTTACAAGCATTTGAATTGCAACTTGATTGGGTGTACACTCCACTTTTATTAACATCTATATACACTAGACTTATTCTTAAACTCATGAGTTTACTCTCACCTCATTCATCAACTCTATATGATAAGAATATTTCTATCAAGCATAAGTCTATTACAAGTTATAGAGCCTATAAATCGATTCTCATGTTTTTTTATTTGTGCAATTTGGGAATTACTCCTTGAATTTAGAAAGTGAAGGATTTCGAACGCACTTGGAATCCGTTGACTTGCTGAGTACCAACACGAGATTGAGGCATTGATATGGGCTCTGATCACATTCATAGAGTAGACTCACCATTAGAGAGAAAAGAATCAGAGATAGTAGTTTTTCTTTGGAACTTTTCTATATGTTTTCTAACTTACTACAATATGATCTGTTACCCCATATATCACGTAGGGGAGTTATTATTTTTGAATTTCAAATCATAAGGATAAAACCCCTTATTTGGACCCATACTTTTCCATAATTACATAATAGCCCCAAGTAAACTGGGCTTGGGCCTTGATCTATCAAGGCTGGACTAGGCATATTCCAATATCTCCCACTTCTACTAGGTGGATTAGATGTTATGGGTCAAGTTTCTTTCTCTTCCATCCTTCTTTCATACTAAGTACTCTGTCGTACCTGAGTAGGCGTGTTATCTCCATTTGGGTGTCTTGTACAAGAAATCCCTTTTACAAAGACCAGTACAAAATAACCCTATAGGATAGCTTGATCATATTAATGTAATGCCTCTGATGTCCTAGATTTTACCCATATACACTTTTCTCATGGCCAACTTAATCCATCTTGAGTCAAGATAAAACTCAAATTGCCTTATTCATATGCATAGTGTTTACACTTATGAAATTACTCAAGTAACATCATAAGGGACCAGTCTCAGACACAAGCATAAATCTGTATATCCTAGGTAGTCCTCCTCTCACCTATATATCATTTCAATATGAATCAACCACTTTCCAAACATAATGCCTTTAGATCATATTGATCATGATCATAGGAAAAATGCTAAAGTAGCAGACATTGAAACATATATCCATGATAATGTCAAAGTCAAAGGACATCTTGAAAGGGTTAACCTTTCTGGGATTCAAACAACAATGAAACAGGGATTTATTCAATTGCTTCCTATTTGCGGTTCTCTTGCATATGTGGTTTGTATTGCATGCTACAGTGTTACTCTTATACTTTAAGAGTGTATATCGTTTTGGTCTTACCTTTAACACTATACAGACTTAAATATACACACACAATATCTAAGCCTGAATTCTTCAGCTTTACTCGCATGACATCAATTTTGAAGAATTTGTTGTCTGGTTACAGGTATTATGGATGTAGGTATCTATGAATCAGTCCATATTTATAATCATGGATCTCATCCCAACTGACTGCACTGCTAAGTCAAGGTGACATTTGGTTTTGTGTTTCTTCTCTACCATATAATCTCTCTCACTACTTTACTGGTGAACATATATGTCTCATCTTTGCACACTCCCCCTAAGTGTCAAAGGCAGTCGTTTGAGTGAGAAAGCCAACCTCATCAACCTGTATGACATATTAGACATTGTATACTTTCGCATAGGAATGTGTTGTTTAACAACAAATTTGTGCTATAGTATTTCTAACAAGAATCACATTTTCATGTTTTAGTCTTGATATGATACTTGAGGTCTTTTACTAAGGTAATGGCTGTAGTGTTTTAACAATACATTAATACTGGATTTGAATTCTTGCTTTTAAATCATAGATGTTTTTCCAATCATCATCAACAATATAGCCACCTATACTCCCATAGTACATAAAATATGCATAATCATTATGTGCCCAAACAGTATATTAAGACCTTCTGTGTAGACATTCCATGTCTCTCACAATAGTTAGACTAGTACCAACATACAAGTCCTACCACAAAATAGATATCTGATCTTGTACATATCACTGCGTACATTAGACAACTAACAACATTTTCATGGAAACCTTTTTCCACTTTTTATGTTTATTTAGTTTAGGGAAAAATATCAAGACTCAAAAATCATTATTGTAGCCACTGGGGTATCCATGGGTTTGCATTCACACATATAGAAATTGCTCAAGGGCCTCCTAATATAATTCTCTTGTTATGGAGAGGATTCTCAAAATGTAACCCCCTCACCGTGATTACATCCGATTTATGAAATTAAAGTGAAATGGAGACCAATAAGACAAAATCAACATTTATAATAATCACCTTCAAGATGGGGTGTTCAAAAAACAGTTCAAAATATATTCAGCATGGTCTTACATTCACGCTTCGAATATAATTACTTGAGAAATCAAATCACATTGATAAATATCATAGTGCACAACTAAAATCCCGGCATATCACGGGTTACATGTATATATAAAATGGGTGTAAAGTTTCCAAAATAGGGGATTACATATCCAAAAATAATATTTACAACCCAAAATATATACAGTAATCCCAAACCAAAACATATAACCAACAGTCCAAAAATATAAAATGTCACTACAAGGCTCTAACCGCTCTTGGTTGTCTGCTTCTCCTTGGAGCTAATTGCCCTGTATGAAATGTTAGTCATTGGAAAGAATGAGATTTAGGAGAATCCCAGTAGTAACAAATCACTCATACAATGTATAAACACATAGCATATATGATCATGTTCAGCAGCATCTCAATGATTCATGCCTCACGCCACTAACGACAGCACTCACGACTATAATCACAATACGAAAGCTTTCGCTATAATCTCAATGCCCGCTTTCATAGTAAACACTATGCTAGCTTTTGCTGTAATCACTATGCCCGCTTTCATAGTAAACACTATGCAACAACATCACAAGGCACAAAGAATAAGAGAAGAGTCACGAAGCTCCACAAGGTGTCACAAGGCATCATAAAGCAGCAGCAACAACACAATACATGACAACATACATACAATGCATTTACACAAAGTATAAGAGAAGAGTCACTACCTCGTTCTTTCCTGACATGCTCCAACACAATTCGATCATGACCAGGGCAAACATCTAATCCTATAAACCAGATTAGGGACAACTGATCAATCTCTTTTCCAAATGCTTATTCCTATAATACTCTAAGTTCGTTATCATTTAAACTCTTTAGGATGACCATTAGAGGCCTAAACACATGCTAAAAGGGTTGGAAGAAACTACCCTGAAGACCCCTTTTCGGAAGCACAACACTGATTTTCAGCTGGCCCACTTGAGTGAAGATGACCTCACTCGAGTGATGAGAGACTTGCACTCGAGTGAGAATGGCTCTCACTCACGAGTGTTTGATAGTGAGCAACAACACAGCCAGAAAGTACTCACAGCACTCGAGCATGAGGGATCAGACTTGAGTGATGATTCCAAATTTACTCGAGTCATCAAAAGTGCAATACCAGAAGCGACAACTCGAGAGCACAAACACTTTAAAGGAAGAAGATTACTCAAGCACAACCCTTGGCACTCAGGTAAGAAGACTACACTTGCAAGTGCCATAACACACTCCTGAAAGTTGGTCTGCGAGTGCATACCCGAGACGCAGCCCTACAACATGAACTCACACTTTCACTCAAGTGAACCCATGCTCACTCGAGTGATCACCAATATCACTTGCGGGATAAGAAGTGAACTCTTGCTTTATATCAGCAAACTAGGTGAAACGTAGAAGTTAAAGGGAAATTATACTATAGCACTCGAGTGACACCCCCTTACTCGAGTGATGCTCATCAGATTTCCAGATCGCAGCAACTTACATAAATTCCCAGATTTACCAAAACTGATCCCAATGGTTCCCAAACACAACAGAAAGCTCACTCACACTTAAAATTCCATGAGGAACCCATTAGTAACCTCAAATCACTCAAAAACCCATTTTAACAACAATCTCACTCCTAGGTCTCTATAACACACACAATACGTAATTCCATTCAACTCACTTCCAAAATCCAAAATCATATCTAATACTCAAATAACTTCACACTAAACCAATTCCAACATCATTCACCATGTAATTCATGCATTCAAAATTGGTATAAAACCAAGGAAAATTCCAGAATTTATCAAACTTATCCAAAAATCACAATAAATATACCAAAATGATCCAAATGCTCACCTCTTCAATTTGCCAAAGCCAAAACCTTGATTTTCAAATTTCCAAACTTGCTCCGACACCCAAATCACTACCTTTCAAAATTCTAAAACCATCAAGATGAAGCTATCAATGAGGTACACAACATTATAGAAGAGGTATAGAGCATTAGAGATCAATAAAGGCATCAAAATCTCACTTTTCTTCTTCTCTTTCCACCTTGGGTAGCTGGAAATGGAGGGATAGAGAGAGAGACAATGAGAGATGATGGAGGTGATGATGATAGAGGCAAACATATATTTTTTCCTTCCCAAAGCTCAAAACTGAATAGGAGAGAAAAGAGAGAGAAAAAGGTGAGTGTTGACTAATGGCATGATCCTTTGGCCTATATAATGCCACTTGGCATAATCTTGTTCACTTCCTCCATGAGCTCACATTGACAACGAATCTCAATCATTGATTCTCAATTACCAATGAGTTTCCTCTTTGGTAACTGACCAATTGGTTGGAAAATTTCCAATTCTACTATTTTGCCCCTGATTTTCACTATGTTGAATAAATTATCACTAAGAACATTTATATCAAATCCATATCACATATCTCCAAAAGTGTTTAATTACACTAATTATAATCACATTCGAGGTCATTAGCCCTTAATCTCAAATTGGTTCATTAAATTCTCCTTAAGCTATCTTATTGGATCTCAAATCCAAGAATATGCATTGCTTTACTCATGTGTTTCTTTTCAAAATGTATGAGTACTATTATTTAACATGCACTACTAGATTCAAATTGTTTCTAGCCAAATGTATATCCTCTATTTAAAAGGATAATATCAAAAATTAATTGACAATGGTTCTCTTTAAATATTTGAAAAAACTACATTAGGTTATCGCTCTTATAAAACCTTATACATCACTGTCTGGATGATTGCTTCAATCCATAAAAGGATATCTGAAAAAAAACATATGAGGTTATCCCTCTATGAAAGCTCAAATACCACTTCTAGTGAAATCTAATTGTCATTGCATATAGATTTCATCATTCATATCACCGCCCAAAGGTGTAGGTTATACACCCTCTTTATGTGTATCTAAATTTAAATGTTAACTGTTGCCAGAATTAGTTTGATTAAAATGCACAACAAGTAAGATAAAAGCCTTCCTATTATGCTCACCCCTTTGCAATCAAATGATTCTTGTATTTGCTAATTGATCTATCTACTCTTAATCTCTAGTTTTCAAAATTGACAAGTTTCAAATAGCCTCTTATCTTGCATTAAATCAAATAATTCTCAAACATGATTATTTCTCAATGAATCATCACTTCCATTACTTGCCTTTATAGGAATCTTGTATAGAACATGACTTTATCTTCTAAGGCAACCATGAACTCCTTTATCAATTACTCCTTCTTGTTGGAGCTTCCTACTTCTCATGTTTAGGTCTCTTTATTGACCCTTCTAAGCCCAACTCACAAGGACGAATGAGAATCACTGGCTGGTTTTGTATTGCCTTGTCTATGTGTCTCATAAAGAGACACATAGTCATTAGTTTCACCCTTGTTTGGAAATTGATACGTAATAAATGTGGTACCTTTTAAATCTTTTAAGTCATAATTCTATCTTTTCATTTATGAGAAGTGAAGACATCACTTTAATGAGCTCCCACTTACAATCACAAAAGGAATATGTAACTGACCTTTATGGTTTGGAGAAAATCAAATATCATAACGTGTAGATGTGACCACTTTAGAGGGCACATGGTTAAGTATCTAACTATCTTTCTTCTATCACAGAGCTAATTCGATCATTCATAACCTTGATTAGTTCATACGTAGGATCTAAAAACTCCTATTTAATTGATTCAATTGACTTTGCAACTTATCCATTCACAATCCAAAATACTTAAACTTCATATTTATACGAAATCAAACAAGTATAATCATATTGTGAATAATCCTCAACAAGAGTTATAAAATGTTAAGCTCTATGCCTTGCCCTCATACACAATACCAAATTGATCATAGTGGAAAAATCGTAATAGAAATATGGTTATTTTCCCTTTACTATAAATCTTTTCATGTTGCTTTACTTGCTAAACTATCATAAGGACATGTTCCACATTGGAAATTAAACTTAGCAATCCTTATTATGCTAATTTTGGTAGCAATTCCTATGTCCTTGTCTAGCATGACATGTAATCATGTCAATACTTGAGTTACAGAGAGTGGTAAAACAACTTAGTATAGAGAGTCACCAACAATGTTCGACTTAAAGAAATCTCATGAAAGGAAAAATTGAATCAGAACTATATATGTGTCATAAAATCATGAAATTTTAAATCAGTTGAACACATTATCTAGACGGCATAAGATAACAACTTAATCTCATTTGAACCGGTGCATGAAGCACATCACAGGAAAGTAAGGTTGTTTCACCAAATAAAATAAACTTGTACGTGTTAATGCCTTTTGACTCAATTTTCATGTTGCCATCAACATTAAGCATCTTACTTTGATTTGACGATAGAGAACATTCTATAAAGGATCATCAATCCTTATAATCATGATTTATAGACCTTGTGTCCTTTTGTGCTCACTTTGCTTGTAAAACCTTTGCAAAATAGCTAATTCTCTAGCAGAAAAAGTATTTGACATCGATTAGGTCAGCCTTTTTCTTGAAGAATTTCTTACCCTTATTTGAACTTAGGGTCATCTTTCTTTCTCTTTTCTTGAACCTCTTATTGTTCCTAGATTTGGGTCTAGAGGTGAAGGACTTGCATCGTCTATGAGATAAGCTTGTTTAGAGGACTCGTAAACCTTTAGACATTCATTTCCAAGCTCCAAGTACTCTAATACATCATTGAAAGTAATAATGTTTTTACTATGGATCATGATGACTTTCATGAGCTCCCACTTGGAAAGGAGCATTTGGATAAACAAGTTGAACTTATTCATTAGACAATATGTGTTCAACTTCTCTCAGTTTCCTTGTCAAATTAGTTATCTCACATAGATATAGTCTCTTAAGAGGTGATTGAAGTACCTCAAAAGATTATCTTTGAAAGTAATTCACATGGCCTTGCTGTTGGATTTCTTTCACATTTGCACATGCATTTATCAAGTATATCATATACAGGGTAATTAATGTTATGAAGTTTCCTTTATCATGGCCATATTGGTCTCATAACCTCTTTATTTGCTAAGTAAATTCTTAGCTTTAGTGCCGTTTGACCCAAGTCAATAACTTTACAATATCTTCTATTTATATGAGACCTTTCAATGTCATATATCACAATTGTCCCCATTTAGTTTGTTAATTATGTTGTTGTTCTTGCTAGCCTTCCTTGGCTTAATCATTAAAATCATCCCACACGCAGGGTTATTCACAATTGATTTGAACCAAGAATGTCCTTTTATATCACGTTGAAGCATACAATGTCATGTACTTGTATTATTCTTGACTGGAAAGGTAATAACACTCTTGGGTCTATGATCAGAAGAATACATTTCTACCTCCCATCACACAAATTCCAGCAATGCCACACCATCTATCAAGAATTCCATACAAGTATTTCACATAATATGCTTAGATAGAGCATATGAAACTAGCTCCCACTTAAATGGAGCATATGATTCCCTTACAAGACTCATTTTCCAAGAACTTAAAATCATAAAATAGTGTTGAACATTTACTTCTTCGTGTCTCTTAGAGCATTATTATGTTGATAATGTCTTATTATCAAGGAATTTGGGACAATTCAATAGTTTTCTTTGGTTTCATATTAATCATTTCTTCATTTGGGGAGAATTTTCATTGCTTCTCAAACCCAATTTGATAAAGATCACAATAACCATTGTTTTCTAAGGCTAGAAGAATTTTATGTCCCATGTTGTTTTAATCATCTTCAAAAGTTTCTCTATTTTCTTGAAGAGATATTTCAAAAATTCTTATGCAATTTTTCCTTGTTTCTTCAAGGAAATATTAAGTAGTATTTGCTTCCAAGTCTTTTATAGTTTCTAATATTGGTGGTTAGACTGGGCTTAAGGCTCTTTTTCACTCACGAAGTGGGATTTACCTTATGAGGTGCATCACTTTCGTGAATCTCAACATGATCTGGAGTTTTGGCATTGGGAAGTTTCTCCATTTGAGATTCCCTTTCCTATGATTTGATACTGTCTCTTTAGTATCAAATCCTTACTTTCACCTCTATGAGGTTTCTTTATATATGAATCTTGACACTCACCTTCTTAAGATTCAAGAGATTCAGGTCTTTCTTTAGGTTTGTCATCTGGATTTCTTTTCGGTTACACCTCTTATTCAATTTCAGGTTTTAATGAACCTTAATTTCAATCATTTTCCTTTTGACCCTCTTTCAGATCTTCTCTTTCTAGGCTATGTTTCAGGGCCCAAATTTAAATGAGCAAATCCCTCTTTCATCTATCACTCAGAGCGTCTCAATACTCCAAGTAATTCAGGCTTGGATCATTATTTAAAGGCAACAACAAATAATTTTCTCCTTTTATAATTCACTACAAAGTGGTTCATACTCAAGAAAGTGTCTTTCAATATAGTCATTAGCCAAAAAGAATAAAATCTTTTGGTTCAATGCTTTTAGAGCTCTCTACATTCATATTTATCACAAATAAAATTATTATGAATTATTATAAATATTTTAGGAATTCTTAAATGAATAAAAATCACTATAAGTAGCATGAGAGGCCTAAAAAATGGATCCAAACTTGCTTCAAAATATACCAAATAGACACCAAGATGAAGAGCTTGAATTTAGGGATTCTTAGAAACAAACCATGTCTCAATCAAAGCTCAAATGCACCTTTATGTGCCCCTCAAGGATGGAGGAAGAAGAAGTTATGAAAAAATTGAAAAATCCAGTTGTAGCCCACTCTTGCCATCGGCGAGGGCCGTACACGCACTGTCACAGAGCTTCCAAAACATTACACGAGTCGGCAATCCAGAGTCCAAGCGCTTAGAGCTCTTAGATAAAGTCTGCCACGCGACCATAGGATCTTCCACCAACTCCCACGTGCTACATAGTACTTTTCTATTTTTTTTAAGTTTTATAGTTTTTTGTTTGGTGTATGGATCAGGTTAGCCCATATAACCTGACCCTAGCCTGAGTCCACGAACAAGTTTTTTTAAGAGTATGATGAAACAACACTGTTTTGGGGAGATGGATGTCTCTTTCAACCTCTAGCCGGGTCTTGCCCGACCCAGTTATAGCATAGGTCAGTCCGTCAGATCCAATTCCTTCTCTCCTCCATATCTTCACTGTTTGACATCCATTTTGAGCATTCTTGGTGTCGATTTCTTCATTCTTTGATGTTCTACATAATGGGATAGGTATTATAGCCCAGAATCATAGTTTTCTAGTTACCCAATGTTGAAGTTTTGGAACCATGAATTTTCCATTCAAAAGAGGAGTTTTCGGTTGTGCTTCAATTTTTGTTTGGGTTTGTTCTCTTTGTCTCCCCATTTTTTTCATGAATATACAAGTTTCTTGGCTTAAAACTTGATTTCTCCAATGACCCAATCTCAAAAACAAACTCCTTACTTCCAGTTTTTGCATTATGGTGAATTCCTTATTCCTATTCATTCGTTCTAAAACTCTATGAAGCATACACCATGTCCAGTAACATAAAAATAACATAATGAGACAAAGGTATAGATAGAAACAAAAAAAACTGTTGCCTTCTAAGAAAATAAGGATCAACAATATATATTCATACCGTTTTGCATAGCGAAAGATGTAAGACCCCATCTTACATACCATTTGCCATTGATATTAACCAAAGTAGCCTTTGCACACAGTTTGATGGGCAACACAACAATAGCATAAATATATTATAGATTGATACAATGTACTTAAATACATTACCGGTTTTCCAACAACGCTTGATAATATACATACAATTATCCAAAATATTCAAAAGTTAGACTATATATAACCAAACATCTTCTATCTCAGGATCCGTGAATATCCCAATTTTTGATTAAGGGTTAAAGACTTCAAAAGTGGATGTGATTATTGGTAAATAAACACTTTTGGAGATTATGATATGGATTGTGAATCGAATGTGTTATGAGTAGTACCTAAACCCTGTATCTAAGTTCAATTGTGGATTAATATCTCAATTGAATTAAATAGAGGGAGGGCGCATATTGTGGTGAAATGGAAAGATATGAAGTGTTTGTTGGTGATTTAGTGGGAATTGTCATAATCAGGGGCAAAATGTAAAAGTTACCGACCAATTGATCAGTTGCTGAAGAGGAAGCTCATTGGTAACTCGGATCAATGGTTGTGATTGATTGTTAAGAGATTAGGAGGGTGGAATCTTGTATGTTTGAGTTCATGTGAGCTAATGGAAGAGGAAACAAGATTGTGACAAGTGGCAACATATGAGCCCTTGATTTGGTCAAAGTGTCAAACACTCTTCCCTCACTCCTCTCCTTGTAAAGTTGGCCAAGAGGCCTTTGGTACCCCAAAAAACTGATCTCATCTCTCTCTCTCTTCTAATCTCTGTAACCCCCTGTCGTGATTATATCCGAAATATGTTATTAAAGTAAAATAGAGAATAAATAACAAAACTCATTCTCAAACCCATCTACTAGACGGGGTTTTCAAAAAATCACTTTCGAAATCCAAATAACTTGGTCTCATATTCACATTTTGAATACAATTACACACAGCGCGGCTAATCACATTTACATATCAGAGTGTACAACATCAGATTCCCCGCATTCCGGGGTTCATACCTTCGCTAGTGGATATACAGTTTCCCTTATAGGGGATTAAACAATATCATCTCGAATACATATTCACATATACATCAAATATACTTCCACAACCAGATACAGTCATTCCAACATCTATGATAATCAACAACCAAACTTACAACCCAAATGAGTCCTTACCGCCCTTGGTTGCTTGCTCCATCCTTGATCCACCTACCCTGTCTAAAATGTTGGTAGGGGAGGGTGAGATTTGAGAGAATCTCAGTAGGAAACAGATACCAATATGCATGCAAGATAAATGTTTAATGTATGACATGCTTGCATTACATAACTCATGCTCATACAATGACATATTTTTAAGCTCAATGCTTCAAACAACATACTTATGGCCAAAGCATGCACAGAAACATAGCTTCAAACATTCATATATGTTACACATAATCATGCAAAACAATAACATGCATCAAACCCAACACAATTATCAAATACATGCAAGAGAGGTAAATTCCCTACACTTATTTTCCACGTATGCTCTAGTACCAGCAACTCACGACCAGGGCAAATATCCAACCCTATAACCAAAACAAGGACATAAGGTTAATCCCTTTTCCAATTCTTTAACTTTCAAACACTTAAGTTGGTTATCATTCACGACCTTTAGGTGACTACTCAAAGCCCAAACACATGCCTAAAAGGTTGGGAGACACTTGACCAAAGATCTCTTTCGAAACCTCAAAACTCTATTTTTGGCTTCAGCGTTTGAGTGATGGACAACTTATACTTGACTGAGGATGGCTCACTCGTGCGAGTGCTTGACCTAAAAGCATAGACAAAGATCAGAAATGTTCATTCCACTCGAGCACTGCCCCCAACACTCGAGTGATGCCCCTACACTCACCCGAGTCCTACCAAGGAGGTATAAAAAGTGACCACCCGAGAGCAACAGAAAAGCTAGAGCCAGAAGTGCACTCGAGCACTAGCTCTGGCATTCAAGTAAGGGCACAACACTTACGAGTGCTAGCTCACACTCTTGAAAAATCAACTATGAGTGAGAACCCGGAAGCGGCTTATAGTGCAGAAGTACATGATCACTCGATTGAGACCACCATCACTCGAGTGATAACCCACATCACTCGCAGGTGAGGAATCGCACTCTTGCTTATTCCACATACAAGTGCAACCAAAACTGAAGGGGAAAGGAAAACATAACGTTGCACACGAGTGAGGCTCTATCAAAAGCTAGAACGTAGTAGATATCAGAATTTTCCCTAACTTTCAACAGATGTTTCTAATGGTTCCAAAACTCTAACACAAGGTTACTCCCACACAATTCTACACAAGGAACCCATTGGACACGTTAAAACAACCAACATCACAACACAATGACAATTTCCCCCTTGGTCACACTTAAATGAAGGATGAAGAGAGAGAATGAGATGATGATGAGGGCATAGATTTTTGGCCAAAGAAGGGCCCTTGACCGACCTAGAAGAGAAGAGAGGAGAAAAGAAAGAGTTTGAAATCTTGACCTAATCTAAAGGTCCACATTTTGCCACTTGTCACAATCTCATCACATCTCCCATAAGTTCACATACACACATATGCATGGGATTCCACCCTTTTGATCTCACAACAATTAATCCTAACCATTAATCTTGAAGTTATAATGAGTTTCCTCTCCGGTAACTGACCAATTGGTCAACAATTTTACCATTTTGCCCCTGATTATGGTAATTGGTCTTGAATCACCATCAAACACATCATATCATTCATTTAGCCACAATATGTGCCCTCCCTATATTTTAAGTCAATTTAGATGCTAATCCATAATTGAGTTTAAATACAAGGTTTCAGCGCTGCTCACAACGCATACGAATCACAGTTTACATCATAATCTACAAAGGGGTTGCTTGTCACTAATCACATCCACTTTTGGAGCCATTAAACCCTTAATCAACATTTGGGATCTTGCTAAACCGGGGCTTAGCAGTCCTCTTATTTTAAGCTTATTCTCTAACCTCAAGTCTCAAAATTCAGGGTATTACATTTCTCCCCCCGTTTAAGAAATTTCTTCCTCGAAATTTGTCACACCATACAAACCATAAACTCGGATGCCTCTGTATGACGACCTCCACTTCACAAAGTACTTCCATCGAGGATGGTCCTTTATAGACCACCCTTACAATCAGTGCGCTACAAATCTGATTCTTGTGAGAATCTTAAATGAACTAATGTCTTGTACTCGGTTTCTTCCCTACCACACAACACTTGGAAGTCTTATAATCACCATACAATTATGCTATCACCCCACCCAGGTAACAACATCATATCTTTGGCATCAATTCAGATGCAACAACGATGCCATAAAACCATAATCAGCCCATTACATGATTGCCTCACGAACACCATCACCACACGGTTGCCAACCAAATGCAATCGCCTCCATGTATGATTGCCACAAAACACATTATCACATAACACAATATCCGTATGCTCTAAATCATGAGCCATATTATAAGATCTCAGTAGTTGGGTGAGATCGGCCACCACTCTGCTCAACTCAATCTGGGTACCCCTTCTGGGCATAACTCGTAACACACACAAACTCATTACACCAAACGACAGCCTTTGCTATACACACAAATACTTCAGCCTCCGCTGTATCCACTTTCACAACATTACCCTTACCGTACACCCACTAGTGAATCTACTAGTGGTAACCGGGACATTTTTGGGTACTACACAATAATATCTCATTGTCGTATTAACTTTCACGACATTACCCTCACCCGTACACCCACCAATGACTCTGCTAGTGGTAACAAGGACTTTGCGGCACTACACAAGATCTGTAACAGATTTCACATTGATGCGTGACTCACAGGTTACAAGACGACAACACTCACAGCTGTAACCATAATGATACGTGACCAACATCACAAGATCCACAATCACACCCCACCCTCATCCCCTTTTACCGTCGAGAAGGCACACAGTCCATACCAGAACTGTTATTAGCGACTCAGGGACTATTGGCGTGGCAGTGCATATACATTATGATAGCTTTCACTGTTTGCAAGAATACCTCAGCTTTCCACCATATTCACATAGCTTCACAACAACCCATATCGCAGACTCTAATTTTACGTATCACCTTTCGGCCTAGGGTCAACACCAGTGAAACTAACGTGGTGGCTAGCCATACTGGCCATGCCGAGGTATATGCCCTCTCAAACGAGAACCCCCAATCATGTAGTCAAATTCGCCATCAACTGAACTAGTTCTGCTCTACCACACAACTACACCCTAATCCTAGCTTGTTCACAATTGTCACATATACACATTACCTTCAAGGCATTAACATAGTCTCATCCCCCGTATTCCACTGTCTTGAAGGTACGGTCCTCCCACTATCAATACTGATAGGCCGCGGGTGAAGATTTCACAAACGTTCATCATACCCTGGGCCTGTAACATCATAGCTCAGCCCACCGAACCAATCTGATCTGGCCTAACCGGGGAGGCAGACTCACAATACACAATCACAACAAGCTAAAATAGGTGTATTCATCACCAATGCCTTTTCACATCACAATCTATATAATGTATCAAGCTGGGTAAAGCATAACCAAACCATTGCTTGTTCATAATACATCACAACACACCACAAAATCAAACTGATATCCTCCAAGACCCCCTTTTCATACAACTAGATGGCCCTGAATTTTCACTTCCAGAAGCCATAACCAACACACCATTGAGAGCCCATACTCCCAATGTTTCCATAGCTCTATTCTATGATTCAACGTCACAGTGACTATAATTTACGGTTTGTTATCACGACAGCTACACACTAAGGTTTATCATCACGGGGGCTTTCACATAATCACATTCCCCGTTTTCCACCTCCCAAAAAACATGGTCCTCTCACTATCAACACCGATGGGTCGTAGGTGAAGGAATAGCCTTACAGCTCACATAATCACAGTCTCACCCCCCGTATGCTACCGTTCCAAAGGCATGGTCATCCTATCGTCAATACCGATGAGCCGCAGGTAGTAGACTCACAAATAGCATTTCGGCTTTCATATAATCACATAGTCTTACCCCCTATTGCTACCTCCCCGAAGCATGGTCCTCCCACTAGAACACCGATGAGCCCCAGGTAGCAGACTCACAAATAGCTCACCGATAAGATGTCACCGTAGGTAGCCCTATTTATGGATAGCATTCTCCGATCCGAATCCTCCGTAGATAACTTTTCCCCTGTGCTAGATTAACAATTGGCAACCTCAGGATATCTGATACACATTTAAATTCAATCTAGTACCATACTCTGGTACTACAGACCATAGAGGTCATTTCAAATTCCTTAGGATTAGCTCAACTATTAAGTTTAATCCTTAAACCACAATTCAACTCTTAACTTCAACCTTAATTGAACTGGGAAATCACTTCCCTCATTTCCACAGAGCATCATCAACTCTAACACAAATTCATCATTTCCATGGAGCATCATCAGCCTCAACACAAGTTCTAATATCTCTGCCAGCCTAAGGCATACTGGTCCCCTATGTCTTAGGGCCTTTAATCACATAGGTCTAGTGTGACATGGCCAGTGATGTCATACCACCTAGGGTTTCTCACCCAACATCTGGGTTGGTGTCATGATACCTATAACCTTACTATCATATACCTTAGAAATCATTTTCCTCTATTCTCCAATCAGGCCTGTCATCCTCCACATAGGATCTAATGGATTATCATTCATTACCTCCACCTCTAGGTCTGTTGGAAATTGTACCCTAAAGGCCAATCATTGTACTTTGAACATTATTATTTTAATGAAATTTCTCCATTATGTTATCATATTATTTGCATGTTAACTGTGATCGGATTTAGCGGGACCGCCGTGACCACCTCTGCATAGCGCAATATAATCTGATCACGACATTTATTGCTTTTCATATTATATGAATTCTTGTTGTGGTTTATTATTTATCCTTGTTTGGGTATGGTGAACAACATGGCTTTAGAATTTTACAAAGGTTGTAATATTTAAATACAGCCTGCGTGCCGTGCCTTTCTCTAAATACTCTAGATGTACATTCTCTTCTCATCTCACTCCCCTCGAATGTTTAAAGAGGTTTCTCTCAATGTATTTCTTTTTATTTAGAGAAGTACTCTCATTGGCTTGGGAGGATTTTAGGTTAGGTAAGCCATGTTGTGTCACGTTTAAATTATGCTTTTGATAAGATCATTGCATGATTTCTTTTACATTTATATGTATTTATCTGTATGAGATACGACCACGATTGCATCCATATAAACAAAACTAATTAATTAAGCCCTCTGAATCAAATCTTAAGTCATAATGCCATCAATTAATGAATATTTGTCAAAACCTATATCGCTCATTGTGGAAACCACCAAAGTGGATGCACTTGAGTTATCTTGATGAGACAAGCTTGAGTAATGGTGCTGCTCATAATATTCATTATTGTTTTGACTTAATTAAGGTTAACAAAATGGTTTTGAATCTTAAGGCATTAGATGGGGTTAAACATGCTGGATCATATGATGATTAAATCCCATAAAGATCTAAGAGTTACATGTGATGTAATTGGTAAATAGGTTACCTACCTGAATAACTTGAATTTAAGTGTCTTGCCAAAGCAGACTTAAGTTTAAGCCAAATATGGATCTTAGCCCACTAATTATTATATTGAGGGTTGTTAATTTAGTGGGAGATTACTAACTAACTTTGCATATTTTAATTGTAAAATCATGTCGACTAGTAATACTGCTACACTGTCGTTGCGATCGGTCCTTGAGAAGGACAAACTCAATGGGACAAACTTTCTTGATTGGTTCAGAAACTTGAGAATTGTTCTCAAGCAGGAAAGAAAGGCTTATGTCCTAGATCAACCCATTCCTGAGGAGCCTGCAGCTAATGCTCCAAGAGCACAGAGAGATGCTTACACAAAGCATAAGGATGACTCTGTGGATGTAGGTTGCCTGATGCTTACCACTATGGTTCCAGAGCTCTAAAGAGATCTGGAACTCATGGAGGCTTATGAGATTATTGTACATCTCAAGGAAATGTTCCAGCAACAGGCAAGGCAAGAAAGGTATGAGACCACAAAGGCCTTACATTCCTGTAAAATGGCTGAAGGTGCATCAGTTAGTACTCATGTGTTAAAGATGAAAGGCTATATTGATCACCTTGAGAGGCTTGGATTTCCCATGAGCCAAGAGTTAGCTACGGATTTGATCCTCAACTTACTCCCGGAGAGTTATGACCAATTTGTTATGAACTACAACATGAACAATATGGAGAAATCAATTTCTGAGTTGCATGGGATACTCAAAACTGCTGAGCAAAGCATTAAGAAAATGCCTAGCATAGTTTTGATGGTTCAGAAAGGAAAGGGTATGAAAAAGAAAGGGATGGGCAAATGGAAGGGTAATGGCTCAGGTGGTAAGACCAAAGAGTCAAACAAGCCTGAAACCAAGCCTGTACCCAAGAAGGCAAAGCCTCCAAAGAAAGGAGTCTGCTACTTCTGCAATGAACCCGATCATTAGAAGAGGAATTGCAAACTCTACCTGGAAGATCTGAAAAAGAACAAGAAGGATAACGAGGCTATCGCTTCATGTATTTATGTTATAGACATTCATTTTTCTACTTCCTCTACATGGGTATTAGATACTGCATGTGGTTCTCACATTTGTACAAATGTGTAGGGTCTAAAGGACAGTAGAAAGATGAATAAGGGCGAGGTGGACCTATGAGTTGGAAACAGAGCAAGAGCTGTTGCTTTAGCCATAGGCACTTATGAATTAGTTTTGCCCAGTGGGCTTTTGTTAGTTTTGAACAATTGCTATTATGTTCCTGTTTTGAGTAGTAACATTGTTTCTCTTTCTTATTTGGATAAGGAAGGTTATACTTCCATTACTAGGAATGGTAAATGTTCTATTTATCGTAATGACATCTTCTATGCTGATGGTGATTTGCATGTTGGTCATTATATATTAAATTAACATCTTAATAATGGGAATATCTATAACGTAACTACTAAGAGGATAAAATCAAACGATTTGAATCCGACCTACCTATGGCATTGTTGTCTATGCCACATAAATGAGAAACGCATTTCTAAACTCCATCAAGATGGATTTCTAAACTCATTTGATTTAAAATCATATGATACATGCAAATCTTGCTTATTGGGAAAGATGACTAAGGATCCTTTTACTGGGCACAGTGAGAGGGCTACTAAATTATTGGGCCTCATACATACGCACACAGAAACTTTTACGCTGCAGCAATGCAACTTCAAAAATTCAAAATTAATTCTAGAAAAATGAAAACAAGGTGATCCCAAAGGCAAATGAAATCTGTTTAAGTCCTCTTCATAGGAAAAATATGGATCAAGGCTGTCCATAACCACAGAAATACAGAATTACACAAATATCCACACTACTCCAGAATCAAACCCAGTCTTGACCCCAAACTTTGGGACTACATAAATCCCAGTTCACAGAATGAAATGACACAAATTATATGTCTATTTTGAAGCTTAAGATGTGAAATTCAATACTGTAAAGTTTCATAATTTTCTGACATCATTTTTCCATTCAAAACGGCAACACAAACTGACTGCCTAGAATAGAGATTCACTGGACAGAATTTCAGATTTTGCATCTTTGCTTCCAATGGTCCCATTTTCACATCAAACATCATTCTCACACAATATTTTACAAGGAATCCATTGGAAACAAAAAAAATAACCAAATTCACATTATATTGACATGTTTTACAGAAATCTCAACATGTCACACAATTTCACATCTCAACCTCTAACATTGCAACTTTTCCATTTCCAATGCCAAACCAATTCCAATGACCAAATTACACAACAAAACACCTTTTCCAACACAAAACACATGACAATTCATGCATGTCATAATTCCACCAAAATCATGGCAAAAATCAAAATTCACAATACTCAACCAATAACCACAATAGTTAGGTCAAAAGTCATCAAATACTCACCTCTTCCTCTTTCTCAAACCAATTTCTTGATTCTCCATCTTTCCACTTTTGTTCAAGCTCTCAAAAACCTCCAATCAAGAACCTAAAACCATAGAGATGAAGCTCTCATCACTATGAACAACATTAAAGAAGGGTATTTAAGCTAAAGAGGACCATAAACCAACCAAAACTCACCTTGTTATTTTCTCTTTCCTTCCTCAAGCTTGGTGAAAATGGAGGTTTTGGAGATAGAGGGATGAGATGAAGAAGAGATCATATTTTTAGAGGCATATAGTCCACTTGGATGACCAAATAGAGAGGAGAGGAGAGAGGGAAAGCTTTGACAAATTGACAAAGATCCAAGGGTCCAAAAAGTGCCATGTGTCACACCCTTATCACATCTCTCATGAGTTCACATAGGCACACACACACATAATTCCACCACTTGATCTATTGCACAAATCAATCTCAACCATTGATCTTGAAGTTACCAATGAGTTTCCTCTTCGATAACTGACCAATTGGTCGGTAACTTTACCGTTTTGCCCCTGATTATGGTAATTCTGGTTTAATCACCACCAAACACATCACATCTTTCCTTTTAACCATAATAGGCACCCTCCCTATATTTTAAGTCAATTTAGATGTTAATCCACAATTGAACCTAAATACAGGATTTTGGCGCTGCTCACAACACATACGAATCACATTTCATATAATCTTCTCCAAAAGTGTTCATTTATCACTAATAACCTCTACTTTTGGAGTCATTAACGCTTAATCACAACTTAGGATCTTGCTAAACTGGGGCTTAGCAATCCATTTATTTTAGGCGTATTCTTTAGCCTCAAGTCTCAAAATTTGGGGTATACAGCAGCAACTTTATCAGCATGTGAAACAACAAATTGAAAAGAAAAATGAGCCTTATGCATCCAAGGCTAACAAAAGAAGAAGGCGTGTTCTTTTTGAACCTTGAGATTGGTTATGGGTGCATATGAGAAAAGAACTATTTCTAGCTCAAAGAAAATCAAAATTAGCTCTAAGTGGAGATGGTCAATTTCAAGTACTTGAAATAATAAATGATAATGCTTACAAGATTGATTTTCTTGGTGAGCATTCTATTAGTGCTACTTTTAATGAAGCTGATTTATCTCCTTTTGATGCAGGTGAAGATTTGAGGATGAATCCTTTTAAGGAGAGAGGGGATGATGCGATTTAGCAAGTTGTGCCTTTAAAAATCATGTGATCCTTTGCAAATTCCAAGTGGACCAATTACACGAGCAAGAGCAAACAAATTAAGGAAGAATTCAATAGGCTAGTGCAAGATACTTCGACAAAGCAAGTAGCAATGGGATCAAGGCGGACAAAAATGCTGAAAACGTCACTAATTTCATATGGGCTACAAATGGGGATATTGATCAAGTTTTGGACTTAGAGACTTAAAATCAAAGAGCTTGGACCTAGTACTACACATGGGAGGACTCATTTGAGCCTAAATAAGCACATTTTGAGCTTTTAATGCTGATTACATCTTCTTGAATTTG
This sequence comes from Inga laurina, assembly GCA_963855925.1. Taxonomy (NCBI): domain Eukaryota; kingdom Viridiplantae; phylum Streptophyta; class Magnoliopsida; order Fabales; family Fabaceae; genus Inga; species Inga laurina. Next base: position 10,965,490 of record OY979713.1, read on the forward strand.
TTTGTACGAAAATTGTTAAGTAGTTGCTAGATTTGACTTTTGGCTTTTCTAGAAGAACATTGTATTATACTTTTGAAATTGTATAAGACTTTCCCTAGCACATTGTATTAGACTTCTGTTGCTATTTTCTAAGTTTTAGTTATTGCAATTAGGTTATGCTTCCTTATAAATACTTGGTGGTTCTTCATTTGTAAGACACACTTCAGACTTGATTGTTGAATAAAAGTTGCACTTCTGCACTTTGTTTCTTGAGAGTGGATTCTCTTTATAGCTCTTCTAAGGACTAATAGACTTATCAAGGCTTGATCAACCTTGTGGCGTCTTCCAAAACTTCGAGTCCTTGTTCTTTCGTGTTTAAGGGTCTAAGTGGATAGTTGATTTGTGTTTAGCTCTCTTGGGGTGTGTATATTCCAGATTGGTTATGGGTTCATGAGATCTTCCCTTGTAGGTTTACACCAGTTGGGAGATTTATTTTTTTAGTTAATAAATATATTAATTTGATTAATGGATTAATATAGTAGTTACTAAATCCCTTATTATCTTTCCTTAACTAAATCTTCTATTATTTCTATAAGGATTGCAGTTGAAATTATCAATTTTAATGCAAATGTTTTTCCTCTCCTCAAATAATCAAGTCATTGGTTCATGGGGAGATTTTATTGATTTTGGTTTATCAATATATTAAATTAAATTTTTTTAATAGTTTGTTTTAACCAGTGTTTAATGTATCTGGAGGATTATTAAGCTTGATATGTAGAAATAATTAATTGGATGATTGTGTGAAATCTTGAAATCATAAATTGTTTAATTGGTGAAACATGTAGCAAATTATATTTATAGTCTAGTGTTATATGTGTACTTATAATCTGATCATTGGAAATATGTGACGTGATTTTATAAGGTTTGAGCGCTCACTTGTCAAACCTTTTAACATTTTGATATTTGCAGAGTGTTAAGTGTATAGTTCTGTAAGGCACACAAAAATAGTGAAAACATATTGACATTAAGTACTTGTTTACAATATAGGAATGCCACGTAGGGTTTGAAAAATATTTACAAGTTTACAAGTATTCCAAAAGAAACTAAATTGCAAGCATAGATAACTACAGCAGCTTCGGAATGCCTTAGGACTATTCACTAGTAGCCACCGCCATGTTTTTTCAGCCGCTAGCCTCAACTGTAATGTTTTATAGTTTGAAATAGGATGAGTAGCAACATGCTTTTCAAACATATAAAATGCAAAAATAAATATGCTATGCACCATGTCATATAAGATGATAGAATGCTGCATGTAATACCCCAAATTTTGAGACTTGAGGCTAGAGAATAAGCTTGACATTAGGGGATTGCTAAGCTTAGTTTAGCAAGATCCCAAATTGTGATTAAAGATTAATAACTCCAAAAGTGAATGTCATTAGTGATAAATGGACCCTTTTGGAGAGTATGATGTGAACTATGATTTGTATGTGTTGTGAGCAGTACCGAAACCCTGTATTTAAGTTAAATTATGAATTAACATCTAAATTGACTTAAAATAGAGGAGAGGGCGCATTATGGAAGAAAAGGAATGATATGATGTGTTTTGGTGGTGATTCAAGACGAATTGCCATAATCAAGGGCAAAACGGTAAAGTTACCGACCAATTGATCGGTTACCGAAGAGGAAGCTCCTTCGTAACTCAAAGATCAATGGTTAGGATTGAGTGTTAAGAGATCATAAGGGGCAGAATCATATACAGTTGTGTTCATGTGAGCTCATGGAGGTGTGACAAGATCTTGACAAGTGTCACAATATGGACCCTTGGATCTTGGTCAGTTATTCAAACTCTTCCCTCTCTCCTCTCTTCCCATTTAGGTTGGCCAAGTGTGTAATTAGGGGCCAAAAACTTATCTCTTCTTTATCTTCTTCTCTCTCTCTTCTCATACTCCATTTTCGCTAAGCAAGGAAGGAAAGAGAAAGGAGAAAGCTCATGGTAAGTACTCTATGTGACCTTTAATGTTCAAACACTCTTCATGAATGTTGATCATGCTGATGAGAGCTTCATTGCTATGGTTTTAGATTCTTGAAAGGAGGTGTTTGATCTCTTGAGGAAAAGTGGAAAGATGAAGAATCAAAGAACTGGTTTGGGAAAGAGGAAGAGGTGAGTATTTGAAGCATTTTGACCTAAGTTTTGTGATCATTGGTCAAGCTTTGTGAATTTCAAATTTTGCCCTGATTTTCATGTGATTTTGGATTGGAAGAATTGGTTTGTTTATTTTGGTAAAAATGGTGCCATATTGTGTTTTGGTATCATTGGAATTGGTTTTAATTTGAAATGGAAAGAGATTGTAATGTAGAATTGGTATTTTAACATTGTGTGACATGTTGTGGTAACATGTCAATTTGATGTGAATTTGGTTCATTTGGTGTGTCCAATGGATTCCTTGTGAAAATTTGTGTGGGAATGATGTTTGGTATGAAAATGGGACCATTGGAAGCAAAGATGCAAAATTTGGAATTCTGTCTTTTGAAAGTTTGTTTTGGGCAGTCTGTTCGTGTGGACATTTTGACTAGGCAAATGATATCAGAAATTTATGAAACTTTCTAGTCTTAAATTTCACATCCCAAAATTCAAAATTTACATATAAGTTGTGTCATTTCATTTTGTGAACTGGGAGTTATGGTTTTCCAAAGTTTGACATTAAAACTGGGTGCAAATCTGGAACAACATGTAAATTTCATGTAATTTTGGAATTTTTGTGGTGATTTTTGGTAATGGATCATATTTTTCTGATGAAGACGACTTAAATATCTTTCAATGGGCTTTGGGATCACCTCATTTTGATTTTTATAGAATTATTTATGAATTTCCGAAGTTTCCTTGGCTGCAGCACAAAAGTTTCTGTATGCGTTTTGGCCGCAGCCAGAAATTCTTGGCTGCAACAAAAAAACTTCTGTGCACGTTTTGGCTGTAGCCAACCCCCATTTTCGATATTTTGTAATTTTGAAAGGTTATTTCCAACCTAGTACGTCCCAATCCTTTAGGCTTTCGTTGAGCTTATTATAGCCACCTAAAGGGTGTGAATGATGACCAACTTTAAGTATTGTGGAAGTAAGGATTTGGAATTGAGATGGACCCTATATCTTTGATTTGGTTTATAGGGTTCAATATTCGTCCTGATCATGAATAGCCGGTGCTGGAGCATACATGGAAAGAATAAGGGTAGGGAACTTACCTCTCTTGCATGCTTTGATATTTGTGTCTGTGTATTGATGCATGTATTGCTTTGCTTGATTATGTGAAACATGTATGAATGATTGTAGCTCTGTTTCTATTTATGCTATGGCCATGAGTATGTTGTTGAAACATTGAGCACGTAGATATGTCATTATGTGAGCATGTGTTATTGTGATGCAAGCATGTCATGCATTAAACACTTATCTTGCATGCATATAGGTATATGTTTCCTTACTGAGATTCTCTCAAATCTCACCCTCCCCTGCCAACATTTTAGATAGGACAAGTGACTCGAGGAGGGAGCAAGCAATAAAAGGCGGCAAGTATTCTTGCAAGATGTAGAGTTGGTAGTTGGTTATCATAGATGGGAAGTATTCTATATTTGGTATTTGTATTTGGATTTGAATATGGTTATGTATATTCGGATTTGTATTTGAAAGGATATTGTGTAATCCCCATATGAGAATTTGTAAAAGGGTGTTTGCGCCCTATGAGGCTATGATTTATGTAAGGAATCTGGGATTGCTGGAAATTTAAATTGTGCACTCTGATAGTTATATGAATGTGATTTATCTTCGCGGAGTAGTTATATTCGATATGTGATTATGAGACCAAGTCAATTAGATTGTACTTGTGGAAACCCTATCTCAAGGATGGGATTGTGAATGAGTTTTAATAATTATTGGTCCCTATTTCATTTTAATCGCATATTTCGGATATAATTATGGAAGGGGGTTACACTGCATATGATAGAATATTGTGTGCACACTATCTAAAGCCAAATGATTGTTTGTAACCCTGGCTAAACTCTGCACCTCCGTTAGGTCTTAGACCACAACTTGGCTAATATGTGTGTCCAAGACATTATGCTCATGTTATAGAGAATGACATACACTAATATATAATAATCACATAGTATATGCAAGAAAAACTTACTACTTGGCTCCTTCTCAATTCCTTGGCCAGTCCTAACCTTGGTTCCGGCTCAGGAAATTTCTAGTTCCTATCAAAATTAAAGTCACAAGTAACTAATTATTACTTGTACCATTACTGCCTTTAAATCAAATTCTCTTGGTTATCTAATGCAACTATAACAATTTATGCACAGTACAATTCTACATAGTGCAGTTTCACTATTTCTAGAAACTGGCAGATTTTCATTCAAATTTGGAAATTCATAATTAATTCTAGGAAAATCCAATTTTACTAATTCCAAAGCCTAAGTAAAGCTCTTTAAATCTATTTTCATGAACAAATACCTATATCTGACCATTATACTCACATTGTTCCCAGAAATTCACCAAACCTACACTATTATATATTTCCTTCTAGAAAGAGGACACAACTTTGAAATTCATATCTTTTAATGTAGTTATCCAAAAATAGTTATCTACCTATCAAATTAAATCTCCAAATGTCTACTTTAATCCTATCAAGTTTTAAAATTTTTGGATCAGGTTTCGCCAACGAATTTCATTATGTAATAACACTGCCTTACTAAAGGCAAATCAAATAGCATGTTCCTTTAATTTCAAAAATTTTCAGATTTGCATACTAACATCCAAAAATCATGAACACCTATGTTCCCTTCTAAATCCATGGAACCATCATAATTACAAAATTCCAGCTCTTTCCTCTTTTTCTGCTTTTGGCCAAAAGTTAGGGTTTTAGGAGGGAAAGTGTGTTTTCTTGGTTTCTATTGTTTAATCACTTCCTTTCCACTTCTAATCACATGATCAACTACTTAAACACTAACTGAGCACGATTTGAGGAAATTTTGCAGCATTATATTTTAGGGTTCATTTTGGAGTTGTATGAATTTTTGAATTTAGCAAGGGAAACTGGCTATTTTTTGGTACAACGTCCAAAAATTTAAATTATGGGAAATGTGAGCTTTCTAGTTGGCTAAAGCCTATATTGTTTCATGAAAATAGACTCAATAAGGGTTTTATAACTTTTGGAATCATGCTAATTTGATGTCTACAAAATTTAGTTATGATTTTTCAAAGTTTGGGCAGAAAATCTGCCAGAATTGAGACAAATCCAAAAATGGGAAAAATTTTGTGATGGCAACATGGTAATTTTGGGTAAAACCATCAGCCAATTTGGCTTATCTAAAGGATCCTAGCATGTGTTTTTGGACGGGCCAATGAGGGAAAATATTGGTTGCATTGTTAATGGGCTTTAAGACAAAAAGCTTATCTACATAAATATTAACATATTGTTTTTTGGGAAATCGGAAATTATGACATAAGCAAGGTGTTGTGATGACATAAGCTAGATGTTATAAAAACATTTCCAAATCTTCTTCCCTCCTCTAAATCGATGATTTTGAGTGTCAAAAGAGAGTGAGAGCTAGTGAGGAATTCTTGTAGAGAAGGAGGAGAAATTTCACCAGGTAAGCTTGATTTCTTTGATGAATTAGCTCCTAACTTATATAATCCTTCCTCTAAGCTTCTCTTCTATGTCATTCAAGGTGTTTGAGAAGCTAAATTTCAGTTTAAGGGAGGCTAGGGTTTGGCCAATAAAGAGAAAATCCAGAACGAAGTTGAGGTAACTTCATGAACTTCAATATTTGGTTGTTATGGATGTTGTGGGTAGTTTAATACGTGAATTTTTTATTAATTAACTCTAATTTTAAATTTGGGAAAAGTTGTTTCCTAAACTTTATGCTTCCCAAATTGAGCCTAAATAGTGATTTTATTATAATTAAATTGTTAATAAAGTCATTAGGAGTAGAAAGGAGTAAGTCTACGCAGTCAGATTTCGAAAACCCTAATTTTTCTGAGAGAATCTTGGTTTCACCTAGTGCTAGTTCAGGTGATTATAGTTGGATTTTTTATGATTTGATGATTCTATTGTGTTCAGGAGGGAAAATTAGGTGAGATTACAGTTGATCACTTTTTCAAAAAAGCCCTAAAAAGCATAATTCCAAAACACCCTTGAAACCTTGAAATAGGGGCTGCCAAGGCCATTCTGGTCTTTTGTCAGTGAATTTGGTGATTTTGAGTCAAGAAATAGATTCCTTGGGCAAAAATATATCATAATATCCTAGGTCAAAATTTCAAGAAAATTATGGTCGGACCAGGTATGGCATGGCCAGGCCGAATCCTCGGGGGCATTTTGGTAAATTTTCACAATAGGCTTATACAACCACTATAAACACTATGGAAGTGTCTAAATTATACATTTGGAATTTTTGGATCAAATTTGGAGCCTAAGAAATTTGCATGTAGATCGAGTAATTATTTATGTTTAGCAAAAGGGACACAAGGTCAAGAACTTACCTTATTTGAATGTATTTGATTTCTCAGCTTGTGTAGTGATGTATGTGATTACTTTACTTGATTGTGTAGAGCATATTTGAATAATAAAGCTCTGTTTCTATTTATACTGTGGCCATATTTATGTCCACGAAACATTGAGCTTGCAACAATGTCATTATGGGGCACGCATCTAGTGAAATCTAACATGTCATACACATAGCATCTATCATGCATGCATTATGGTATCTGTTTCCTACTGAGATTCTCTCGAATCTCACTCTCCCCTACCAACACTTTTGATAGGTGAATACAAAAGGTATGTGGAAATCAGAGAAGAGTACTACACAAGTGAAGATTACAGTGGCAGAGCGAAGATGGGAAGAAGTCTCCGTTCACTGGGATGGGTTTAGATGCCCTAGTAGCCCTACGTGGCTACATTATTTGTCATTATTACGTACAACCCTATCACACCCTTATTTTAATTTCACCATTACTAGACTATTCACAGAAAACAAAATGTGGTTAGGTGGGTAACACAAGAATAGAAAAAATATACTGATAATATATGCATGATTACAGAAATTCCCCATAGGGGTTCGTACATAATAATTACAAACCTTGTAGCTGCACAGGGCTCAAGTGAAACGGAGACATCTTCCTGTCTTCATTCCACCACTGCATTCCTCCCTTATAGCTCTCTTCTCTTCTTTCAATACACCTTTTTTTTTCACCTGTCTAATTTGTTGGTAGGGGAGGTGAGATTCAAGATAATCTTGGGAAAATAGTACCAATATGCATGAAGATAAGTGCCTAATGCATGCCATGCATGTATTACCTAACTCATGTTTATACAATGACATATCTGCTTGCTCAATGTTTCAAACAACATACTTATGGCCATAGCATAAATAGAAACAAAGCTTCAATCATTCATATATGTTTCATATAAACAAGTAAAGAAATAACATACATCAATACACCACACAAATACTACCTCCGGTCCTAAATATAGGACATAGTTTGTAGTGCACTTTGCATTACAAACTATATCCTATATTTAGGACCGGAGGGAGTACCAAATACATGTAGGAGAGCTAAGTTCCCTACCTTAAACCTTTTACCGCCTTGAATTACATGCCTTGTAATGCTTGATGCAGTTTGGCTCTCAACGTGGTCCTAAAATAACAAATGTATAGAAATTAGGTTGAAACCCATTCATGTACCATTTTACTTTCTTTAATACCCCAAAGATATAAGAAACATGAGGGAATAGATTCGGGGCACCTGCTAAATCGTGGCTTAGCAGCCCACTTAATTCAGGCTTATTCCCAAGCCTCTGATCCCATAATTCGGGATATTACATTTTCCCCCGTGCTTAATAAACTTTGTCCTCAAAATTTGCTATACATACGTAGCCATAAATTCTAGGGAACGCTTTTGCATATATTTTTTTTCTGCTTCCCATGTATGTTTGTGACATGCCTATTAGTGTTTACACATTCAACATGTCACTATTAACATATGATACTTGTTTGTTATACATAGGCTACACAGTTCATTACTACCTAAAATATATGTCATCTTACTGCCTAGGGTCATTACCCCATGCAAACATACATATCGGGTCTTACCACCTTTGTTCTCTATTTTGTACTCATGGGCCATCCATCCCATTACTGTACTGATTGTCCATCAAGACACTCAGTTCATTATTCTAGGCCTCATTGCCTTATCGAGACACTACTTGGTTATTTAGCCTATTTGTGTCATTCTACTTGCACAACGCTAAGTATCCCAGTGTCACCACCCTGTATAAACATGTACAATGCTACGTACTAGCAATATATATGTTTACATTTATGTCTGCCTGTTCGATGTTCAAGACCAAATGACCAACTGACTATTTGACCCTTACTGGCCATACTATGTGCATTATTTGTTAGATCTCATGTTTTGATGATAACAAAGAATGGTATGAAAAAGATTTGATTAACAAATAAGTTTGAACGAAGTAATAACAGGGAAAATTATCACTTGAAGTAAGCATTGGAGTAATGAAGAAAGGCCAAGAGAAAAAGCTGAGAAACTTGATTAGTGGCAAGTTTTCTAAAGGGTTACTAGAGTAGGTACTCGAGTAATGAGGTAGAAACTTGAAGTAACCTGCCAACGTTACTCGAGTAAGCACTCGAGTAAGAAGGTAAATGATTTCTAGTTGCTCTCGGCCTGCCAATGTTACTCGAGTAGATACTTGAGTAACCAGGTAAATCACTTGGAGTTGCTCTCGGCCTGCCAACGTTACTCAAGTAAGTACTCGAGTAACCATGTAAAAGACTTCCAGTTGCTCTCGGCCTGCCAATGATACTCGAGTCTGTACTTGAGTTACTCTGTTTCAGGAAATGTGTTGTTCTTAGCATTTTCAACCCTGCCAATGTTATTCGAGGCGCTACTCGAGTAACTCACTGTGGTAAGCAAAACCTGAAGAGCTAGTTGGAAGAGAACTTCAAGTCACTACCCGAGTAAGCTATGCAGAAAAATTATGTTTACTCGAGTAAGGACTCGTGTAACAAGGTAATCAAACTTGAAGTGCTCTCAGCTTTGAAATCCTGCCAACATTACTGGAGTGAAGCATCGAGTAACCTAAAGTTTATTTGAGGGTCTACTCAAGTTGCTACTAGAGTAACCTATGAAGTAAAGTGTGCTATACTCAAGTAAGTACCCGAGTAAACAGGTATTTCCAAAGGTTTGAAATTTTGTTTACTTCATGCACTACCCGAGTAATGTTATGTTTGCTTATTGATTTGCCGTTTATGAAAGTTTTCCCGATGATACTCAAGTATGTACTCGAGTAAACTTAAATGAATACTCGAGTAACTACTCGAGTATGCAAGCCCAGAAATTTAGAAATCATTCCAACGTTCATTAATTTGTTTCCTATATGATTAACCTTTCATTGTATTAGTATTCTTAGCATATCCACAGATAAACAATGAAGAGATCCTACCAAATAAAGAAAGTCAAAAGCAACGTTCAAATGCCACCTACCACCACCTACTGCAAACGTATGTCTTTCAAATACTGGAAAAGTCAACAGTGGCTGCGCACGCTCTAACGGGCATAAAGAAATATGTTCCAACAATCATTACCAATGTATCTATATATATGGGAACATCCAAACAGGAAAAAAAAAGCAAGAACACACACACGAACGTATTATCAAGTTCATTACTCTATTTTATATTATACTTGTAATTCTATGCTTCAGTGATTCTTATTCACTCTGTGAGAGAGATATTTCATTCAAACTCAATATTTGTTATTGAGGTAACTTAAGGTTATGGAACCTTGAGTTGGGATTGGATTACAACTTGTAAGGGGGAGCGAGTATCCAGGCGAAGGAACTTGCTGTACTGAGGTGCCAAGAACCCATTGAATCTTGGAAGTTATAGTGAAACTCTCAGAGAAGCTCTGAGGACTGGACGTAGGTCAAAGTGGTTGTGGCCGAACCAATATAACTCTTGGTATATACTTCGGTGATATTTCTCCTTGCTCTTTATTGCTTTATATTCACCGTCAAGTTTTTATTTGCAACGAAATTTTAGTATCACCCAAATCACCCCCTCTTGGGTGAAATGCTTTCTCTAACATTATTCAGGATCAAATCACTATTTGACCCTTACTAATCATACTGTGTGCACTATAACATGAATGGGTAAGTGATTCTGTAAGGCTACGACTGTTGAGATACGCATGCCTCTACTTGACCCTGTTGCATTAGAACACATCCCAATTCCTGTGTACTTGCATCAATGTAGACAATAAAGGTTGACTGTGGATCTGGGATTGTTAACACTAGTGCTATTGAGAAGTATCTGCCACCATTCTGCCCTACTACATTAGGGCTCATCCCAATCTCTGTTTACACGTGTCATCATAGACCATATAGGTTGTGTGACTGTTGACCATACAGGTCATTCACTTTACATCATGTAGGGTGTAATACTATACACTATACTGGATGTAATACTGTACACCACTCTACATGTAATATTGTATGCCACGTAGGGTGTAATACTGTACACCACTCTAGATGTAATAGTATACACCATGCAGGGTGTAATATGGTTCATCAATCTGTGATGAACCACACTTCTGACACTATTGACCATCAAGGCCATATGATGTTTTGGGATTATCAACACTGGTGCGAACATCAACCTCTCTTATAAATTTCAAAATTGTACCTAGATTCCCACACTTCTGATGCCCACTCTGATGCTTTACACTATTAAATACTATAGGTGAGGCTACACTGTCTGGCCACCCTTGTCTTGCTACCTCTATTCGATCCCACTTAGCCTCTGTAGTAACCCATAATCATCCATAGAAAATATGATAGGTAAATATGCCATGCCCCATATAGTGTAAAATGAAAATTCGCATCAATCCGTGTGTGTACACAAAGTGCAAGGCTAAGCATCCAATTGAAACCCTTCGCATACCTCAACAAAGTCCCCGACTACAGCTAGGTAGGACCAGTGTACCATGGCTAGACACCAAACCACAACTAGGTAATGTGCCCCAGGCACGTATTCATATCACATAATATAGTAACACGCATCATATCAATAGTCACATAATGTATGACAGATAATAATTACTACATTGGCCTTTCCTGGATAACCTTCCTAATGATCATTGATCATTGTTTGTTGTTCTATTATCTTACCCTATGTTTACTGTATTAGGCTAGGTCTAACTTCTTGACCCTACCCAGCATCTGAACCTCTTAGCCTTACCATCTTGTGTTTCACGATATGAAGCAAGAAAGAGGTCAATATCATATTATCACAAGGGCATTTCCATTATTTTACAAGTGTTGGTTACACAGGTACTTCTGAAATCATGTATAACAGAGGTTTGTAGTAGCTAGGGAAGACCTGTAACAACATACAGTCCTCTGAACTACTGTACAATATGTGCTTACTCCTATATCACAACATGTTCATGTGACTTCCCAGTGGGTCACCCATCCTAAGATTTCCTTGAATTAAGCACGTTTTTTTAGAACCGGCTAACACCTAAGAGGGAGGTGAATTGGGTGTAAGATAAAAACTTAAGGATTTTGAAAATCTTTTCGCATCTTAGTTAAAGCAATAAGTATGAAGGTAATGAATCATAAATCAACAGTTAGATTAAATAATATATACTGGAAATGTAAGAGCTTAGGGAAGAGAATATGCAAACTATGATTTATCCTGGTTCGGTCCAATCTATGACGGCCTACGTCCAGTCCCCAGGCTCCTCCTGAGATTTTCAAATCCACTATCTCCTTGTCTAATCAGGGCACAAGAAAAGCCTTTACAATCCTACAAGTTTAGACGGGTACTTGTGAAACCTTTTACAAATCTCTTATTGAAATACTCCCCCTTACGATAAGTTTACGAACAAAGCAATCCTGAAGACCTTCTTCTCCTGCTTACCCATGCAAGTCTTATGAGCTACAACATTCTCTCCTGCTTACACCCCTATAAGTCTTATGAGCAGCAACGTTCTCTACTGCTTGCACCTTGTAAGTCTTTTGAGGAGAATGTCTTATTAGCAATTCTCTCTACAGCTTCGCCCATAAAGAAATCAACCCTCTCAAGGTCCCTCTACCTTGAGATCAATTCAGAAATACAGATGAAAGTGTTTATAGACTCTCTCATAGAGTAGATATAATACTCACTAAAGTACAATACAAATAATCACTTTCTCAATGATAAGTAATATAGAAACTATAGAATAGAGTGTTTGGGTAGAAGCAGAGGATTCATGTTTCTATCATTTTTCTTGTAGTTGTTTGCTATCTTAGTTACCCATTGACTTTGAATGCTCTCTCATTTATAGTTGATGAAGATGATGACCATTATGAGCATTCATCCGTTGGAGTCCCATTGCTTCGTTTGACTGTTATGTACATTTGGACAACTAGCCACTGTCCGTTGTAGAGCAGAGCATCCCGTAAAGGAGCGGGATGCGAGAGTTTGGATATCCGACAGTTTTTCATTATGAGATGTACGTCACGTTGTGGAGCAGTATAAAGATGTTTGAATATTCGACAGTCTTTCATGGTGTGTCAGTTGCTTGTCGTGGTAGGTTGCCACCATTCGGTGTGTAATGATGAAGTGTACCATAATTAACTTTCTTATTTGAAACTTCAATCCGAACATTTAATATCTTGTTTCACACTTGAAATATATGTTGGTTAACATTTAGAAACAATAACAAGTAAGAACACACTGATTCAATAACATATAACCATATTCGGATTGTTCGTTGAGTGATGATATTTGCCATACATAACCTCCATTCTTGAAGATGCAATCCAAATGTTTAATCTCCTGTTTCTCACTTGAAATATAAGTTAGTTAACGTTTAGGAATAATTACAAGTGAAAACATAATGAATGTATAACATTTAACAATGTTTGGATTGATGGCTATGAGAGTCTGAACTTTCTGCATTTTGGTTCTGTCAGGACTTCACTCGAGTTCAGTATGGCTCACTCGAGTGCATTTCATATTTTCACATTTTGGCTTTCTCTCGGGCAAACATTTGTTGCTCTTCACTCGCAGGACTCGAGTGCAACATCTCTCACTCAAGTGCACTTCTTGTTTTCACGTACATGCTTCTTCTCGGGTTAACACTTTCATGTCAGCACTTGCATGACTCGAGTGCAATTCTGATCCTCACACGAGTGTGTTGTTCAAAGCTCTAGTGTTGCTAAATTTCTCCACACTTCAGCCGCTTCTGGACAACACTCGCATGACATTTTTCATGAGTGCGTTTTTGCACTCGTGAGTGATGTAGGGCCATGTCAAACTCAATTTATTTATTTGATTCTATATATAGAAAATGATGCATTAGAAGAAAGCTCTTGTCATATACATTAGAATGCAAAATGAATCAGCTCCAAACTCCTTGTATTCTGAAAGTTATGATCGAAAGAGTGTCTATCACACTAGACTGCACAAATGTCAACTTCCAGAAGATATAGCTCCTAGAATATAACTTCAAATTAAGGAAATTACCTATCCATGGAAAGATCTTTGAGTCTAGTTTCATATGGCACTAGTTTCGTCTCAATCTGATATGTCATTTGTGAGTTATGTCAAACATACCGAACCTATCTTGAAAAGTGATGGTGATTTCAGTGTCATTATCCACGGATCATATCTCCTTCCTCTGAGCTTCTTTCAATGTTATCGTGGTGTACATTTTTCGTGTTGTGAGTCTTCTTTCATATGCCACTAGTTTCAGGTCAATCTAACTTATGGTTTGAGAGATATGACCAAAATACCAGACCTCTATCTGGCAGAATGAAAAACAGAGCTGAATAGAATAGCCCCGACACCCGAGTGTGTTTATCCTACACTCGAGTGCAACACCTCTGGCACTCGAGTATTGAGCTCACACTTGAGTAAAACTCCTCTAGAAGTGTCATAACTCATATATAAGTCATCTTAGCTTCGTATTAACCCATTCCAACCATCATTTGATCATAGAAGCCTCCGGTATCATCATAGAAACCTCCAATATCACTTCTAAGAGCTTGAATCTTAATATTCTCATTAGATCTTGCAATTTCTTCTTTCTTCTTGATTTTCCTCTTGATAATAATTATCCATAACTCAATCAAGATATCTTCTTTTATTTTCTTGACCACCTTCAATCTTCTTCTTTCTTTGCTTGGCTAATCTACAAGTTATGCAACATTAAATATAGTAGTTAGTCAATGTAGAAGATTGATATATTATGCAAACTTTTTGCTCTTAATATTTCATATTTATATTTGACATCATCAAAACTAATTATATCTAACACGTTTAACTTTTATGTACCTGTACCAAAATGTAAATACTGGCTGTATCTATTCCCATTCACCAGTACCATGAGACTGCCCTTATCTCAAGAGTCATGCCAACTGTCGTCGATCAACAAAACACTATTTGTGAACTTCATATCAGTGCCGGTACAAGTACTTGAATATGTACCCTAATATGTTCCCTGATGTTTGCAAAGTTGTTTATCTGACTCCACTCTGCAATCTCATTCTTCTTCCAGCCCAAAAAACTATATCTGGAAATAAGTGTAGTGTTATATAGATCCTTATGTCACCCAGAATCCCCGAATTAACTTGTCCATGTCATCCTTATACCATCCTCCCTATGGTATGGTAACATGTACTGCCTTCCGGGTATTTAACTATTTCCTTGAGACTTGTTTATTCCTTTTAGGGGCTTGTGAACTAGCCAAAGTAATTCACTTCGCTATTCCTATCACTATATAATAAAGCATATCAGTATACTATTTTGTTGCTAAAACCACTGCATTACTCTGAGCAGACATTTCTGTAGCCAGAATCCTTGCTCTTCCAGAACTGCTTTGGGCTCTTCCAGAGCTGCTTTGGGTCATCTAGAACTGCTTTGGGCTCTAATACCAAAATGTCATGCCCTTATTTTAATTTCACCTTTACTAGAGTATTGGCAAGAAATGATATACGGTTCAGTAGGCAACATAGGAATAGCATAAATATTCTGATAATATATGCATGATTACAGAAATTCCCCATAATAATTACAAACCTTGTAGCCGCACATGGCTCTAGGGTATCTAAACTCGTCCTAGTGAAATGGAGACATCTTCCCGTCTTTGTTCCACCATTGCATTCCTCCCTTATAGTTCTCTTCTCTTCTTTCAATACACCTCTTGTTTTCACCTGTCTAAAAATAGTGCCAATATGCATGCAAGATAAGTGCTTAATGCATGACATGCTTGCATTACATAACTCTTGCTCAGACAATGATATATCTATATGCTCAATGTTTCAAAAAACATACTTATAGCCATTCATATATGTTTCACATAAACAAGCAAAGCAATAACATGCATCAATACACCATCATAATTACCAAATACACACAAGAGAGGTAAGTTCCCTACCTAAAAACCTCTTCCCACTTCGAATTATGTGCTTCATAATACGTGACGCATCTCAGCCCTCAACACGGTCCTTAAAATAGCAAATGTACAAGAATTAGGTTAAAACCCATTCATGTACCACTTTACTTTCTTTAATACGCCAAAGATATAAGAAACATTAGGGAATAGATTTGGAACATCTGCTAAATCGGTGCTTAGTAGCCCACTTAATTTAGACTTATTCCCAAGCCTCCAATCCCAAAATTCAGGATATTAAAACCCCTTATTAGGAATTTCTGTAGTCATACACATATTATCAGTATATTTATGCTATTCCTATGTTACCCACCAAAATGCATATCATTTTCTACAAATACTCTGAAAAAGGTGAAAATAAGATACGAGTCTGACACCTGGTTTGAACCCAGAGCGTATATGGCCAGAACTTATATCTTTGCCCATATAGCCATTTTCTTCTGTTTCCACCTATCTAAATGGTTTGTTAGGAAGGGTGAAATTTGAGAAAATCTCAGTAGTAAATAATGCTAACTATGCATGCAAGATAATGCTTAGTACGTGTCATGCTTGTTACATAAATTCATGCTAACATGACATTTGCATGTTTAATGCTTCATATAACATACCTATGGCCACAGTGTAAATAAAACAGAGCTTAAATCTTTCATATATGTTCCATACAATTCATTAAAGCAGTAACACATATCATCACACAAGCATATACCTATCAAATACATGCAAGTTAAGAAAGTTTAACTACCTGGATCGCCCTTCCCATGCTTGCCCATTGGTCCAATATTCTGTGCCCGGCTCAGGCTATTGTCCAATCCTAAAATCCCAAATTTTCAATAAATGAGTAACTACTCATTCATGTATTATTCTAAACTTGTTTTGTTGGTTATCTTAGCTTAAAACTATGAAATTACCATAATACCTATGGGGACTCGATCTAAGTCCCTTTATACCTGGTCTAACTGTTCTTTTCCAAAAATTTTAACCCAGGCTTTTCCTACACAATTTTGCATGTTGAATACAATTTTTGGCCTTGATTTTCCCAAAATCATTGCCAAAAAATGAAGGGTAAACATGCATCCAGCACCCCGAACTATTTTTTAGGGTGCAATTAGCACCCTAAAGTAATTTATGTCACACTTTTGACCCTAAAGTAATTAAATCGGAGCAATTATGGACTTTTAATAACAGAGAACAAACATCCGTTTACTACCCTGCCACACCATTATTTTGTTTTGTTTTTGTTTTTTTGGCCAACACATCATTATTTTGTTTGACACCTTGTTATTTAATAAAAGAAATAGAAACAAAACTCATGCCTCTGAATAAATTGAAGAGCCCAGAGTATAGGGTTTTGTATATATGAATGAAACCCATCTGCAACTTGTAGAAAACCTGACAGCAAACACTAGGCGACAGGGGAGATGTAATACCCTGAATTTTGACACTCGAGGCTAGAGAATAAGCCTGAGATTAGTGGATTGCTAAGCCCCAGTTTAGCAAGATCCCAAATTGTGATTAAGGGTTGATGACTCCAAAAGCATACGTGATTAGTGATAAATGGACCCTTTTGGAGATTATGATGTGAACTGTGATGCGTATACATTGTGAGCAGCTGCAAAACCAAATATTTAAGTTCAATTATGGATTAATATCTAAATTGAATTAAAATAGAGGGAGGGCGCTTATTGTGGCTAAATGGAAAAGTATGATTTGTTTAGTGGCGATTCAGGAGGAATTGCCATAATCAGGGGTAAAAGGGTAAAGTTACCGACCAATTGGTCAGTTACCAAAGAGGAAACTCATTAGTAACTTGAAGATCAATTGTTAGGGTTGATTTGTTGTGAGATTGAGTGGGTGGAATCCCATGTGTGTGAGTTCCTTGGAATTGGTTTGGAACTTTGGAAAGTAAAGAATTGCAATGTGAGTTTGAATTGTGACTTGTGTTGACATGTTGTGATTATTGTGAAACATGTCAATGGAATGTGAATTTGATTGGTTTGGTGTTTCCAATGGATTCCTTGTGAAAATTTATGTGGGAATGATGTTTGGTATGAAAATGGAACCAATTGAAGCAAAGATGCAAAATCTGAAATTCTGTCCAGTGAAACTCTATTCTGGGCATTCAGTTTGTGTGAACGTTTTGAATAACCAAATAGTGTCTAAAAATTCTGAAACTTTCCAGTCTTATATTTCACATCTCAAGCTTCAAAATGGACATATAATTTGTGCCATTTAGTTTTGTGAACTAGGAGATATGACTGTCCAAAGTTTGGGATGGAAACTGAACTCTGTTTTGGGGCAGTGATGAGTTTTATGTAATTCTGGAATTGTGTGGTGATTTTTAGTAATGGCCAATATTTTTCCTATGAAGAGGACTTAAATATATTTCATTTGGCTTTGGAATCACCTCATTTTGAGTTTTCTAGAATTAGTTATGATTTTTCAAAGTTTGGGCAGAAAATCTGCCAGAAAGTCCGAAAATGTCAAATTTGGAATTATGACATCATCATAAGGGAATAATGACATAAGCATAATATAACATATCATCTTCTTCCTCCAAGCTTCAAAACCGTCAGTTTATTCAGCTGAACAAGAGGAAAAACGTTTGAGATTTCTAGAGAGAGAAAGGAGAAGAGAACTCGCAAGGTAAGCCGATTTCTCCGATGATCTAGCTCCTAACGCGTATAACTCCGATCCTAAGCTACTCCTTTATGTTCTTTAAGGTTTGGAAGCTCCTACTTTGGTGTTAAAAAATCTAGAGTTTCAGCCAAGACAAGGAAAAGCTAGTGGGAGCTTGAGGTAACTTCCAAACTCTTGTGTATTGACTATTCTGCCTGCTGTGGACATTTTAATTGGTGAAATTTCGCCAGATTGTCATTGGTTTCAAATATGGAAAATGGGTATGTGGGGCTGTTATGCTGCCCAAATTGGTACTAAATGGTAGTTGTAACCTAATGGAATAGTCAATAAAGTGGTTAGGAGTAGAAAGGAACGCGTTTACGGAGCCGAAATCGGAAAACCCCAATTTTTCCTAGGGAATTGAGAATTTTGGCCAAGCCTAGTTTGGAGGGGTTAGAGATGGATTTTCAATGATTTCATGATTCTATTAAGTTCAGGAGCGAAAATTAGGTGGGGTTACAATTGGTCACTTTTTCGGAAAAGGCCGAAAAAGCATAATTACGAAAACGCCCCTGAAACCCTTAAAGTGGGGCTGCCAAGGGTAAATTTGTAAATTGACATTGAATTTGATAATTGCGAGTCAGGAAATGGATTCCTTGGGCGAAAATATGTAAGGATAGCTGATGTCAAAGTTTCAAGAAAAGTACAGCCGGACCGGGTACGGCGGGGCCGGGCCGGGTCCCTGGGGGTATTTTAGTAAATTTTCAATATAGCCTCATATAACCCCCAGAAACACTATGGAAGTGTCTAAATGGTACATTTGACATTGTAGGATTGAATGTGAAGCCCCGAGTTGCTGGCATGCAAATCGAGGAGAAAAGATTGGAGGTAGGGGACTTACCTTACTTGCATGTATTTGATATCTTTGCTTGTGTAGTGATGTATGTGATTGCTTTACTTGATTGTGTAGAGCATATTTGAATAAATGAAGCTCTGTTTCTGTTTTACTGTGGCCATAGTTTTGTTACATGAAATATTGAGCATGCAGAAATATCATTATGGGGCATGCATCTAGATAAAGCTAACATGTCATACACATAGCATCTATCATGCATGCATTATGGTATCTGTTTCCTACTGAGATTCTCTCGAATCTCACTCTCCCCTACCAACAATTTAGACAGGGCAAGTGGCTCGTGGAGGGAGCGGCTAGGACTCCTTCGAGATGAGATTATGTAATCCCCATTTGAAGAATTGTAATGGGCAATTGCACCCTGTGTATCTTTAGCGAAGGTATGTACCCAGGATTTCCGGGATGATTATGTTGTGCACTCTGATATTTATATGAATGTGATTTATCTTTGTGTAGTAATTGTATTCGAAATGTGAATATGAGACCAAGTTTATAAATGATTTCGAAAGGTATTTTTGAAAACCCCATCATGTGATGGGTTAGTAAATGTTATTTGATTATTATTGGTCTCTATTTCATTTTAATCGCGTATTTCGGATATAATTACGGAGGGGGTTACAGGAGAACTCCATCACACTCCATTTGCCCTCTAACTACAGTTCTTCTACAAGCTGTTAATCACCTAAATCCAGATTGTGAGTCTCAGATCCCTCATGGCTGCCAGATTCAGTATCATCATTTTCGTCACCATCCACTCCGAAGGATTATATATCAATGATAGTGTCAGCTAAAGTCACGTAAATGATTTTGGAATGCCGCCAGTATAATTTTAGAAATTAACAGGAGAACATATGGTAAAGAGAGAGAGAGAGAGGAAATCAAAATCAAAATGGGAATGTGAAATAAAAAGTATAAACATGGCTATTAGTTTGACAATTAAAAAAAGTAGCAAGAAGCAAGATGTTCCAAAAGCATGGTCTGCAAAATAAGGTAGACAAAACTACAATTAAAGGAGAAGGACAAGCTTCAAACTGAGGAGTGTGACATTCTTCTAGAAGCTTAATAGATGACGCATGACCCAGCTTTTACCTATTCTTCTTAATAAGGATATGGGTGATCAACAAGTTGTTAATTGTGCCATCCAAGATAGCACCCTAAACCAGCTTATGCAACCTTCTGATCCCTTTTCAACTAAGTTTTCACACATGGTAAACTAGCATTGTGTGATTTACAATTTCATATGGCAGTGGCCTTCTTTCCCTAGATGCACATGTGGAACTTTAGTTGGTAATTATGTGTCATTACAAAGAAACACAAATGCTGATGTGTCTAGGAGACAAACGATGATTTTTTACATCTGTTAGCATAAGGTTGAACTTGCTCCTGTTTAATTACTTTAGGGTCAAAATGCAACATAAAATGCTACTGAAAATTAGTTTGGGGTGCTAGATGCACCTTAACCCAAAAATGAAAGTACCCTTGGCAGCCCCTAACTTAGGGTTTTAGGTGTAATTTTGTAATTTCACATTCTAAGGCTTTTATTACTTCATGATCAACATAAACCCTACACAATTTTTCCTTCTAAACACAATGGAACCATCAAATTGATGAAATTCCAACTCCTTTCCCCATCTTCAGGTTTGGACGAAAATTACTCAAGAAAGGGAAAATTGGAGTTTTCATGATTTAACCATTAAAGCTCCTTCCTTTTCACTCCTAATCACTTGTTTAACCATTTAATTACATTTGCTACATGATTAATCCAAATTTGGACAGCACCTCCCCTTAGGGTTTGAGCATTCCAAATTTCAAAAACCAACCAAAACAAGCCACCAAACAATCAAACCACCAACAAGTATAAATCAACAAGAAAATAAGCTTCTTGAGATTACCTTTGATTTCACTTCTTTCTCTCTCTAAAATCGTCCTATCTCTCCTCCTTGTTTCTCTTGATTATGCTTGTCAAACATGTGTTTCAAGAAGGATATGAAGATTAGAAAGCGTCTCAATAAGTTAGAAAGCAAGAACAAGTGAATTTACTTGCAACTTACCTTGATTTTTGCTACTTGATCTTCCCCCTCTTCTCTTGCACTTGGTGTTACCATCTACCTTAATAGCTATAATTATAGTTAAAAAAATGCATCATTAAGTTAAATTGGAGACCAATGGATAATTCAAAACTTATTAAAAGTTCCAACTTTAAGATAGGGTTCAATCCTAAGATAAAGTGGGCTTGCCAAAAAACTTCCATAACCTATTTAACACGATCTCACATTCAACTTTTGGATATATTTGGTCTGTACAGCTCGTTTCCATTCATAAATATTAGAGTGTAGAGCAAAATTCCTAGCGACTCTCAAGTTTCATCTACTCACTACAAGGGTTTTCAGGGCATATTCACCCGTATCAGTTTCCCATATATTACATCACACTAATCAAATATGTACAATAATCCAAAAAAAAATGATAACCAACTAACAAAGTACACATCTCCTACCTGGGAACTCTAGCTGCCCTTACTTACTTTTTCTCCTTCGATCCGCCATCCCTGGCTATAAGTTAGTCATTAAAAAGAATGAGATTCATAGGAATCTCAGTAGTAACAATTCACTCATATGATATATAGTGACAAAGCATGTAAGTAATTATCACAATGCAGCAACACAACAACGACATTCACAATAGCAATACAACAATGTCATTCACAGCAACAATGCTACTTGCGACTTTCGTCACATTCATGACAACTTTCGTTATATTCACAATGGTGTTTTTTCGACAGCTTTCGCTGTATTCACAATGGCATAAACAGCAACATTCTCGTTCATCACAATTCAATGATAAGTACAAACATACAATGCAATATATATGATATAAGAGAAAGGGTGACTACCTTGTTCTTTCCATTCCTGCTCGGACACTAGTTTCTTATGCAAAGGGTAAATGTCAAATCCTATAAATCATAATCAAGGACAACGAGTTATTACCTATTCCAATTCTTTAATAAACTCATAATACTTGGGTTGGTTATCACTATGGTTATTTAATCAAGTCAACTAATGAGCTAAAGTGGTCAATTAACCCAAAAGACCAATTTTCTAACATTGGAGTTCATAGTTATTACCATGTGCCATTATGCCATTGAATTTTGGCACACTTAAACCAAATTTTGCCAGAATTTTTTCTAGATTTTGAAAAATCATAACTAATTCTAAACAAATTGAAATGGAGTGACTCTAAGTCCTACTTGAATATTTTTAAGTCCTATTTATAGGAAAAATATGAATCACAGCCATCTATAATCACAAAAATACAGAATTCAACAAATCTCCTTGTTGTTTCATAATTGATCCCAATTTCAACCTCAAACTTTGGAAATGCATAACTCCCAGTACACACATCAAAATGAAACCCATAATATATCAATTTAAAGCTTTCAATGTCTACTACAAAATTGGAAAGTTTCAATATTTTTTGACATCATTTGTTTATTCAAAAACACCATACAATCAGGGTACCTTGATGGAATCCTATTTGGGTAGAAAATCCAGTTTTGAATTTTGAGTGTCAATGACCCAAAATTCACAACCTGGGGCTATACCCACACAATTTTTCATGTAGAACATAACGGTAACATCAAAATGAAAAAATTCCCATTGCTTCATGATGCCCTATTCAGGTCAGAATTTTATGGTATTTCACAACAAACAGCCACTTCACTATTTAATCACTAAACTTAGCAAATTTGCCTCCAAACCAACATATAAGCACATACATAGGATGAAAGCTTCATGATCCCTAATGTACCCTAAAAACCAAAATTAGGGCTATCACAATAGCCCACCAAAACTTAGCCAATCAAAGTATCATTTACATAAAAATAATGCTCTTCCTCGTAAGACTTACAGTGGTGTAAGCAGTAGAGAACATTGATGCTCATAAGACTTGTATATGTAAGCAAGTGAGAAAGGTCATAGGTTATTTTTCTGCACGTAAGACTTGTCATAAGGTGGAGAGAAATTTCTTAGTGTTAGAATATTTCTGCTCGTAGTCCATTTGAGGACCATTGTTGTTTTGTGGCATTCTAAGAGCCGCTTGCTTCTTCTTGTGTTCTTTTCTTGCTTCCTCAACTATTGTTCTTAAATGATGGCTCAAAACACCTTTTCTTGAAATTCTAAAACCATAAAAATGAAGTTCTCATCAAGAGAAACAATGTTTATGAAGAGAATTTGAGCCATAGATGAGTTTACGAAGGTGAAAATCATGGTAGAAAGTCTTACCTTCACCTTGCTCTTCTTTCTCTTTTGTTGTAGCTGCTGTAAACTGACTTAGGGAGAGAGAAAATGAGTGATGAATAATCCAATTTTTGGCTTCCCTTATCCCTCAAGAGCTGGCCGAAAAGTTGGACAAAAGAGGTGAAAAAAATGGTGGTCACAATTGATTTACTCTGGTCAACTAATTATGACCATTTAACTTGAGTTTTCCCCCTTTCCTTCCTCTTCCCTTTTTGACCAAAATAGCTTGCCCAAGAAGTGTCCTAATCATTCAATTTTCAGCCCCTCCTCTCTCTTCGTTTGACCAAAATATATGTCCCAAAAAGTTTACAACTTGGTCAAAATTTCCAACTTGTACCAAATAGCAAGTCTAGCTGAATTTCTCCTCTTCTTCTTTCTTTCTTTTTGACTTGTCATTGGTTATGGTTTAATTTCATATTCTCTTTTTCTTTCTTTGTGATCTTGAACGAAATTACTTAAGAGGAAAGGAGAAAGATATATTGGTCCATTGATCTCTTGGTTCTTGCTCTCTTTATACCTAGCCACAATTGTTGACTTTTCAAATAGAAAACATGAAGAAGTATTTCATTTAAATTCTCTTTCCTTCTTCCCATGGTCTTGAACGTTTTTCATCAAGGGAGAATAAAGGGAAATTAATTTAATCTTCTTAATCATTACATTCTCATTTAGAGTAATGATCCCTTATACACATTTTGGGGCATTACACTTGATAATTCTTGGAGCTCTCTTCTCTCTATTTGTTTGGTATAGGACATGAGAATGAAGAGGAAAGATGAAAATGATGGCTTTAAAATATCTTACACCTACTTTTTAAAAAAATAATTGTTTAATGGTTTATGATGCATGTGTTATTAGTTAGTCTTATCCTCTCCTAATTGTGTCATAAATCCTTCCTTTGATTTGAACCAATTCCTTCATCTCTTTAAGGCCCAAAATGACACCACTTATGGGTCCTTCATAACCCAATTTGGTTGCCTTCAATTAATACATTTAAGTGCACAAATATATTATTTTATGGTAATTCCACCTTTTTTACTTTTCAAAGTTTGGCATATTTATTACAATTGCTTCAACCTTTGGTATATTTATTACAATTATTCATTTCCCCTTTTTGCTTCCTCATTTGGATATCCCACTTCATGAAGGAAGGGAAAATATTGGCTTTGGATCACATCTAGCCAAAAGTTTATTTTGCCCATACATTTTTGCCATTTTTGCACCTTGGCTAAAAGCTGGCTGAATTTTCACCCAACTTTGAAAATTTATATCTTTATTTGTAGACATTCAATTAAGGTGCTTCTAAAGGCTACTTAACCTTTATTGAGTTTAGTTTTAAGGAAAAATATAGCATTTAACCAACTGGAAGCTGAAAATTCCCAGTATGTCAATCTTTGTACACTATCACATAAGCTTGCCAGTTTCACTGGGCTAAATTCAAAAATTTATAACTCTTTGTATACATCTCTAAATGACCTATATCACAATCAAATTTAAGCTTAGAGTGTATACTATCATTCTGGAAAATTTCACATTTTTTGGACATCATTTGATCATCCAAAATCACATGACAATCTCACTGCCTCGTAGGGAATTACAATGGCAGCACTGTTCACATTCCAATTTTTAGTGTTTAATTCCTATGGTCCATAATTTATTACCAGAGGCTATTCAAGGTGTGTCATTATTCACCATTTTATCCCATTTAATACCCCAAAGGTATAAGGAATTTTGGTGACTAAAATTCAGGATGTTACAACTTTATAGCATAAGTAATTCCAAATTAGGAATATGTCATTTAAAGAAATAAAAGTATAATCCATGTGAGTGAGAGACTTCTCTTAGTTGAAGTAGCCATGAATGTTCAATAGATGTTCTTCAAATTGTTGATTCCAAACCTACTAAAGAAGTATCATCCATGCCTCCTTATACTCAATATGTTTCCATAGGGCGGTAAGTCATGTTCTATCATGCCCTCTTTTATTGGTGACTAATGATGTTCTTAAAAGGAAGCAAGATCGAGTGAAAAAAGAGAGGGGGCAGCTTCTATTCATTCATCCTCTTCCTTGGAACACATCTAAACCAAAGTGTGTGAGAGTTAGAGAAACTAATCATGTAGAGGGAGAGGAGCACTTGGGACCTTTGTCTTTGAGAGAAGGGAGGAGTAGCTCCCGTACTGAGAAGGAGGCACCAAACTTAACAAAGAGGAGGAGAGCAATTGAACTAGATCAAAGTGACGCTGTCATTGCCGTTCTTCTTTTTGGTCAGAGAAGTTGAGGAGAGTTTTGGAAACGCCATTGGAGCTGCACCAGGAATGAACCAGAGAGGGCTGCCATAATTGATGTTCAATCTTAGTTGAGAACTAGAGATGAGTTCGAAGTAGGGAGAAGAGAGGGTTGTGCACATCACTCAGGAATTATAGGAGAGAAGAGCGAGTAACACTATTCACTATATTATTCTTCTTTGGGGTTGTTTGCTTTTATTCGTCTTCCTTTTGGTTTCCTTTACTGCTTTGAACTTTGAATTTATTGTTGTTGGTGCTAAGATGTTGTTGTGTGTCTAATATATTTGCATGAGGATTATTTCAAACCATTGCATGGATTGAGACTTATTACAATTATGTGTTAATTTTATCTTGTGCTTAAAGCTTCTATGTGGTTGGCCACTACTTAGATTGCGTTGTTCAATTAAATCAAGCTTGAGAAAGTTAATCTAATTGTAAAATTTAGGTCAAATTATGCTAGATTTGAAGTTTATAGATTAAATGGTTGGTTAGTTAGTAACACAAAGATATGATTACTAATGTAGTATTGTCAAATTAAGGTTGTTGCTTAAAGATTATTTTCTTTTAACTATAGCAAGAGATTGTGCATGTTAATTGAGGACATAAATTTGGTTTTGATTTGAGAAAGCTTAATAAAATGGTTTTAAACCTTAGACTATTATGTAATGCCATTTAATCACTAATGGAGGGGTAATTATTTAAGTCTCATGAATTGCAAGAATGAGAAATAATCCTATGCTCCTCTTGTCTTGAAGTAAAGTTTCAATTTAGTTTTTATCAAGTTATTTTCCTTTTCTTAGATTAAAGTAATTTTTATCATGTAAACCCTTTTAATGGTTTTCACTCAACCTAATTGATAGCACAATTGTGATTATTACTCCACTTTTGCATTAGTTCCCGTGAGAACAACAACTTTTTCACTACTATAAAAAACGCTTTTAACGTCCTTTTTTTGGGCCTTTTAACATCTGAAAACAAGGGGACGTCTATCTGAGTGACGTAGAAAAAAATGTCAATAACGTCCCTAAAATAGGGGATATCTTTAGGCCAAACTTTAGACGTCCCCAGTCGTTATTGGGGACGTCTAAAGTGTTTCTGAACCACTTTAAACGTATCCAGTTGCATTGGGGACGTCTAAAATCTGGACTTTAGATGTCCCCAGTGCAAACGGGGACGTCTAAAGTGGTTCAGAAACACTTTAGACATCCCCAGTTTGCTCTGGGGACTTCTAAAGTCAAGCTTTAGACGTCCCCAGTTCAAACTGGGGACGTCTAAAGTGATTCATAAACACTTTAGACATCCCCAATTTGCACAGGGAATGTCTAAAGTTTTTTTATGGCCTTTTATATACATCACTGTCCTGAAAATTTAAACTGTAGAAATTAGATAGAAGAAATATTGCATAAACCAGAATGGAAACAACAGAAATTCAGCACTATCTAATAAAAATGTTATATAACAATCTAATAGTATGTACAGCAACACAACTCTAATTCGTACCTTGGAAATTCATCCCAAAATTCCCTTTAAAATTGAGACATCCCAAAATCAAAATAACAAACCGTCTCAGCTTAATTTAAACGAAACTAAACTAATTAAGACAATTCATATTCAAGACAATGTATCAATGTGATTTTTTTTACCAAGCAACCCATGCCAAGTTCAAAGCTTCCAACTAAACAATTTTCAAGCCTCCACAATTTTTAGATAAGTATTATTCATCCCATCACAAGAAATGAGCTCTCTTAGAACGCATGTACCACCCTAGAAAAACAATTGCCATCTTCATACCTAGTTTATGGCATAATTGATGTTGTATTATATTGTACCTCATCAACATTCCAGAACCATACACGCATTTAAGGCAAAACTTTGACATATTTTTGTAATTTAGTTGACTTTTGAAAAAAGTTAAACTAGACTAACCTAAGCCAAACCAAATTCATTCCTAAGTATAATTGTCATTTTTTAACTCATGTCTATATATATACATCACCGTGTTGAAGTCTGCAGACGAAAAAAACAAGTATGCAATAATGACAGTCCATTTCCAAATCAAGCAGATTAGAAGCAGATTAAAAGTATGCATATACAAGTTACTCTATTTTTTTAGTTTCATAATCTGATTTAAATTAGCAGTTACAAGCGTTTGTTTAATCATTTGTGTCCAAGTTGTGGGAGTGAGAGACAAACCTGTGGACGACGAAAATGGAGACAACTCACGGTGCCACCAACTGGGAAGATGACAATTGTGAGAGGGAGACACAAACCATGCTACCCTTATCAAAGAAGAGAGAGGAAAAAATAAAAATATGATTATGAGAAAGAGGAAGGAAGCACAGGAAAGGGTGTTGTAGCAACAATATGAGAAAGAGGAAGGAAGACGAGAAAGGAAGCAAGGGAAAGGGGAAAGAGGAAGACAGCTGGGAACGAAGCTTACGGGGAAAGACAGAATGAAGCTTAGGGAAGGAAAGTAAAGGTGATGGCCTGCTGCTGATGGGATGGGCGTCTGATGGGCTTTTCCGCATCACCGGTCAAAATGGGGACGTCTAAAGCTTACTTTAGACGTTCCCAGTCAAACTGGGGACGTATAAAGTGAGCTTTAGCTTTATACGTCCCTAGTTTGACTAGGGACGTCTAAAGTGCATAAAGGGCACACTTTAGACGTCCCTAAAGACTCTAGGGACGTCTAAAGTGGTACAATTTTTTTGTTTTAAACTCAACCAGCGTCAATATTTCACGCTAAATATTGAACTTTGGACGTCCCTAATTTAAAAAGGGACTTCCTTTAGAGTCGTTAAATGTCTAGTTTGTAGTAGTGTTTATACTATTTGCGACTTGTACACTTAGGATAAGCTAAATGCCAAACAAGTAAATGGTGCCATTGCCGAGGATAAACAGAAAAAATTTGTGTGGTTAGTTGTTGCAATCTGTGTGATAAGTTACGCTTGAGTTTTCTATTTCTTTTTCTTTTATTTTTTTATTATCTTAGGTAGTTTAGTTAATTTTGTTACTTTGGTTGTTTTGTGTTTGTTAGCTAGTTTTTGTCTATGGATTATCCTTGGTGGACTAATGGGACAAGTGGTGGATTTGAGAATGAAAGTGATTATACAAATTCTTATTATGGCTCTTGTACTTGTGAAACACCATTTGAGTGCATTTGTTGTGATTATTGTGAAAATTATCACTTTAGAGAGCAATGTATTGTGAAAATTATCACTTTAGAGAGCAATTTTTTAGTGTCTCAACCTTGGATTGTATAGAGAATGATTTTGGTAGGGCTCATATTGATTTTTATGATAATACTTTTAGCCTTAGATGGAACCATGAACAACCATTGTCTTGGGATCCTAATTGTTCTTTTCCTTCATATGCATCACATCCCCATATTTCACCTAATTATCATGTAGATGAAAATGCCCCCCATTGATAAAAGGAGCTTACAACAAAGGATTTATTTTTACATCTTTTAGAAAGTCAAAATGAATTCTTGAGAATTCTTGAAAAATAGAAAATTAATTATCATGCCCAAAATATAGCAATCGAAGTTGGTGAAATGACTTATAATCCTGAGATTTTGAAGCAAAAAGGAGTTTTCAATGATAAATCTAAATAGTCTTTAATAAAAGATGAGAGCTCAAGTGAAAAATTAACCATAGGGAGGGATGAAGTGTTACTACTATCTTGTGATAATGTTAGGGGCAATTGTAAGTTGGAAATTAATGAAGGAGAGACCAATATTGAGTGTCTAGAAGAGGGTTCAATTGTATAGCCTAATCCTTGTGATTTTAATGTTAAAAATAATGTAAAGGCCCCAAAAGTTGTTACAGATGATCTTCTTATTGAAGTTTTTACACTTATTGATGAGAGTCAAGTGGATTTTGTTGGGTGTTCAAAGTTTTTACAAGCTCCTACTTCTATTTGTATGGATATGCTTGATGTGTCTTCTTTAAATTTAATGAATGTTTGTACTCTGAAATTGCTGATGATTGATTAAGCGCATGAAATTAATGTAAATGAGCTCCTTTTCTATTTGAAACATTGTTTTTTCAAATGAAATGAAGATGACATGGTCATGGTGTTTGATACTTATGATTAGGTGTTTTTAATGCAAAGTATGGCTGAAGGCTATAAACTTAGTGCTTCTTGGAAGGGAACCCAAGGTTTTTATTTAATGTTTTGTTTTGATTTTGTAGGACTTTTGTAGCCTATAATGATGCATTCCATCTTGAGAACAAAGCTCATGAGCGACTAAGACTATAGATCAAGAACAAAGAGGGAGTTCACTTCCACTTTAACTATGATTTGTTTCATTTATTGTTGATAATATGTTGCTGAAAATGAATGTTGGTTATAGTTTGGATTTGCATGTAATAGATACTTGATAATGACAGTTGTTTAGACTAGTGGCACTTGTTCATTTTGTTGAATTGGTGAAAATCAAAGACTTTAGAAATTTGAGTCATCTCTACACTTGGATACAGTTACTTCGTCACTTTCTTGTATTTAATGTTACATGTTCACATTGAGGACAATGTGACATTTAAGTGTGGGGGTGAGGTACCATTGGTTTTGCATTACTTGTTCTCAAGTTTTTTGTTTTGAGATAGTTTGTAGATAGTACTTATTTGAAAAAAAATATTTGTTCTTGTGCATAAATAGAACATTTTTTGGTAAATTTTGGACATAAATTTTGTCTTTAGAAGTTAGGATTTTATTTGTGAACAAAATTGTTTTTTTTTGAGATAGTTTTTAGATAGTATTTATTTGAAAAAAAAGATTTGTTCTTGTGCATAAGTATAACATATTTTGGAAAATTTTGGACATAAATTTTGTCTTTTAGAAGTTAGGATTTTACTTATGGACATTGTCAAAGTTGGTTTGATTTGGACTTGAAATGATTCAGTTTGATTATGAATCAGTTTTGTCTTCTTGGAATGCTAGTAAATAGACAAAGAGTTTGGCTTAAATGATTGACTTTAGAATGTCAAAGACCGGTGAGACATCGAGCCTACATTTTTATTTCTTCTAAGAGGGAGTACATTTATTATATTTCAAATCTAGACCTTGTTTTGAATATTTTTTGAAACATAAAATCCCTTTTGCATGCACAAAAATGATTTATGCATTCATTTTTCATAACTAGTTTGGCCAAATGTTCTTCCTTAATACTTGAAAATCATTTGCTTCATCGATTTGAGGCTAAAATTTCTAAAAGATAAATTGCATGGATTAATTAGCCTTTTGTTTCAGCTGATGCATTTTTCTCCCTTTTCTTTTAATTCACTCTTTACTTCTGTAGGTGCTAAGTTATACAATTTAGAAAAAAGTGAACGACTAGGTTAAAAGAGAATAAATATCTTGTAGACTTGGCTGAATATAAGAAAGAAAGAAGAGGAAAGAGAAATACGAAAGGAAAAAAAAGTACCGACATGAAAAAGAAAAAGAAAAAGGATATGAAAGAAAGAAGGAAAAAAAGAAGAGAAAAAATGAAGGAAAAATCCCATATAAATACCATTTCAATTGTCAAAACCCACAAAAGTCTGTTATAACTTGGAAAAGACAGATAGGTGATTAAGGACCAATATGGGTTACTAAAGTTTAAGGCTAAAGACCAAAATGCCCCTCAACTCATTTACTCACACTCACCTCTAGAAAACTGTCGTTCCTTTCGATTCTGTCACAGAAGGGTTCTAGAAAACTGAATCACTCATATGTCGTTCCTTTCGATTCTATCGCAAAAGGGTTCCAGAAAACTGAATCACTCATCTGTCGTTCCTTTCAGTTCTGTCGTAGAAGGGTTTTCTGTCGTTCCTTTCGGTTCTGTCTAAGAGGGGCTCCAGAAAACTGAACTTAAGCATGGGTGTGCAGATGTGGGAGTAGCTATTTTGCATGTCATCTTTTGGTTTATATACAATGATTTGGATCCCTTCAAATATTTTGGTTAGAAGGGTTATGGCATATATGATGTGCTTTATGTAAGTACTGTTTTTTGTTAAAACAATAGTCTATACCCTGGGAATGACAAGAAAACATAAGGTGCTGGTGGAATCGTGTTGTTCACTTGTCATTGGCAATGTATTTAGTAGTTGCTATCAGTAAGAATCTGGTGTTTTGAAAATTCCATTACTGTACTTGTCATTTCCATTGAAACAGTTGTTAATGATGACAGGTGATGTAATTAAAGTGCACATGAATGAACATCTTCTTTTGAGTTAATGACTTCTATGCATTGGGTGTAAGTGGAAAGAATAATGTTAAATTTTTTGTTGACAATGTTTTTGGTAGGTGCTGTCAATAAGAATCTAGTGTTTTGTAAATTCCATTATTATACTTGTCATTTCCATTGAAACAG
This sequence comes from Inga laurina, assembly GCA_963855925.1. NCBI lineage: Eukaryota > Viridiplantae > Streptophyta > Magnoliopsida > Fabales > Fabaceae > Inga > Inga laurina. Next base: position 10,997,430 of record OY979713.1, read on the forward strand.
TTGTTAATGGTGACAGCTTTCAACCATTTAATTATAGTTGAAGGAACACCTTCTTCTGGGTTTATGGCTTGTATGCATTGGGTGTAGATGGAATGAGTAATGTTAAATTGTCATTTGAACCCTTTACTTGGTAGTTGTTGTGATAAACATTGGTGGTTTTTGTCAATGTCATCAGAACTTGTCTTACCATTATGAAACTTGTCATTCCCATTACCATTCTCGTCAAAATCATTAAAGACTTTGTTAATTCCATTAGTGAATTTGTCAACATCCCCCCTCTGGGCAAACACTTGGCCACATAAAGTTTGTCAGCATCCCCCCTTTGGGCAAACACTTGGTCCAAAGGAGGTGCACAACTACTTGACTCATGTGATGTATAATAGACGTAATAAATTCAATCCATTGTGGAACTCACTTGTAATTGGTGGTGTGAAAAACGGACAGAAATACCTTGGCATGGTATGCATTGGTTTATTGTCTTTGATTTCAATGTGAGAGTAAGTTGCCTCCAAGATTTAGTTTTTACTCAGTTTTTTGTGAATTGTTTCCAGGTTAACATGATTGGCATTAATTTTGATGACAACCATGTGGCAACTAGGCTTGGCAACCATCTTGCAAGGCCAATTCTTTGTGATGAATGGAATGAAAATTTGACCTTTGAAGAAGGTGTCAAATTGCTGGAAAAGTGCATGCAGGTACTTCTATATCGTGATAGGTCTGCAGTCAACAAGATGCTTATTTTTTGGTGTGTTATATATGATTCATGGGATCTTTGAAGTTTTTCATGTTGGGGTATTCTTATTGAGTTTTAACTGTTTGCTGGGAAACTTAAGTTGGGGTGAATTTCATTGGATCGTCTGTTGTTATTGAAAAAGAAATTGAAATAAAAAAAGAAATAGTAAACATGCGGATATGCTTTTGATAGCATACTTTTTATTTCAATTTCATGTGCTTGTTCAACGATATATTTTAGGAATTAAATGCTTGTATTTGATTGAAAATCTTATGCATAAACTGATTTAGCTATTTACTTGGTTTGATTTGATTGGTTATTACAAAAACTGGTTATAACTAAAATGCAATGAAATGAGGCTATATTTTTTAATTGAAGCTGGTTTTGTTGTTTTTACTTCTCCTTGATTTATATTATTTGTTTATCACTTAATTGTCACAGAGATTGTTATGTAGATGGCATAATTTATTAGTGATTGCAAAGTTACTTATATGCACTGGATAAATATAAATATTTTGAACCGAATTATTCAAAACTCAAAAGGTTTTAAGGTCGTAGTCAGAACTTCAAATATATTTCAAAGATAGCTTAATTAATATATTTAAATTAATTACCATTTTCATCCAACTGTTACGTTGTTTCAATCAAAGATAGCTTAAATTAAACTGACATTGTTCTGTAGGTGAAAGTTAGCTACTCTTATCCAATGACAAGTAAAGAGATTGTAGGCCATGATATAGACATGGAGGGTCAACATGAAGAGTTTGGTGTGAAGAGAAAAGCAGTCTGTGTGGAGAATATTGATGTGGAGTCACATGAAAGAGTGGGGGATAAAGTGGATATGCAAAAAAAAAAAAAAGATGTGAGGAATGGTTACACTTTGTTTCCCATGGTTAACCATGAAATGAATAGCAAGAGAGAGGAAGCATTGAGACTAATGACTTCATGAATGACCCTGATCAAGAGGAAATGACTAACAAAATTATGCTCTTAATGTAAATTTTTGGTCTTCAAGTTAGAATTTTTATTTTTGGAATTCATCATTGTTGTAAGGAGATTGACACATATCGTTTAACTTAGTAACCAAGCTTTGAATTTTGGGGTGACATAGTGAGGATCATTTTGATCACCTATTTTGTATATTGATGCATAGTTGTGGCCTTGTGTGTGTTGCCCCAATAAGGCTGGACGCTGACAAGTTGACTAATGGGAATGACAAAGTTTTCAATAGTTTTGACAAGATTTATAATGGGAATAATAAGTTTAGTAATGGTAATGACAAGTTCTATTGTGACATTGATAAAAAGCCGCAAAAATTCATGACAACAAGTATCAAGTAAATACTCCAATGGTTTTTCAACATTATTCATTTCACCTAAACCTAATGTACATAAGGCATGGACTAAAAGAACATATTCCTTCATATTTACTTTAATAACAACAAATTGACATGATTAACAAGAGTAGTAATGGAAATGACAAGTACATTAATGGAATTAACAAAACACCAGATTCTTTATGACAACAACTACCGTATACATTGTCAAATGACAATTTAACATTACTCATTCCATCTACACTTAATGTACATAAGTCATGAACCCAAAAGAATGTGTTCCTTCATGTTTACTTTAATTACAACAAACTGACATGATTAACAAGAGTTGTAATGGAAATGACAAATACAGTAATGGAATTAACAAAACACCAGATTCTTCATGACAGCAACTACCGTATACATTGTCAAATGACAATTTAACATTACTCATTCCATCTACATTTAATGTACATAAGTCATGAACCCAAAAGAACGTGTTCCTTTATGTTTACTTTAATTACAACAAACTGACATGATTAACAAGAGTTGTAATGGAAATGACAAATACAGTAATGGAATTAACAAAATAACAGATTCTTCATGACAGCAACTACCGTATACATTGTCAAATGACAATTTAACATTACTCATTCCATCTACACTTAATGTACATAAGTCATGAACCCAAAAGAACGTGTTCCTTCATGTTTACTTTAATTACAACAAACTGATATGATTAACAAGAGTTGTAATGGAATTGACAAATACAGTAATGGAATTAACAAAACACCAGATTCTTCATGACAACAACTACCATAACAAGTCTTGTCATCACTTTCCTTTAACCGATCAGATATTCATGATATTAACATATATGTCTGTTCAGGTCTACCATGAATTTCCTCAATTGCCTTTTCCTTTGCCCTATATGCTTGCTCATATGTCAATTACAAACCATAATCTCTAACCAAACTCTTCCTTATTTCATTTGCATGCTTGTCTTAGTGATTTCTAACCTCATCAATGATAATTGATGATTTCAAGGTAGCACTTCGAGCGTGAGACACGTCAAGATTTTCTTGTGATGAAATCAGTAATGTTATTGACAAATACCATAATGTTTCTCACACAATCGTTAAGTCCTGACAAAAAGAGTTATGATAATGACAAATCCTGCAATGGCGTTGACAACAAACAATATGTGGTAATGACAACAACTACCATGAACGTACAGATATGTTTCACTACCATATACTAGTCATCCTAGTCTCACTTTTTCACTCCAAACAGTTAGTCATCCACATTAACTCAATACTACTCAATGCTATCTATTTGAAATCAATAAACTCTTCATTATACTCCCTCTCAAAGCTAACAAGAGCAAATGCATAAATAACCCACACCACACCGTTGATGCCGTCGTAATTACGTAAAGTCCGAACCTTTAATCCGCCTCAACCTACAAACCCACTTACCCACAACCAAAATTACTATAAATAACCTACAATCGCAGCACCATCATCATTGTTCTTAGCCTTTATTGACAACCCCAAATAAATTATCTCCCACACCCTACGTAAATCCCCAGCTTTGTACTATTCATGCACCATCAAAGCCACCAAACCACACCGAACACCCATCAGTATGAACAATGAGAATAAGATGATTATTGTCCGATTCATTTAAAAAAGATTATGTTTTTCAGAAACTTACTTATATGAGAGGTATCGTCCACCGTTGGTCGCTGCAACAAGCAATTTTTTTTGTCGGAACAGAGAGTGCAATTTCACTCAATCATAGAATGTGGAGGGTATGTCAAACCAATTAAAAAGGGCATTTTGGTCTTTTGTATTTAACATCAATATCCCAGATTCCCCCCTAAACCCTTATCTGTCTTTTACAAGTCTTAATTTGGGTTTTGATATTTCAGATGGTATTTAAATGGAATTTTCCCAAAAATGAATAAGATTTCTTTTTGTCAAGCTTGCCACCCCTTCCTCCTTCATGAACTTCATTGAAATACTTAGTACTGGCTAATTAAAATATTCTTCCATTTTCACTTTCATTCCATTATCTTCCCTTATTCATCATAACCCTTGGAAAAATCCTTTTAATTTATGTAAGCAATGGGATTATATAGCGAAGAATGAGATGATAAACAAGCCTATGGTATATGAGTTACAATAGGTGGAATTGAGTGAAATACATGTCCTTAATTGTTTGGAGAGAAGAGAAAACACTTTGAGTAGTGAAAGATATTCTATTGTGATTTATCTTTGCCAAATGATTTGCCTTGCAACTTGCATTGTTAGAAGGTAGAAAAGATTTCTATAAAGACTTAATTCTTCGAAAGTTTGAATTGCATTCATTTTTGTATTGCTTGTATTAAAATCTTGCTTCTATAGTTTTCTTTGGCTGTTTAAGAATTAAAATTTTGAGGACAAGATTTGATTCAAGTGTGGGAATGTGATGACTCCATATTTTTAATGAAAGTTGAGATATAATTTGGTATATTTGAGAAGTCATCAATGCTAAAATAAAGGGATTTGTTAGAGATTTTAATAAGATATCAATTTGATACATTATTTATTAGGGGTTTTTTTTTTTTGCAAATATGATAATTTTAAATTAAATAGAAATATTTAGGTTTAGGTAAAAGAATAAATAAATGATAACAATTCAAAGTTAAAAAGCAAAAAGAAAATTTTTTAGGTTGTAGTTGTTATTATTAATATATTTCTTTTATTTTAGTTTTTTTTAATTACTTTTTCTCTATTAATGAGGTATGGTGCACGTGCAATTTATCGAGGAGATGACAAATTTGAACGGTGTTTATTTAAGGGAAGAGACGCTACCGTTTTGGATTAAAAAGGAGGTGACCTACAGTTTAAAAAAGGAAGCACGATTAGGTGGAAAAAGAGAGAGGGGACGGCTACTATTCATTCATCCTCTTACTTGGAACCCATCTGAACTAGAGTGTGGGAGAGAGTGCGCGGTTGTGTAGAGGGAGAGGAGCAGCTGGGACCTTCATCTTCAAGAGAAGGGAGGAGCGGTTGCCGTACAAAGAAGGAGGCGTCGAACTGAACAAAGAGGAGGAGAGCGATTGAACTAGAGCAAAAGGGACGTCGCTGCCACCGTTCTTCTTCTTGGTCAAAGTAGCTGAGCAGAGAGTTGGGGAAGCCATTGGTGCTACACCAGAACTGAACCAGAGGGGGCTTCCATCATCACTGTTCAAGCTTCTTCATTGAGAACCAGAGACGAGTTTGGAGCAGGAAGAAGAGAAGGGCTACGAATAGTAACAAGGAATCAGAGGAGAGAAGAGTAAGAGAGTGATGCAATTCACTGCATTATACTTCTTCTTGGGGCTGTTTACTTTTATTTATCTTCCTTTTGATTTCTTTTATGGCTTTGAACTCTAAATTTATTGTTGTCGGTGTTAAGATGATGTTGTACTGTTAGTTAATTTACATTAGGATTATTTCAAGAGAAAATCCTTTTACAACAAAGCTTAATTGTTTAAATTCTAATTGGGTTGTTAAATTCAATAAATCCTAAATTAGGTTATATGTCCTAAAATAGGATTTTAAAATTTGATAATTTTATCTTTCCTTCATTTGATTCTCTCCCCTACTCACTAAGTTTAATCTCCCAATGTCTTCTGATATTCTTGCTTCCTTCCAATTCCATGGTATGTGCCCTCTCCGGTTCATGTTGGTTTTCTTCTCTGCCTTATTAGTTAGATACCTCGCATGGATGACTCTACGTTTCTCCTTCAAACCTGACACTACTTCCTTGATCATCAATCTCCCTCCGAAACCAAACATCTTGGTTTCAAAAAGGTATGACTACGCTACATTGACATTTTTCCTCTCTTAAATGGATTTAATGCCCTAAACCGTCTGAAGCCAATGTTTCAGATGATTCGAAATGGATTATAGACATTGGTGGACATGGCTAGCGGCAAGTATCTATGGTGGAATTTGAGGTCCCTTAATACAGATATCCAAGTGCATCGCTCTTAGCAACTCAACACTTCTCATTCTTGTTTTCATTGTTTGTATCGGATTTGGGAGAAATATTGTTACAGACGTAGATTAACCTCCACATTCAGTTTGATTTTTTAATATGGTTAGAATCTGACTTTTTTCCCCGATATCCTTTGGCCTTGATCATCTCTATTGTAATAGAGATGGATGGATGAGTGACACGTAGGTTGCACATAGGATTATTTTTTAGTTAAGTTGAAATCAAATAAGGGGTATTAAGGTAAAATTACCGAATTCTAGAATCTTAGTTTAGGTCATACGACCTAATTTAGAATTTGTTAAATTTACCAACCTGATTTAGAATTTGAATAATTTAGCTGTCTTTTAGAGGAATTTTCTCTTATTTCAAATCATTGTAAGGATTGAAACTTGTTATTACTCTTTTTAGTTGTTAATAAGAATTATGTGTTAATTTTATTTTGTGGCTAATGTTTCTATGTGATTGGCCATCCATAGATTTCTTTGTTCAATTAAATTAAGTTTGAGAAGGTTCATTTAAGGGAAAATCACTGTCAGGTCCCAAGGAAGCAAGTTATTGTCAGAAAAGTCCCAGGAAAATCAGAAATATCTGAAAAGTCCCTAGGGACTTTTCTGATATTATTTTCTAAAGTCAAATTACACACATGCCCCTCTTCTATTTCTCTCTCTCTCACGTTTTCAGCTCACTGTCTCTAACGTTTTCAGATCGCAAATCTGTTCTTAATATGTGCAGATTCAGTTTTTGCAATGGTGGAGGGTGAAGCTTTGAGGTGGTGAAAGTTTTGTGGGATGAGAAGTAAGATAGAAGGAAGAAGAAGATGGAAGGAAGGTGGTGGGATTTTTTTGATCTCAAGCTTCCGCCATTTTTAAAGAAGGAAGGGATGAAGGTGATGATGATGATGAATAGTCCAACCTCATTGTGCTGTGAAAACGCTGAAATGGGAAAAAATTAAGTTGTTAATTTCCGCAGTAGTAGTTGTTAATATAACTCTAGTAGTTGTTAATACGAAAAATGAGGTTTGGGCGCCATTTTGCTCTGTTTTTGGGAAAGAAAACAGAGGAAGTGATGTGTTTTAAGTGGTTGGGTGCTATGAAAACGCTGATATGGAAGAAAAATAAGTTGTTGTTAATTCGCACAGTGGAGGTTGTTAATTCGCACAGTGGAGGTTGTTAATACGGAAAATGACGTTGGACGCCATGATGCTCTGTTTTTGGGAGAGGAAACAGAGGAAATGGCGTGTTTGAGGTGGTGGGGTGCTATGAAAATGATGATATGGAGGAAAAATAAGTTGTTGTTAATTCGCACAGTGGAGGTTGTTAATATAACAGTGGAGGTTGTTAATAAGGAAAATGACGTTGGACGCCATGGTGCTCTGTTTTTGGGAGAGGAAACAGAGGAAGTGGTGTGTTTGAGGTGGTGGGGTGCTATGAAAATGATGATATGGAAGAAAAATAAGTTGTTGTTAATTCGCACAGTGGAGGTTGTTAATACGGAAAATGACGTTGGACGCCATGGTGCTCTATTTTTGGGAGAGGGAACAGAGGAAGTGGTGTGTTTGAGGTGGTGGGGTGCTATGAAAATGATGATATGGAAGAAAAATAAGTTGTTGTTAATTCACACAGTGGAGGTTGTTAATACAACAAATGAGGTTGAGTGTTAGTGGGTGCTCTGTTTTTGGGGAATATAACAGAGGAAGTGCTCTGTAAATTGCTCAATTGGTCATATTTAACGTAAGGCAATATAGTGTCAGAGAGAAAGTCATTGGAGGTTGTGAAAACAACTCAAAAGGTTATTAATACACGCTTTATGAGTTGTAAATAGCTTAATTTGTCATACTTAATTTGAGGAACAATAGTGTCAGATAGAAAGGTGTTGGAGGTTGAGAAACAAACCGAACAGGTTGTTATTACACGCTATACGAGTTGTAAATAGCTCAATTTGTCATACTTAACGTGAGGAAACATAGTGTTAGCGAGAAACGTGTGGGACGTTGTGAAACGAACTCAAAAGGTTGTTAATACACGCTTTATGAGTTGTAAATACACGGTTTATGCATTGTAAAAAGGTGATCTCGATTTTGTTTCGCTGTGGCATACTAAAAGCGAACACGGTCAGAAGAGGCCATTTTTTACATCATTTTGCTTTTGTTTCGCTATGGCAAAGCAAAAGCAATTGGCCACACCGTCAAGTTGTTCTGTATTAACAACTACGACTGTTATATTAACAACCTCCACTACGCGAATTAACAACAACTTATTTTTCTTCCATATCATCATTTTCATAGCACCCCACCACCTCAAACACACCACTTCCTCTGTTCCCTCTCCCAAAAATAGAGCACCATGGCGTCCAACGTCATTTTCCGTATTAACAACCTCCACTGTGCGAATTAACAACAACTTATTTTTCTTCCATATCATCATTTTCATAGCACCCCACCACCTCAAACACACCACTTCCTCTGTTTCCTCTCCCAAAAACAGAGCACCATGGCGTCCAACGTCATTTTCCTTATTAACAACCTCCACTGTTATATTAACAACCTCCACTGTGCGAATTAACAACAACTTATTTTTCCTCCATATCATCATTTTCATAGCACCCCACCACCTCAAACACGCCATTTCCTCTGTTTCCTCTCCCAAAAACAGAGCATCATGGCGTCCAACGTCATTTTCCGTATTAACAACCTCCACTGTGCGAATTAACAACCTCCACTGTGCGAATTAACAACAACTTATTTTTCTTCCATATCAGCGTTTTCATAGCACCCAACCACTTAAAACACATCACTTCCTCTGTTTTCTTTCCCAAAAACAGAGCAAAATGGCGCCCAAACCTCATTTTTCGTATTAACAACTACTAGAGTTATATTAACAACTACTACTGCGGAAATTAACAACAACTTAATTTTTTCCCATTTCAGCGTTTTCACAGCACAATGAGGTTGGACTATTCATCATCATCATCACCTTCATCCCTTCCTTCTTTAAAAATGGCGGAAGCTTGAGATCAAAAAAATCCCACCACCTTCCTTCCATCTTCTTCTTCCTTCTATCTTACTTCTCATCCCACAAAACTTTCACCACCTCAAAGCTTCACCCTCCACCATTGCAAAAACTGAATCTGCACATATTAAGAACAGATTTGCGATCTGAAAATTTTAGAGACAGTGAGCTGAAAACGTGAGAGAGAGAGAAATAGAAGAGGGGCATGTGTGTAATTTGACTTTAGAAAATAATATCAGAAAAGTCCCTAGGGACTTTTCAGATATTTCTGATTTTCCTGGGACTTTTCTGACAATAACTTGCTTCCTTGGGACCTGACAGTGATTTTCCCTTCATTTAATTATAATTATTATTATTTCTTAAAAAAATTATTTGCCGTATCTATTGCATTGTGCAACAGAAGCCATAAGTCAAGGCTTACGACATCTGTAGCATTTTGCGTCAGAAGCCATAAATCATGACTTGGGGCATCTGCTACTTTACAGAAAGACACTATAAATCCCTATTTACCGCTTCTCCACCTTCTACTACTGCTCATATGAAGTAGCAAAATGCCAATTTCAACAGACTCCAATAAGAGTATTTTGCACTAGTGTTTCTTACCATAACTTATGATGACTTGTGTAAAATCATTTATTCAACTACTATAACATAAAAGAGATAAGGTTATATAAAGGTCTGCCATAGTAAAAAAATTCATCTTTTTAGATGTTACTGCTAAAAAATATTACAGCTCATCTTTCAAAAGTTAACCATGGTAAATAAAGAGAGTTCAATTAACCATTTAATATATAGATAAACTCATATTTTTTTATTAATAGTCTTTCTCAAACATTTATAAAATGTCATTTATAAAAACTATGACTTGTGGCATTTTTGTAAATATTGAAACAATTTCTGACCGGTCGTGCTTCCTTTCAGTTTAAATAATACTTTCTAAATCGGTTATAGTTTAATGCAGTCTCATTAAGTATTAATAATTATAAAAATTTGAAAATTTAAATTCTTTTTAGATCAAACACTTATACAATTGGTTTAAACATCCTTTTAGATACTATTGTTTCTTCACATCCAGCCTTAAATGTTTCAGAGTTTCTTCAGCTTCCAAGGTAAACTTCACAACAACACATCTCTTTGAAATCTGAAACCACTTCAAAAAATGTAATCTTCATCTGTACGTCTTGTCTATTTAAGCTCTTCATTCTTGTCATTTCTTCATTCAAATCTAGCTCCCTCTTCTCTCCTCTCTCAAATATCAATATGGTAGATGTGTTAGGACTCCTTCAATTTGTCCTCCTTGTCCTCCTCCGCCTCTACATTGTCCTCCGCAATTGTCGGTGAGGCATGTTCTTAACCACCTCAATGCAACGGTGACTCGCATGGAGAGATGCTTTATAAGACTCTTCATTTTGCTACAAATTGTCATCAACAAGTTGAACCTTGTACTTGATGCCAATGACAGTGAGTACAATCTTTCAAATGATCCCTCTTCATCCTCCCCTACCTCTTGTGATGAGAAGGAAGATTGAGGGTTTATTTCATTATGTAAAATGTTTTTTTAATCAATTTATTGCTGTTGACTTTGGGCAGCAAAAAAAAAATTATAATATTAATGAAAATTTATTTATTTCAAATATTGATCTTGACCATCTCTTGTATATTTATTCCGTTGTTGTTTATGTCTCTGGGCTGATAATTTATTTTACGATATATATATATATATATATAATATTAGTAAATTATATTATTTGCGATATTGTTAAATATAAAATTTGATTATATTCAAACCAATTGTAGTGACACAAGGTGTAACGCCCCAAATTTCGATTAAGGGTTAATGATAATTATTGAGGATAATTATCGGATTAAAGTGGAATTAATGTATATTGGTAACAATATTAATTTATATGTCATAATTGATGAAAAATTTAAAGAATGGAATTATTGGCTTTAAGTTGGTGATTAATGGGGAAATTAATTACTAACTAAGGAAAAATGAGATATGTAGCCAATGGGTTAATGGAATTGGCTAGTATAACTAAGTGGATGATTAATTAGGAGGAGATTGTATGAGGGAGTGACAAGTGGCAAGCTTACTTGATGGTGGAGTGTTTGGAGAAGTCAAAGACATGGTGCAATGATTTTTCTCTCTCCCTTTTCCCTTGCTTTCAGCTGAATGGAGTATAGGAGTCAAAGAATGATTATTCCTTCTCCCTCCATACACTCAATCTCTCATTGTCTCTCTCTCCCTCTCTCTTATGCGTATGGGGCAAAGGATGGGCAGAATTTCTGCCTTCATTCCCATCATTTCATCACTCTTCATCTCTCCTCTCCCTCTCTCATGCGTGCTTCCATGGCTACCCAAGAAGGAGGAAGAACTTGGTGAAATAGGTGAGCCATTTGACCCTTCTAATGACCTCTGATGGAAAAACTCTCTTCTTCAATCTTGTTCCTTGTGTTGAGAGCTTCAATTCTATGGTTTTAGATTTTCCATTGGTGATGATTTGAGCTCTCAAGGAAATATAGAGTTTGGAGAATCAAAGAACTCCTTGGAGAAAGTTAAAGAGGTGAGTGAGTTGAGTATTTTGATATAAGTTTTGTAGTCATTTGGTTAAGTTGAAATTTCTGGGAATTTAGCCCTATTTTCGAAAATTAGGGTCTTGTGGTGTTTGAGTTGTTGTTGTCATGGATATGGTGTTTTGAGATGTATCTTGGATAGATAGAAGTTGATTGGAAACTTGGATTGAAAAGTTCCAAGTTTGGTCAATGAAAAATTCTGGCTGGCAGTGGTCTTGCATGGACGTTTTAAAATAGCAAATGGTATTGGAAAATTATGAAACTTTCCAGTCTTAAATTTCACATCTCAAGCTTCAAAATGGACATATGTTTTGTGTCATTTCAATTTTTGGGCCAGGAGTTATGACTGTCCAAAGTTTGATGTTAAATCTGGGAACAATTCTGGAACAGTGTGGACTTTTCTTGAAATCTGTATTTTTGTGGTGATTTCCAGTATTGTTGCATATTTTTCTGGTAAAGAGCACTTAAATAGCTTTCAATGGGCTTTGGGATCACCTCATTTTTATTTTCCTAGAATTAGTTATGAATTTCCGAAGTTGCCTTGGCTGCAACAGAAAAGTCTTGGCTGTAGCACAAAAGTTTTTGTGCGTGTTTTGGCCGCAGCCAGAAATTCTTGGCTGCGGCCAAAAACCTTCTGTGCATGTTTTGGCTGCAGCCAGAGGTTTCTTGGCTGCAGCCAACCCCCTGTTTTCAGCACTTTGGGATTTTGAAAAGTGGTTTCCAACCCGGTGTTTCCCAATCCTTTAGGGCCTTTATTAGAGCCAATTATAGCTTCTTAAGGGTCATTATTGATAACCAAAACTAAGTGTTTTGAAGTCATTTGAGTATTGGAATAAGTAATAACCTATCGTCCTTAATGATTATAGGATTTGATATTTTCCCGGAACATAGAAGGCATTCGCCTGAACAAGAACGGAAAGAACAAGGTAGTAACACTTTATCCTATATCATGTGTATTGCATTGCTTGTTTGCATTAGTCATTGAATACAGTGAAAGTGAAGAGGATGTGGCGAAAGCCCGGACTCGATTACAGTGAAAGTGAAGGGGACGTGGCGAAAGCCCGGACTCGATTACAGTGAAAGTGAAGGGGACGTGGCGGAAGCCCAACCTCGTATATAGTGAAGGGAACGTGGCGAAAGCCCGGTCTCGAATATTGATTGCTGCATTGTGATATATGTGACTTGCTTTGTATATATGCATCATATAAATAAACTGTTGCTACTGGGATTCTCTAGAATCTCATTCTTTCCAAATAACATTTTTAGACAGGGCAAGTGGATCGAAAAGCAAGCAAGTGGCAAAGGATGATTAGGACTGCTAGCGGTAGTCTTAGCTATATATTTTGGTTTTATATTGAACTGGCTATCATTTTGGATAAATGTATACATATTGAATAGAATTGTAGTGGTATAGTTTTGTGTAATCCCCGGTATGGATACTGAGATAGGCAATGATGCCCTGTATAAACCTTTGGATTAATGTTATTATCCCGGGTGAACGTCGGGAATTGTGCTTACTCTGATATTGTATATGTAACAGACCAAACAGGCCATTTGTTTTAATGAATGAAATGAATGGAGATCCATTTGTACATGTGTTTTAAACAGTTTTTAATTGTCCCGGATTTCTTATTCGATAATTAAATGTGCTTAAATGCTAATCCCAGCCTGATTATCGAAGGGGGTTACACAAGGTCTAAATATGTTAATCTAAACTATCGTTTAATTCTTGACTTGTCTAAATGTTGTTTAATCTTCTAACGCTTACTTTTTATTTAGACCGGATAAAATGAACATCTGGTCTCATAATTGTTATTTAGATCGCATTTTCAAAGATGACCAGTCTAAATTCATAATATTTCAACTTCCAAATATATCTTCATACCTCGTTAGTAATCATCTAAAGTTTCTGGCCATCAGTCCTTATTATAAATATCAAGGCGCCTTTAGTTCTAAAATTCAAGTTCAAAAGTCCTTTTCTAGTTATCTCTTTCTCCTTTGAATAGCAACACTTCCAATGGCAAGAATAAGGATGCAGCATTCCCCCTCTCCTCCTTCAAGTCGGAATGGCTTAATTGAAAGCTAAAGTGTCTTAGATGGAAGTTATATCTACTTCACTTGAGTTACAATTCATTATCACTCAAGTTGCACCTCCATAAGTGATTTCTACTTGTTTCACTAGAGTTAAGGAAGTTCCACTCGAGTAATGATCATATTTCAACATAGTCTATGCAACTCGTTTTTTATTCAGCATGACAGAGGTTCATTAATTTGGTCATATCTCTCAAACCACAAATCTGATTGAGGTCAAACTTGTTGCATATATATGAAGCTAGACTTTGAATTCGGTTCATGAACATCAATTTCGTGCACAAAAAATTTCTGATAAAAGAGACATGAACTTTGTAAATTGGTGCTTGAATCCACCCTATGTTCCAAACTAGAAGTTACAAGTTGGACCATATCTTTTAGAACATAAATGGATCTTGGAACGATTCTTGTTGCCATGAAAATTATACTTGCAGATATTTGTAGGGATAAGTCATTTACCAAACTTGGAGTTAAATTGGAAAATTTATTCCTACTGGAAGTTCACTCTGTGCTAAACTATCAATCTGGAAGTGATCTCTTTGAAAACTAGAAAGATCACTCGAGTGATGCTAGTGCTACTCGAGTGATGCCTTATAAAATTAAATCCTACAAGTCACTAGATAGTGATCTCTTTGAAAACTAAAAAGATCACAAGAGTGATAGTGGTGCCACTTGAGTGATGTCTTATGAAATCAGATCACTATATAGTCACTAGATAGTGATAAACTTATTTTTTGAAAATCTTGGAAGATCACTTGAGTTATGTGTGATCATTGGAGTAATGTTGGCACATCTCATCACTACCTAGTCATTGTCAACTGATAATCAAATATTTTACTTTATCACTCGAGTGACTTCATATCACTCAAGTGATTCACTATCAATTTCACATCACCTTTAGATCACTTGAGTGATGGTTCTTCAAAGATTTTATCAACATGTTAGATGTTTATAAAACTCTTCCAAAATCATTTAAATCATAATTATCTTGCTCCTAACCATTCCTAATCATCACTAATCAATTTTATATGATGATTAAGCTTTAATGGCCAAATTACATTAAAGTTTCTTTTGTGTCAGAAACCTCACTCAACAGCTACCTCAAGTGAACTTCAAATAGTCATTTTCTCAATGGGAATAAGAAAAGGCTCAACAATCAAATACTCTTTATAAACTATAATTAGAAGATCATTCACAATAGAAGAAAAGAAAGCAAGTACATATAAGATCAAAATGCTAGAAGTTTGAATTCATCTCCAACTCATACTTTCTATTTCTCTATGCTCATATAATCTACTTTAGAGAGAGATTATTTATATTATACTTCAGTGTTCATTTTAATTCATTTCTAAGAGAGAAGATTGAATGTAATCTTTTATCATCAAGAGAGGTTGCATCCTTATGGTGTGTAAGAGGGAATTCTTATCTTGGTGAGAGAATTGTAGTGGCTTCAAAAGTGCCTAGACTAAACTTGTGGGATTATAGTGATTTTCAAGTACCGGTTTAAACTTTAGGAAGATAGTGGATTAAAATCTCAAGAGGAATATGGGGACTGGGTATAGGTCATCGAGGATTAGACCAAACTAGGATAAATCATAGTTTACAAACTCTCTTCCCTTATCTGTTAGATTTCCAGTCTATATGATTTGAATAATTGATTGTGTATTTATGGTTCATTATCTTGATACTTATTATCCTCACTAAGATGCACAAAGATTTTGAAAGTTTTTATTTTAGACCAAATTCACCCCCTCTTAGATGTCATTCGATTTTAACACCATGGGCTAAGTTATAATCCATAATATTGGACACTTAATAAAGCTCATTGGTCATGTGATAATTGTCAAACCCCTTAATATTTTGACATTTATCGAAGTACAATGCACATTTCAATGGGAGAACATAAATAGCAAAAACGTACTGATATAAAGTACTTGATTATATTACAAGAATTCCCATAGGGTTTGTAAGTAATATTTACAGAACCCAAAATAACATAAAACTACAGATAATCAATACTACTGCTTAGGCAAATCTGGGATCTTCAGTTGATGGTATCAACTTTGTTAGATCCCATATATTTTGATGATAACAAAGATTGGATCAATGATATAGAAAGATTTGATAACAAACAAATGAATTTTTGAACAAAGTGGCAAAGCATTACTTGAAGTAAGCACTTGAGTAATAAACAAATTTTGTGAAGGCTTACTCGAGTAGCCACTCAAGTAAGGGAAGCTGTTACTTGAGTAAGCACTCGAGTAATCAAGGAGAATTTCATCTAGTGAAGAACTACCAAAATTTGGATGAAGTTACTCGAGGGACCACTCAAATAATATGCAAAGTTATATAGACCATTACTTGAGTAGCCACTCGAGTAATATCATTTTCACAGGCATCACTCGAGTAGCCACTCGAGTAACCAGATCAAAAATCTTCCAGTAGCTCTTGGCCAAGAAATGCAACACTTTACTCGAGTAGCCACTCAATTAACCATGTGAGAAAAAGGATTTACTCGAAGGACCACCCGAGTAATCTACGGAGTTATTTGAAGCATTACTCTAAAGGACATGTTTGAATTGTTCCAACGGACACTACAAATCATCTATATATATTAAGCATTCAAAAAGAAGAAAAGAAGACACAAGAACTGAGAACACACATCGATTAATACACTCTTAGTTCTTTGTTTTCTTATACTCATTCATTGTACTTCAGTGATTATATATTTGCTCTGTGAGAGAGTTTTTCATTCCAAACTCAATATTTGTTATTAAGACAACTTAAGGTAGTGGAACCTTGAGTTGGGGATTTGATTACAACATGTAAGGGGAAGCGAGTCTCTAGGTAAAGGAACTTGCTGTGTACTGAGGTGCCAAGAACCCACTAAATCTTGGAGAATATAGTGAAACTCTCAGAGACGCTCTGAAGACTGGACATAGGTCAAAGTTGTTGTGGCCGAACCAATATAACTCCCGGAGCACACTTCGGTGATATTTCTCTTTGCTCTCAACTGTTTTAAATATTCAGTTAATTTACTTATACGCAACGAAATTTCTAGTAGCACCCAATTCACCCCCCTCTTGGGTGAAACACTTGTACTAACATTTGGTATCAGAGCGTAGGTCTTCTTGTTAAGGTTTAACAGCCTAAGAAGGATCCAATGGCAAGCATGGGTGAAGGCATTCTTCCCAACGGAGCTTCTATCACAAGACCTTTGGGTTTCAATGGCGAACACTTTTAATTCTGGAAAGCAAAGTTCAAAGTCTTCGTAATGGCTACTAAATATAGGCTATGGGATGTGATCGAGAGTGGAAATTACAAACCTGAAAAGATTGTAGATTCATAGAGAGTTCCCAAGACACCAGCAGAATATGACGAGAATGACAAGAAACTCATGACATTCAACAGCAAAGCAATTCTAATGATTCAAAGTGCCTTGAGTCAAAATGAGTACTTCAGAATCTGCACACTCCCAACAGCTAAAGAAATGTGGGAAGCCTTGGAAATAGCTCACGAAGGAACTTCAGGAATAAAAGAAAACTGGATCAATACTCTAGTTACTGAGTTTGATTTACTTTGAATGAAATCAGGTGAGTCGATAGCTGAATTTGAACTTAGATATACTCACCTTGTTAATCAACTTGCAGCACTTGGAAAAGTCTATGATCAACATACCCAAGTATGAAAGATTTTAAATATTCTTTCTAAAGATTGGGAGGCAAAAGTCACTGCAATTGAGGAAGCAAAAGGTGAATCAATGCGATTGGTTGCTCTCTATTCGGAAGTCTTTCTGAATATGAAAGTAAGTTAAAGTTCAAATGAGAACTAGATGATATTGGTGATAAGAAGAAAAGAGGCCTAGCACTGAAAGCAAAAGAAGAAGAACAAGATGAAGAGCTTGATGATGATGAAATGGGCCTAATCATAAAACGATTTAAAAATTTTTACAAGAAAGGCCAAGGATTCAAAAACTTTCAAAAAGGAGGAACAAGCAATAAAGAACACATCATCTGCTATGAATGTGGAAAGCCAGGACATTTCAAATCAGAATGTCTAGAATTAATTCAGAAGAATAAAGAGAAGAGGAAAGGCAAATTCTACAACAAGAAGAAAGCCTTTGTATCTGCCATATGGGGAGATAGTTCTTATGACGAAGAAAGCGATGAAGAAAAAGTAGCCAATATCTGTCTAGTTTCTCAAGAGGAAACAAAAGAAGAGGTAACTGATTCTGATCCTACCTATGATGAATTACTTTCCGAATGTAATACTTTACATTCTGAATTCATTAAGGTAGTTAAAGAACTAGTTATTTTCAAAAAGAAAAACAAAGCTCTTGAAGTAGAACTTAAAGAGAACTTTGAAAAGGATTGTGAAAATTGTACTTCTTTGAAAAAGAAAAATAGTGATCTTACTAAATCTCTTGAAAAATTCACTAAAGGAAGTGAAATGCTAAATGT
Source organism: Inga laurina (assembly GCA_963855925.1). NCBI lineage: Eukaryota > Viridiplantae > Streptophyta > Magnoliopsida > Fabales > Fabaceae > Inga > Inga laurina. The sequence goes on from OY979713.1 coordinate 11,015,643, forward strand.
AATTTTAAAAGCTCAACAATTTGTGAATGATCGATCTGGAATTGGATATGATCCAAAATCAAACAGAAGGAAAGGAAGAAAGAAATCTGGAGGTAAATCATACTTGAATTATTTTCAGCATTCTGTGCATACATCAAATCCTTTTGCACATTGTAATTATTGTAATAGAAAAGGTCATTATACTTCATCATGCATTCATAGGAAGAAAAGAAATATAGGAACCTACAAATGGGTACCTAAAGGTTCATATGTGCCGAAAAATAATTAGTCTTCAATCAACTCAAGGTATAGAGCTTAAGCCCACAAATCTTGTTGTATCCTTTGCTGATAGACATTGCACAATCCTAGAAGGCATCTTAGAGGACATCTTGATTAAGGTAAAAGATTTCATATTTCCTGCTGACTTTTGTGTTTTTGATATGGATGATGGTTGATTTAGGCATAAAGGACATTCATCTTTGATTTTAGGCAGACCCTTCCTCAAAACTGCTAGGGCTTTGATATATGTGCATGCTGGAAGCTTTACTTTGGAATTTGCTCTTCTGTTTGTGAATCTGTTGTAGGAAAGTTTGCCTTTTGTTTGTGAATCTATTGTACAGGTTTCTAGTTTGACTAATTTTAATTTGAAGTTGCTTATACCTTCAATTAAGCAAGCTCCATCCTTAGAGTTAAAGTTGCTTCCTGACTCATTGAAATATGCATATTTGGGGAAGGACAAGACACTTCCTATAATTGTAGCTAGTTACATAGCTGATGATGAGAAAACCCACCTCCTAGAGGTACTTAGGCAACGAATAAAAACTATTAGATGGACTCTTGGTGATATCACTGGAATTAGCCCAAAGTGCATGCACCAGATCCTGCTAGAAGATGGTGCCAAAGCTGTGCGATAGCCACAGAGATGACTCAATCCACTGATCCTTGATATGGTAAACAAAAAGGTCTTTGAACTTCTTTTTATAGGTATAATATGCCTTATTTCTAATAGCCAATAGGTAAGTCTAGTTTAGGTAGTGCCTAAGAAAACTGGTATTACTATAGTTTATAATGATAAAGGTGAGCTAGTTCTGGCTAGAATCCAGAATAGTTGGAGAGTATGTATTGACTATAGAAAATTGAATTATGTGATTAGAAAGAATCATTACCCCCTTCCCATTATACTTCAAGGGCAAAATTGCACCCCCCCAAAAACTTATAAAACGAAATTGCCCCTTAACCCTATAATTATTTAATGGTAAAAATTTAGAAAATTTATTGTAAAATTTTAAAACTAGGAAATTAGTTACATATTGAATTTTGCATAATTTAGCCTTTCTTAAATAGCATAGCAAGGCTTCGACAATATTCATTCATTTTGCATAATAGGATGTTGTTGTATTGCTTTCTTTCTTTTTGGAAAATTCATCTTTCACTCAACTTTTGATTCACCTGTGACTCATTCCTTTATTTTTCTACTTTTTATATTATTATCTTTATCATTTTCAACTTATTCTAAGTCATCCTATGTGGAAAGAATGAGTAGTAAAATCACCTCTGTTCTTTGATTACGTCGAGCTAAGTAAGAGGTGATTTGGTCACCCATTCTTACCACATACTACTCACCTCTATTCTTTGATTACGTCGAGCTAAGTTGGAGGTGAATTTATTTCTAATTTTTACCATACAGAATGACTCAAAATGAGATGGAGATGAGGAGGACGACGGCAACAACAATGAGTTGTATGTGGAGCTGGAGGTGATTTTTTTACCCGTTCTTACCACATAGAATGACTTGGAATGAGATGAAGATGATGAGGATGACGACGACAACTAGTTGTATGTGGAGTTGGGGGTGATTTTGTTACCCTTTCTCACCACATACTACTCACCTCTATTATTTGATTACGTCAAGCTGAGTTTGAGATGATTTTATTACCCGTTCTTGCCTCATAAAATGACTCAGAATTAGATGGAGAAGATGAGGAGGAGGAGGACGACAATAAGAAGGACAATAACATAAAACCTTATCCCACCAAAAGTCTTATCCCACTAGGTGGGGTCGATTAAATGAATCGGACGACGTCGTTGTAATATATCAAAAATCAAATCTTCAGATAAATTATTAATTAAAAGATTCTACTCTATAAGCCCATTGAGCATTCACTTCGGTCTTCATCTATCTTTCCAGAGGAGATGACATGGACAGTAGTATGAAAAGTGAAAAGCTAAGGGATTGGGCCATAGGCGAATTAAAAATTTAGGCAACGAGTCCTAGGTGAGAAATTGAGTTATGAGGGAGTTAAAAGATAAAAGACGAATAGATTAATGTTTCCTTTTTTATTCTCCTTGATAAATAAAATCATAAATTTGGTATAAAAAATAGCCAAGCAAGCCTTAGGTCAGCTGACATAAAAAAGAATTTTCTAGCAGTCCCCAAAATTTCCCCAAATTTTGGTCTTCACTCTACTTTATAAGACTCAATGTTCTTCTCTTTTCCTCCGTCCCAAATTCGCTTCAGCAGCTCCAATGGGCCCGATATAGTTTTTCCCCTCGTCCACTCAATATTCTTCACCTTTTGTCAATGGCTTCTCTTCTACCATTTCAGGACCTCAATTCCTTCCCTAACCCTCATACTGCCATCAATAACACCACTGATCCCATCAATGTCGGACCTACTCCCTCCTCCAAAACGGGCATTCCAATATTGGTGCCTAAGCCGGAGCCTTTGGACGATTTGTTCGCATCCCAAGAGCTAGAGCAAACCCAAAGAACCATCATTTCAACTTCTAACCCTAAGAATGCATCGTCTAATTCCAAACCTGCTTGTGCTGAAATCCCACAAGGCGTTCCGATTGAAGATCATGTGTATTCAGAGTTCAATCGAATTTCTCAAATGTTTTGGGCTGCATTTCCTGACAATGTACAGCAATCCGGAGATGCCAACGTTTCAAACGCTGATTCGAGGGCTATTGTTCCTGTACCAAAGGAGAACACGCAGGTTTCTTCGGTGGTGGTTGCTACCCGGAAGCGAAGTTCCCAGCGCGTGAAGGAGCTGGTACGGGTTGGCGGTTTTACCATTGCGGACGAAAGGCAACATCGTGCCACAGTCAGAAGGACTAGGATGGTATACGATTCGTTGCGCATTTTGACTTCAATAGAGGAGAAGAAAAGTAGTGATGATTCAGCTAAACGTAAGCGGCCTCGAGGTGATACGCGTGCTGCCACCTTGTTGAGATACCGTGGGATGTGGCTTAATCGAGATAAACGAATAGTGGGTGCTATTCCAGGCGTTAATGTTGGTGATTTGTTCCTTTATAGGATGGAACTGTTAGTAGTTGGTTTGCACTGTCAAACTCAAGCTGGAATCGATTATCTTCCTGCAAGCATGAGTCCAAATAGGGAGCCAATAGCAACTAGTGTTATTGTATCAGGCGGGTATGAGGATGATATAGATGATGGTGACGTTATAATTTATACAGGACATGGAGGGCAAGATGCTAAGCATTCAAAGCAAGTTGCTCATCAGAAGTTAGAAGGAGGAAATCTTGCATTGGAGAGAAGCATGCGGTACGGGGTTGAAGTACGGGTTATTCGGGGGATTAAACACGAGGGGAGTGCTTCAAGTTCAAACAAGGTTTATGTATATGATGGCTTGTATCAAATCGCTGATTGCTGGTTCGAATTGGGCAAGTCTGGTTTTGGAGTTTACAAGTATAAGCTTTTGAGAATTGACGGGCAAGAAAAATTGGGTAGTGCAATTCTTAAACATGCTAGGCTTCTTAAGGTTGATCCACTTCTATCTGATTCTTTGTGTTGCTTGAGTCTTGATATTTCGCTCAACAAAGAGAGTGTTCCTGTTCGTCTCTTCAATGACATTGATGCTGATGATAGTCCTCTTCGTTTTGAGTATCTTCCGAGGACTAGTTTTCCTCATTTCGTATTTCATCAAAGTGGAAGTGCTACTGGTTGTGAGTGTGTGCAACGTTGTTCTGATGACTGTTTTTGTGCTATGAAAAATGGAGATGGATTTCCGTATAATAGAAGTGGGATTCTGTTGAGAGGAAAGCCAGTAATTTTTGAATGTGGTCCATTCTGCCGTTGCCCTCCTCATTGTCAAAATCGTGTGACTCAAAAAGGGATGAAAGTTAGATTGGAAGTATTTAGGTCTAGGGAAACAGGTTGGGGAGTTAGGTCCCTGGATGTTATTCATGCTGGTGCCTTTATCTGTGAGTATACAGGGGTCGTAGTGACAAAGGGGCAAGCACAAATTTTGACTATGAATGGTGATGCAATGATATATCCAAGTCGGTTTCCTGATAGGTGGGCAGAATGGGGGGATTTGTCTCAGATATACTCTAATTATGTGCGTCCATCCTATCCATCAATTCCTCCATTAGATTTTGCCTTGGATATTTCAACAATGAGGAACGTTGCTTGCTATATCAGGCACAGTTTAACTCCGAATGTGTTTGTTCAGTTTGTGCTCTATGATCACAATAACTTGATGTTTCCTCACCTTATGCTTTTTGCAATGGAGACCATCCCTCCATTGAGGGAGCTCACTTTGGATTATGGAGTGGTTGATGATTGTACAGGCAAGCTCTTAATATGTAATTAGATGATAGTGAAAGGAGCACACAGCTTACAGTATGGTGAGGCTGAGTTTTGGGTATGTTTCAATGAGGTAAATCTGAATTTCATCATTTCACTTAATGCTTTTCTCTAACTTATTGTTCCTTGGAATCCATCAGAATCTTTAAGGATTACAATAACTTCCTTTTCTACTATCATATGATGTTATTCATAGTCAGGTCATAGTGTCCTTGTTAAATTCGTCAACTCTTCTGAGGAATTGAATGCATTCATGTATTTGGACAATTTGGTTTCTTAGTTTAATGTTCTTGGAGAACTGATATTGGAAACCATAAGGGTTGGTATGTTCTTAGTTTAATGACAAAGGGCTTTAAGACATACAACTTCCCTTCTAGTTTTATTTGTAATCCAAATTTTGAACCTTTTTCTTATCCAGGTCATTTTGCAAGGCTTAATCAACTGTAAACCAAATTTCTTAGATCATAAATCATAAAAGCATCAATGTTTAAAGCTTTTAAATCTGACCCCTACATTTTCTTCATCAAATGCTTTGTCTCACAATGATAATATAGTCTTAGTGTGCTCGCATTATATGGCCACTGCTGTAGTTGTGTGTGGGTGGAGAGTAATGTTTTGGTGAGGAGAGGTCCTGGTACCCGTAAACCAGCTGGCCCACCACCATCATTATTAGACAATTCCTGGATTTCCTCTGAACCTTATGAGTTTATTATGGGTTCCCATAGAATGTTGATGTCCCATCATGCATAAAGGGTAGATTGTCTGTGTCTGATGTTCTGGTGCTTTTTGCTGCTACCCTACCCATATCTACTTTAGGTTTGTGTGGATCAGGTCGTCATCCTCAAGATTTTAAATGTGTTACGGATATATGTGGTGTTTGTAGTTAAAGTTAACTAAACAGCATTGATTAAATGTGCGCATGAAAAGGGGCTTAAGTTGGTTTCCAAATATCAAAATCAGTTTGATTGGTTTGATTTTTTTAATTCATTAAGTGAAAATTGAACCAAACTGAATCGTTGTATTGTTGCTAAAAAGGTAATTTAACCAACAACAATTGGTTCAAATGGTTTGGCATTTGTTTCCTTGAATTAAGATCATGGGTTTGAGTCTTGGAATGGTGAAACTTGCTATTAGGAGAGCTTTATACACCCAATGGGGTCTGATTCAGTTCAATTTGGATAAGTTGGGTTTCAATATGACTTTTAAAATCTGGTTTGTATATTTAATATAAGACAAAGTATGTTAACACTTAAAATTTTTAATGTGTTTGATGATGCTCTCTCATTGAGCTCTATTTTAAAAGTACTATTTGGGAATAGACATGACCATTTGACGTGGAAGGCTTAAAAAATATTTTAAGTGTAGACTTTAACTGTAGTGATGCTTAAGCTTATATATAAATGTCCGATTCATAGATACTATTCACCTACTGTAACATGAACTCATAATCACTTAAAACTACCTGACATATAGTATGTTTAATGTTATATTGGAGGTGATAGTAGCATTATTAATTTATATATATATATTTAATTTTTGCAAAATTATTAAATTTCTAATAAGTCTTGTGCATTTCAAAATCGACTTCATTGGTTTGATTTAGCTTTGGTCTAAAATTGAACTGTAGTTTTGAATATTTCTTATCATAACTAAAAGTGTGAAAAATCTCTGGGTTGAGATATTTGTACATGATGTAATACGGACACTTGTAGTGTCGAGCTTCTTGCCTTGGTCCATCATGTTGTGTTCCAACTTCAAATTTCAAAGCTTTCTACCATTATTTCTTCTCCTACACCTATCTGTGCATTTAGTACTAGACCATAATTACTCATTGTTACAATGTTTGCTATGGAAAACTTGAGATAACCTCTTTTGACACTCAAATTAATTTGAACCTTTGTAAAATGCATGTGGACTTGTTCTCTTTTATGCCTAGCAATGATTCTGAGACTTTCTAGACTTATATGGGAATGTATTCTTAAGATTGCCTGTAATGTTGACTAGCTTATTCAATTTTTAATTTCCTCCCTAATTTTCCTTCTTCAGCTTTGTCTTCAGTGTTTAATTTTCATTTTGATTAATGATGATATTCAGACATGCTGAGTTGAGCCAATATTCTTTTGCAGGTTGACTTCTTGGAGGTTCCAGACTCACCAATCTAAGTAGAACTGTTGACTTGTCTATTTTGCTGGTTCTGCTCTACCAGACTTTTTCTTTTTTGGTTAAAAAGCAGCTTATGGAGTTCAAGGTTCAGATCCCCTGACGTTTGAGATCTATAAAGTTGCCTAAGATGAAGGATTACAGACCGTCAGATTGCTGAAAGGGTCAGGATGAGGCCATGCGACCGTGACTGGGACAAACTAAAACACTGACTTGATCCTGATCTTTCCAATGATCTGAGGCACATGAATCTTTCACTTCATGCAACTCTACAGATCCCCTACTTGGGCTTTGAATGCATGTAGTTTCATATCTGCTTACTAAAACTTGTAAACTTTATATAATTTGCAATATAGCTCGGCTGTATGTACCCCTTCCCTTTGTTTTTGTTTTTTTTTTTGGGGTATAGTATCTATCGTTAGTCTCTGAATTAGATTGGATCCCTGGATTTAGTAAATAAATGCAAGGGATTCAAATTGTCTAGTCCAAACTTGTACAGGACTAACATGGTGTAGTAGCTGTGAATGATCAATGATGCAATTCAGGTTTCTAATGTGTGGTGGAGCTATTATTATGTTATTGTGTGGGTTTGCATGGTATCTGCAAAAATTCAAATGCACATGTTGTCGTTGAACAAAAGAATACTGTCAATAGGGTTATTTTGGTCATTTTACTTTTGCTGCTTCTCAGATGTTTTTCTAGCCATTTTGATAGTCTCTTCTACGTCTTTTGGAGGCTATTTGGTCCCCTGAACAGAAAATAGACCGGTGGGTCAGAAAATAGGGTCAATTTGACTCCTTTCTCAAGACACTACCAGTAGTTTATTTCTTGCGCCATGAATATTTTTTATACTAATTGCATATATAAATCTTCTGACAACATTATTTAAAAATTATGAATGATGTGATTTACTCTTAAAATTTGCAATATTAAAAATGTGCGAAGTCTCAAAATTTTTTTTTTTTGGTCAATGCGAAGTCTCAAATATTTAAGTATCCAAGAAAACTTGATTTTTGTTTTTGTTACGAACTGCAAGTAAGCAGTTTGGATTTTGTGCGCGCGCGCACATGTTTTCGTCATATTAAAAAAAATTGATATTTTTGTCATTTTATAAAAGAAATTGATATTTGTGCTTTGAATATCGAAGTTAATATAAATATAAAATCTTTCACAATGCACATCATTTCAAAATTATAGATAGTATAACCCAGCTATCAAACTAGTTTACACAAAATTGTTCAGTTCATCTCAAATTTAGATATCAATAAGTGTGTCTGATGCATTTTGCATTTTGCCCAAACGTGTGAAGTTGCTCATCCCAGCGTATGAATCATCCATGGGTGACGTAGATGATAAGTATGATTTCAATTCAAAACTGGAAAGGTTTAAATTGGGGTTGGTGGTGAATGGCGTATTTTCTACATGAGTAATATATATTTTTTTCACGAGTAATATTAAAGGTTCTTTAATTGGAAATTCAACGGCACAGGGAAATTCACCAAAAAAAAGGTTCTTTATTTGTAAATTAAACAAATAGGGAAATAAAAGACCAAATAGTAAAGGGAGAAAGACATGCAAGTCCTAACAAACAATTTTGAAATTAAGTATTGTTAAATGACCTAATTGCTTACATATAAAAACACTCCCTCCATCAAGACCGACCACCAGAGCTCTACTCACAGTGGAGAGAGCTTTTAATACATGAGGTAAATCAGATGATTTGAGGAAAAAACTTAATTTCAAAATAATTCTTAAGGACTTCACATGAATTATCATATTTTGATGGTCCTTATGTGTCTTTTCTCCCAATAATAAAACTCAAAATTCTGTCTTCAAATTACATTATGGTCTGGAATCAAGTTACCAACTTACAATAATCTTAGGCCCAGAATAAAGTTACTTTTTCTATTAGTAAATAAACAGGGATAGAAAATGATGTTTACATTGTGATTATACGATCTATTATAGTGTCTATTCATCTAGTTTTTTAACAAAACTACAGTAATTATATAATACACCTGAAAATGAGGTGAACCATTTGAAAAAGGAAACAGTTCAGTCCAGAACGGGGCTGTGATAATAGCTGAGCAATGTTCTATCACACGTCAAGTTTAGGAGGAAGCTGTTCCATTTTTCTCCAGTTGTCTTTGTCTGGCTCTCTCCATCTTCCTTTTCCTCCATTCCTCCAGAGCTATAAATGACAGACATGAGAGCAAAACAAACATCAAACCCTAATCTGATAAAAAAGTTCTGTATAGCTTCAGGTATTACTGCAGCATTCAATTGGACCAACCAACATATATGCTCTGCAGAAAGTTTTAGGATACTAATTGTGTATTGTAAAATAAATTTTTAATTCTTCTCTTCTTTTATTATATATAAACACATTCTGCAAATTTCAGGGTGTCCGTAAACATAATTTTAGGTTGGATCCCCACCTTTGACTGGATGAAACAGTCAGGTGAGAAAGAGAGGAGATCCAGGTGGGCCCCACCTTTCTCTCTCCTTACAACCTCTTACCATCACTGAGGAGATCCAGGCCTTTTAGCAGAGCAGACCATCAGATTGAAGAAGACAAGACACGGGCAAAAAGAGGGGATATAAGGCTGTAAAGCAGTAATGCTGGGAACAGGTTCTGTATAATCCTCGCTTTAGCGCTTAATGGGCTTTGGGAGTTCGCAAGTGTAATAAATTAATTAGCTTAGAAAGGAAGAGCCAGAGGAGGCCGGAGCTTTCTCTTTGCTAGGAACAAATGAACAAAGTGGGAACTGAAAATCAACAATGTTAGCAGATGATCACCAAACATAATAAACATAAAAAAAAAAAAAAAAAAAATCCTCTTGCGCTCAGAGATGAACCATTTCTTCAAATATGGCTCCTGGTATAATCGGAGTTCTATGGAAAACACTCCCTCCCACGCACACAACCACAAAACAAAAAAAAAAAAAAAAAAAAAAAAAGTCTGAGCATAATGAAAGAATTGATCAATCGCAGAACTACCAGAATATATTATGGGACAATAGTGAAAAATGAGCAATGTGCACTTTGGGTTCGCACTCATCTGTGCGCATAGGGTGAAAGACAGTCTCACCTTTCAAACTGGCAGCATCATTGAGGGAACGAAAATCCTTCAACCTTTTTGAAAGATCAACTGCAGCAGTCTGCTTAGTGTCCTTCTGCTGGACTTTTTCTGGTCCTGTATATGCTTCCTGCTCAATCTCCTTCACCTGCATTGAAAGTGATTCATATAAGTACGAAATTTCTTCCAAGTTGTAAATTCTAACATGTTTCCGTAATCTTTTGACATCAGAGATGTCAGTTCTCATCCTGCTTCTTCAGCAAAAGAAGACCAACGGGATAGAAACAAATGCTGGATCAATTACACATTTTGCCATGGTCCACCCAAGAGTTTCCCTGTTGAGTAAACAAAAGTGGCTAAATTTGTAACTAGTTTTCAGTTCCAGTACTTCTTGGCTATAGTCTTTTTCCATGCCATATATAACTTTTAAGTCAAAACGAAACACTTGCTTGAAGATATTAGGAAAGTGTGACATTGAGATATTGCTCATCTAATTGCATGAATGGAGATTCAACACATCAACGATCATAATGTATGTTCATTTCAAAGCAGCTCTGTAACTAAAGTTCTTAATCTTTTTCCCTCTGATCAGATTATAACAAGAGAAAAATTACTTGCTTTGAACACTTTTGGTGATGTATGGTACAGCAAGATATTTACATTGTATGCCATCTTAAAACATTTGCCTTTTCAAGCTTACATCTATTTGCGATCAAATGACATCATAATCATTTCTAACATGTGGGACTGAATTTGAAACCCAGAAGTGTATTAGAAAATCAATTTTAAGACATTACAACTTAAATCATATTTAAATAAAAACTGCAACCGAGAAAGGATACTGGTTGGACATTAATTGCATTGCAAGAAGAGTACAATGATAAAAACTTACTAACTAGCTTGAAAATTGACACTTGTATCGGAAATGAATAGAAACACATCAGATTCATTGCATCACACCAAAATCTTCAAAATAAACAATCATTCTCAAGAAAAAGGGAAAAATATTTCCCTCAGAATCATTTGGCCATTTCTTAGTTACAATCAAGAAAAAAAGAATATAGTGAATGACAACAACTTCAAACTCACTCTTTTTATTAGCTCTAATGGTACCATGGCAAGACGAATCTCTTCAGATTGCTTGATATAACTTAGTTGATCTGAAATTCAACATATCACGCAGTCAAATTCAGCAACCATTTTAGTATGAGAACACCAATCTGCCAGAGGCATGCCAAAAGTAGAACCAGTTTGCAAATATAGTATGCTATGTATTTAATTACAAAGTTCAAAACAATAATTTTAATCACTTATCTTATATCAATGTAGCTTCTAAGTTTGATATCAAGACTCCTTTACTTGGAAAGATTTATAAGTCAAGCACAAGGCTGGAAATTCTATCAAGCCCAAATCAGTGTAAGCCTCAGTTGCTTTGTCCGACCCAAAGTTTCAGATGGATTAAAAAACAAACAAATCTGAAATCAGAAGTTGACAGGATTAAAATTTTTCTAAATTCAGAAGACCTCCTGATTATTCATTTGAGGATATGGGCAAACGTTTGGAGATGTGAAGTAAACAAGGCAGTCTCGTATATTTGTTTGCAGCAACAGAAAAAGAAATGAACACGCAACCTCTGTGAATCGCACCTAGCAGTAGATTGATACATCATTATAACCGTATAACATCTTTAATTTAATTATTTGAAATTGATTTAAAAATTTATTGGATTTAAGAAACAAACAAACAATTAGCTGTTATATTACAAAATATAACCGCTGGTTGTGTTATTCAGGCGCCAGCCGCAAGTTTAGCTAATTACTCGCCCATAATTTTTTAGATTCTGACCATAGCATTAGTATGTTTGATAGCCAACCCAACCCAAACTCAGGGATCTAACAACAATTAAATACAAAGACATCCAACAATCAGATCAAAGTAGTTCCAGTCAACCAAGAAGAAGAGAAATGAAAAGAATATCACCACAATCCACGAAATAGATTGCCGAAATTATAGGGAAAAGCTTAATTACAAAAATAAAATCCTCTTCAATCTAACCTATACTGATTCCCATAATATCATCATAATCCTCTTCAATCTTCTTCAAAGACGGCTAAGCAATGATCAGCTAAAATAAAACCGAATAGCTCAGATAAAAAGGATGAAGAGGAGCAACCTGAATTGGAGTGTGTGCTGGAGAGTTTATTTCGGGTGTAGGTGGAAGCGATAAAGCCTTGAATCAAGAAAAGGGCAACAACAACGTTAAAGAAACACACGAGTATTGTTGCGTTCCTGAAGGAAAACCTCATTCTCCACCATTGCTGAACCTCCACTTTCTTCGCGTAAATGTAGAGACGGTGGAAAGGATTCTCATCAAGAATCAAGAATTTCCTATGTTCACGCGGGGATGTGAGTGGGGCCCAAGAGGCGACTCCCGGGCGGGGAGCGACTTCTCTCCTATTCCAATTCTCTCGGATTCTCTCTGCTGCTATCCACTGCTTTCCGTCCTCCAATCAAAGCCTTCCACCTATACCTTGAAGAGAAAATGAGCAACCAAAAATAAATGAAAAGGAGCCCTTCTTTTTTAAGGTTAAGGTGCAAATTTACTATTGAAGTTTTGTCTGATGTGCGTCTGATATAAATATATTTTAAAAGGGGTAAAAATACCAATGAATAATTAAAAATGGTGCATCCAGCACAAAACCGTTAAATTTGACCTAACGGTGTTAAATTATAAGAGAAGAAAACCCTTAACGGCGTTAGGTCAAATTTAACGGTTTTGTATTGGATGCACCATTTTAAATTGTTCATTGATATTTTTGCCACTTTTAAAATATATTTGTGTTAGACGCTCATAAACTTTATTGGTAAATTTACAACTTAACTCTTCTTTTTACATAATTTGATTGTTTTTCAGAAAATAATTTTATAATCATTAATTATTATTTTCCTCAATTATAACTAAGTGTATCAACCTCAACTATGATGCATATAAGTTGCCACACTTAAAAACTAATCCCTGCTTTCCTGCCACAGGGTTTCCTCTTGCTCCGTCAAGATGATTGTTCCAGCGTGGTGGGTCTCGGCTCACCCTGTCCGACAAAGCTCTTCGGCATTTCCCCTAATTAGTTACCTTCTATTGCTCTAGAAGTGAGGGTGACAATTGGCGAAGGTGAGAAAGGAGAGCACAATGGTCGATGTGCGAATGCTAGAAGCTCACAAATCTGGTAGACGACCTCAAATAGTGATCTTCGTTGGGTGCCACCAGGGTCATTGGTGCTGCTTGGGTGTTGCGGAGGCCTCTGCCAGTGGGACAGAGGGGTCAGCTTCGGGCTCAATGGGCGGTAGAGGCTCTGGTGAGTTCAAAGGGCAAAACGTTTTTGGCCATAGACTATGACGAAACCTTCTCGATGGAGGGCTCAGTTAGGGTTTAATCGACGAAGGGGTTAGCTTCAGGCTCAGTTGATTGGAAGCCTATGCCAGGTAAATTGATGGGTGGGTTTTGGGGATTTTTAGATTTTGTATAGAAATCAAAGGTTAATCCACCAAACCAGATCCAACCCAATCTTAATTTGTCCTTGAACATTTCCTCTTGTCAAAATTTCAAGAAGATCAACCCCAAACGCATATGTAACCAAGTTAGAAGTGCTATAGGTTTTATTAGGTGTTCCATCGTTCATTCTTTTCTTATATGACCCATAGTTCTTGTGTTTAGTGGATCTCTCAAGATTCAAACATATTATGATACTAGTGAGTTGGGAATGGGTTTTGAGCAACGTAGTATGGCTAGATTTGCTGCTTTGAATTGTTATGTATGGTTATTAGATGATAGAAGTATCAATTTAAGTCTGTTTAGTGAGTTCGTACACACTGTTCTTTATTGGGTAGACATATGCATGTTTAGTGTACATATCAACACTGTTAGTATTTGGCTTCAATGAGTGCCTATTCAATGGGTATGGTGACACTGTGCATTATTAGGCTAGAATTGTGATTCTCTCATTTACTGTCACGTTGATTGTGCTTTGTTTGCTATTGTTATGATTGTTGACCTCCTTAAGCGTTATCTTGTCTCAAGGAATATTATTAGGAACCATTCTTGTATATGGATCCTTATGGAAGAAAATTTGGTAGCCGTGTGGAGTATCAAAGCTTCATTGGATGGTTTTGCCCTCTGCGTTGGGTACTTCGACCTCTGTCACAGTTGTAGGCCATCTTGGCCTCTAGTGCTACAGATGTTTCGTTTGATTAAGATTTATGTTCTTGCTACATTGAAGATCTTTTATTGGCTTATGTTCTAAGTAAAATCTTTGTATGTTTTAAGTTAAATTTGTTTATAGGTTGTTTCTTTTAGCTTCTAAGATGTTGTAACTTTAGGTTGATTTCAATATAATCTGTTTCTTTGTTGGCAAATATATATATATGAGTTGCCCCAATTATAGGTATTTATCCTTAATTATACTTATAATTTGTTAATGTATAAGAAAAATAACGCTAGTAGCTAATGACATGGTACTCACTCATCCTATAACTCCCCCTTGAGGTTTACCTTTCTCATCCAATACAAGAAAAGCAGGAAATCCGTTACGTTTTGAGTTCTAACTTCTCAGCCTAACCCTTCCTTCCACCTCCTATCCCCCCCTTTTCACTTTTTTCCTAAACCTACAATATGAATATGTAAATGATTTACATTTAATCTTTTTTATAAAACATTAATTTTATTTTTTATCTACTGTAGTTTAAATTTTTTAATCAAATTTAATCTAAATTTAAATTTTATTATTTTTTATAATTTAACATTTTGACAATAATTTTATAAAAACTAAATATAAACAATTCAAATATTAATGTCTCCAGAAAAGGAGGATGAGGAAAAGAGGACTGGAAGGAAAAATGAGGGCCCGTTTGGATTGTGGAAAATGGGGATTTTTCAACTGGTGGTTAACGTTTGGATCAAATATTCCATCTAAAAATATTTTCCTGCTTCTACCAATTTTCAAGCAGGTGAATGAAAATGGGTTCCTACAAAAAAATGGTGGGAACCCATTTTCCAACGCCTAAGGAAAATCGCCAAAGACCCAAATGCCCTTGATGAGGGTCAGTGGTGTCCTAAAAAATGAAAACAATTTGCAGAGGAAGCTCTCCATTTTGGTTGCCTCGGCAGTTTGCAACTTTGGCTTGGAGATGAGCGTCATCAGTGTCTGATTTTGGGGTAGGGATGAGCGTCGCTGGAATGGATTTTGGGATGGGGATGCGATCTGCGATTTGGTGAGATTTGGGGGTGGGAGAAATTAATGATGGAGGAGGAGGATAATAATAATAATAATAATAATGAGGGAAAAATGGTCTTTTGTCCTATTTTCCTATCTCATTTTCTTCCAACCAAATAAATATTTTCCTATAAACAAATTTTCTTTTCCAGTGTGAACTAAACGCGTTGGAGGCAAAATATTTTCCATTCATTTCCAACCTTTTCTTTGATCCAAATGGGTCCTGAGAGAATCATTTCCCTTCTTTTATCATTTAAAATGATTTTTCACTTTTACTTTTTATCACATTTTTCCTTTTATTGTTAGAGGGGAGGAGAGAAAATTTTAATTAATTTAATTATTAAAATAAGAAAAAAGAGGTATTATAAAATTGTAATAAAAATGAAATTTGAAAAGAATCAATAAAATTTATTAAAAAATTTAATTCAATTTATCTATGTTGAAAAAGTCAAATTCATTAAAATTTTGAATTTTTGCCTCTTTGTTTTGTTCCATATAGTTTTTTTCTCCTCGTTGCTCTGTATTCATTTGCAAGTTTTCGGGATTTTGCCATATTTTTATTTTTCTGAATTCTAGATATATTGTCATTATGATTTTTAAGCTACAATATTTCTATTTTCCTCCTCTCCCTTTCCCTCAAAATCCCTCATACCAAACAGACCCTTGAGGATTGAACCATGGATTTGAAGAAGATTGAACCCATGATGTTCTTCTTTGATGTTTAATATTTTATTAGACAGCTTTTATGTCTCAGTTAAGCAGTTTTTTCTCAAACTGGTCAATAGTTGAAAAAATGCAGCAATGTTTAATGGTTCTTATTCTTGGGGGGTCTTTTTATTCAAGTTGCCTTATCCATGCATAAAATCATTGTAGCAAAATTTAAATGCTCATGCTTAAACTTGCTCTAGACATCTAACCAATTTTATGATATTGAAATCCAAGAATTCACAGTGTCAACTTCAACTTAACGTACGTTGGTTTTACTATCACTGTTCTTTTCTAAAAAACACATTGCAAGATGTGCGCACTTCTCTTGGAGCACGTGAGTAGTGCTTTGTCTCCTATTTGAACTGGCTTTTTTACTCAATGTACATTGTGGTTATCTGGTTTGTTTCGGCAACCAAACATTTAAAACTTGAGGATTATGGTTATCTATGAATGGACTAATGATTCAAATTCATGATGTGGTTAGGAGGTTGAGTTATTAGTTAAGATGATTAGTGTTAATCACTTTGTTATTGACCTAAAACTCTATATAAAGGATTTTATTCCATTAGTTAAGAGAGTGTGGGATAGTTATCTCTCACCAAGAGATGGTAAGATTTGTCCCCCCTCAAGTCCCTAAGTGGGGTTTAGTTCATTACCCTTAAGTGAGAGTAGATTAGTGTTAAACTCAAATGGGTTACAATTCCTATATGAGCTTGTACCTCTTATATAATACTCCCTCCGGTCCTAAATATAGGACATAGTTTGTAGTGCAATTTGCACTACAAACTATGTCCTATATTTAGGACCGAAGGTAGTAATGCATATGATTCTTCATCTTTGTTCTTGTTATTTCTCTCTAATCACTAAGGTTAACAATGACTTCTTACCGTACATAGTTAATTATGAAATCCACTTATCAGGTTTCATACTAACAAATTCCCTCTAGTAGGATGCAAATAACTGAACCACCCAACTTATTGGTTCTTCATATGACACAGCAAGTATCATAGGTGATCAATGAGACGAATGATCCATCCTCTTGGCTAAAATTATTTGCCTTGAATTTCTATGTTGGTTTTTTGTGACAAGTTGTTAAAAGCTGTTCATCTATTGAAGATTGTGATGGCGTATTGAGTACATAAATGTGTGTTCATGGTGCACAGGATAATCAACATAGAAGAAGATGGAGAAGATAATTTCAAGCAAAGGAAACAGAGATCATTAGGACGAAAACTGAAAAAGAATTAAAGTTGTTGTATATGGTAAAAGACCATCACATAAAAAGGATTGCTCTACCAACAAGGTGTTGGTTAAGGTGGTAAATAGTCTCACCCCTGTAATGATGAAAACATAAATTTGAATCCCTTTGAAACATTCTTGTTGGGAGAGATGAAAACTTTTTGACTCAAAAAAAGAAACTCTTAATCAAATAATAAAAGTAAAAGATGGCTCTAAGGAAGAAGGTGAGAAGGCCAAGTATATACGAGAGAGTTGGTCCTGGACTTAGGTGATCATAGTAGAAGTTATGGGGAACAATGTTGGCTCCATATATATGTGATGAGAAGAGGAAAAGCAGTACTAAATGGTTAAAAAACAAGTGGAATCAAGTCTTGTTGGTACGAGGGAAGAAAAAATTTTAATGAGTTTAATTTCTTAAAAAAAATTGAGAAGTAGGCAAAAACTCTAAAATAATTTTTCTGACTTTTAAATCTTACATATTTTTATTATTAAAATTTTATAATCCACTTATTATTTTTTAAAATTGAGCTCATTAAAATTCCCCCAAAAAATTGTTTTCCTCTTACCATACAGACGATGGCCAAGAATTTGGAACAAAATTCTCGCCACAGCCATAAGCGTGGGGTTTGAAAAGTGTTTGAATTATCTACGACTACAAGTTTCTATTTGGAGAAGAAAAGAAAGCAAAAACATAAACACAAGGTTTGCCAAGTGTGACCACTCATCCTCGTATATCTTGACTTTTTCCCTCCCTCACATAAGACCATACAAAACTTGTAGGAAAGAGTTGGAGGGGGTTGAAATCACCCTTTATCCCTCCATAATTTTTTTTTGGGTGTGGAAAGCAATTCTATTTTACCCAAGAAGGAGTACAAAATTACATTTCATTCATCAATCTGCCATAGACATGCCAAAAGTAGAACCAGTTTGCAGGTAATATACTATGTATTTTTGTACAAAGTTCAAAACTATAATTTTAATCACTTATCTTATTTCAATGAGGCTTCTAAGTTTGATATCAAGACTCCTAAGCCATTTGTTATAGCTTTGGAAGTTTGATATCAAGCTCTATGCAGTGTAAACTGTAAAGATTAGAGTCTCAGTTGCTTTGTGCGATCCAAAGTTCCAGACAGATTAAAAAACAAAAAAATATGAAATAATTAGAAGTTGAGCGGGTTTACGTTTTTTCTAAATTTATGGATGGCTAAAGGTTGAAATCACCCCCCACCCCACACACACACAAAGTTGTGGAAAGCAATTCTATTTTACGCAAGGAATGCAAAATTACTTTTCCTTCGTCTCTCTCAATTATCTTTACGACATCTATAATGCAATTGTAATTATTGAGGATTAAAGTAGACAAAACAAATGGGGAATGTCAAGTGTATTGTAACCACTTATAGTTATATGTAACAAACTAGTAATTAGTTAATTAGATTTGTTTATTCGATTATGTATCAGAGTTAGTAGAACTCCATGTATATAAATATGTGATTGATATTCATTAATAATATTCATTTATTTTTCCCTAAGTCAAGTCTGGTAATTAACATGGTATCCAGAGCCCTCTAGATCCTTCTCTTACTTTTACCCTTCCTTTCTACCTTCTTTTCATTTCTGCCATCATCTTCCCCGTAAACCCTTGTTCATCACTATGCTTGATTTTTTTCCAACTGTGGCTCTCAATCCTACTCTCGATTATTCTAGTCCCTTCTATATGCACCCTAACAAAAATCCTACCTTGATTCTTGTTGCCGCACTGCTCGACTGCACCAATTATCATTCCTGGGCCAGGGCGATGAAGATGGCCCTCTTATCCAAAAATAAGCTTCAATTTGTTGACGATTTGATTTCTCCACCACTGATTTCTGATTCACTTTTCCGGCATGGGAACATTGTAACAATCTTGTTTAGGGATGGCTTACAAAGTCTCTTACTCTGACTATTGCAAAGAGTATACTATGGTTCGATCGTGCTTTAGAGATCTGGAACGATCTTCGATCTCGTTATTGTCAATCCGATATCTTTCATATTGCCGAGCTCCAAGAAGAGATCTACAATTTGAAGCAAGGTCATCTCAGTGTGAGTGAATATTATACTCACCTAAAAATTCTTTGGGATGAACTCTCCCACATGCGACCATTGAAAGCCTATGCTTGTGGATCTACTAGCAGTGCCTTACATCATCGTGACAAAGATCAGTTAATCTGATTCTTGAAAGGACTTAATGATTCTGTTGCTTCGGTCAAATCACATATCATGCTTTTTGATCCTTTGCCTTCTCTCTATTGGGTTTTTTCATTGGTTCTTCAACAAGAACGAGAGCTTCAACCTTCTGAGCCTAAAGTCTTACTCGCTACTAAAACTCCTCGTCCTTTCTCTTTTGGTGTTCAACAAAATGGTTCCAAATTTTGTTCCTACTATGGGAAGCCTCGTCATACCGAGGCTACCTGTTACAAGAAACATGGTTACCCAGCTAGTTTTAAGTTTTTCTTTGTAGGATCTTCTCCGATGGTGAATCATGTGTTTACTCTTGCTCCTGGTAATGCTCAGAGTATCCCTACTGTACAAGCATCCTCTGCCATTTCGAATTCAACAGCCTCTATTTTTCCTCAATTGACCACCAATTAATATTAGCATCTTCTTTCCCTCCTGAAGTCTACTCCTCCTTCTACTTCTTCGGTTAATCATTTGTCTACCGTTCCTCCTACCTCAAGTTCTTGTCACTCATTTTCTTCCACTTCCCCTGCTTCTTGGACTCTTGATTCTGGAGCTACTGATCATGTTTGTACTTATCTTTTTTTCTTCCGATAATTCTATTCCTCCTATCTTTGTCAGTCTCCCTACAGGTTCTATAGCCATTGCTTCTTTTTCAGGAACAGTTTCTCTTTCTCCTTCATTCACTTTATATAATGTTCTCTTTCTTCCTGAATTTTCTTTCAACATTATATCTGTTTCTTGCCTTACCACTGCACTTAATTGTCAACTCACTTTCACTTCTACCTCTTGCCAGATTCACTTACTTCAGCCTTCTCTGATAATTGGTTCAGCTGAGTGTTTTGATGGGCTATACATTCTCCATGCAGATATGACTCCCTCTCTACCAAAGGCTCAAGTTCTTTCAACTCATTCTGCACCTGAGAACACTTTTACTCTTTGGCATTATAGGTTAGGCCATTTATCCCCTTCTGTACTTTCCCATTTACATAAACACAATCCTTTAATACTATGTACCCCTCATTACCAGCCATGTGATACATGCCATGTTGCTAAGCAAAGGCGATTTTCTTTTCCTGTAAGCCAGAGTACCAGTACTTACTGTTTTGACTTGATTCATGTGGATATCTGGGGTCCTTTTTCTATTCCATCTGTGCAAGGTTATCATTATTTTTTAACAATCATTGATGACTATTTTCGATACACTTGGTTGTTTTTAATGAAACAAAAATCTGACACTCATACTAAACTTAAAATTTTTTTGGCTCTTACTGAAAATCAATTTTCAACTACCATTAAGGTCATTTGTTCTGACAATGCTCCTAAGTTTTCATTGACTGAGTTTTTTTACTTCTAAGGGAATTATTCACCAAACTTCTTGTGTTGATACTCTACAACAAAATGGTTTAGTTGAACATAAACACCAACATATTCTCAATATTGCTCAAGTCTTGCTTTTTCAGTCTCATATCCCTATTGCTTATTGGTCTTTCACTATGTTGCATGTTATTTACATCATTAATCATTTTCCCTCACCAGTCATTACTAATTCTACACCTTTTGAATGTTTATATAACACTCCTCCCTCTTACTCATCCCTCAAGGTTTTTTGTTCCTTATGTTTTGCCTCTTCTTTGGATCACAACCGTTCCAAGTTTGCTTCTCGTACTAGGAAGTGCATCTACTTAGGCATTCCTATTGGTTCTAAGGCTTACACCTTATTGGATTTATCTTCTAATCAAATATTTCTTTCTCGTGATGCTGTTTTTTATGAACTCTGCTTTCCTTTTCAACATGGCATTATCACTCCTGGCTCACACCCTTTTTCCTCTATTCAGTTTTCTCCATCTTTTTTGGATGATGACCTTTCCCTTCCAGCCTCTCTTCCTTCCACTCCTCTATCATCCCTTTCTGAACCTTCTGCTTCTTCTCCCTTACATCCTTCTACATCAAACCCTTTGCCTTTACCTAGACCTTCTTTCCTCCGCAGATCTACCCTGCCACATAACCCTCCCTCATATCTGCATGACTATCATTGTGCCCTTCTTCATACTCATTGTCAATCATTAGATGTTGGTAACTTTCGGTACCTTTACCCTCTTTTTTGTCTTATTCTTCTCTCTCTTCTTCTTACAAACAATTTGTTTTAGCTGTTTCCTCTACTTCAGACCCTAAAACCTATAAACAAGCTGTTAAACATTCAATTTGGCAAGATGCTATGAATGCTAAAATCACTACCCTTGAGCAAAATAAAACTTGGGTTCTCACTACTTTACCATTAGGAAAGCACACCATTGCCTACAAATGGGCGTATCGGACTAAGTTTAAAGCTAATGGTGAAGTTAAGCACCACAAGGGTAGATTGGTTGCTAAAGGTTACACTTAAACCGAAGGTATTGATTATTTTGATACTTTCTCTCTAGTAGCTAAAATAACTTCTCTTAGTTGACTTCTTTCTATATTGCTATTAAGAATTGGCATTTACATAAATTGGACGTCAACAATGCTTTTTTACATGGTGACTTACAAGAGGAAGTATCCATAGATCTCTCTCAAGGCTTTTCTACCCCTCAACCAAATCTAGTCTGCAAATTACAAAAATCTCTCTATGGCCTTAAACAAGCTAGTAGACAATGGTACTCCAAATTATCTACAGCTTTACTCTTCTATGGATATTGTCAATCTACTTCTGACCATTCTCTATTCTTTAAGCCTGCCTCTGATTCTTCATTTATTGTTATTTTGGTTTATGTTGATGATGTTGTCCTGGCTGGCAAAGATATTGCTGAGATTAATTCCATCAAACAGTAGTTACACAGTGCTTTTACAATTAAGGATCTTCAGGAGTTTAGATATTTTCTTGGTCTTGAACTTGCTCGTTCAAAAGATGGTATTTTTCTTTCTCAAAGGAAATTTGCCCTTGAGTTACTTGAAGATGCAGGATATTTGGCTTGTAAACTAGCAACCTCTCTTATGGATCCTTACCTTAAACTCTCCAAGGACAAAGGTGTTTTTCTTGCTAATGGTGAGGTTTATCGCAAGCTTTTGGGTAAGTTGCAGTACCTTAGCACAACTCAGCCAGACTTGAGCTTTGCCACTCAACAACTCAGCCAATTCATGGTAGCCCTATGTGACACTCATCTTCAGGCTGCTCATCGAGTTCTTCGCTATCTTAAGTCATCCCCTAGTGCTGGTATACTTTTCTCATCCTCTTCTGACTTAAAATTGAGAAGTTTTAGTGATTCTGATTGGGCTGGTTGTGTGGATTCTTATCATTATTCATTGGTTTTGCGATTTTCTTTGGTTTCTTGGAAGGCAAAGAAACAAGAAACTATTTCAAGTTTTCTTTTGAAGCGGAGTATCGTGCTTTATCTGCCACCACATGTGAACTTCAGTAGCTGATTTATCTCTTGGATGACTTTAACATTTCCCATCTTGATCTGACTCTTCTTTATTATGACAATCAATATGCTATTCAGATTGCATCTAATCCTACTTTGCATGAGTGTACTAAACACATAGAGTTGGATTGTGATCCTAGATTGTCATCTTGTTCGGGAAAAGCTTCAGTCCAAGGTTATTCACTTACTTCCTTTCCACTCATTTGATCAGCTTGCTGATGTGTTTACTAAACCTCTTCATCCAACTCGCTTCCATCTCATACTCAAGCTAGGCATGAAAAACATTCATGCTTCAGCTTGTTGGGTGTGTCAAGTGTATTGTAATCACTTATAGTTATATGTAACAAACTAGCAATTAGTTAGTTAGATTTGTTTATTCGATCATGTATCAAAGTTAGTGGAAGTCCATGTATATAAATATGTGATTGATATTCATTCATTTTTCCCTAAGTCAAGTTTGGTAACAAGGAAAAAGATAAATAAATACAATTTAAACTTATAAAATCTCAAAAAGTCTGTTAACACTTATAAATGGCAGAGAGGTGACAAGGATCAAATTGAGATTTTAAAGTTTTGGTGATTTTACCATAATTCTCTCAATTTTTGTAATTTTCAAAAAGGAATGTGGCACCTCATTAGAGCACCACTGCAGGTGCTAGAACTCCGGCTGCCACCCTCGATGGCTAGGAGCCCCGCCACCATGAGATGTGTTTTTGGCCAAGTCTTTTTTTTTTCAAGGTTCAAAAACCCAAACTAGACATTGTATTGATCAAGGAAGAGGGTGGAGGACGTCAATATTTGATTAAGTTAGTTATGATCATGTTAAAATAGCTAGTCAAAAGATAATATTTTATTACACACACACACACACACACATATATTATCAATTTTTTTTAATTTCAAACTAATTTCATGTTTGCAAACTTTTTTTAAATTTAAAAAACTCAGCTTTAAATGTTAAAAAGAGTTATAAATTAGTGTATATTAAAAAAATTTTACAACTAAGTTTCTAAAATTTGAAATCGGGCTTTAAGAATTTTTTTTATCTGAGTTAAATTTTCTAAATTTATAAGTCTAATATGTTGATGTTGTCCTTATAACACTTTTTTTCAGGCAAAAAATTGTAAGGAATTTTCTCTTATAGTTATTCATTTTTTTTTAAAAAAATATAATATTTAAATGTACAAAAAGAGGGCCTAGCCCAAACAAATTTATTAATAAAGCCCGAAATAGCCAAACACACACTAACAACCGCCACTTCATCATCTTCGGCCAACATCTCCTCACTCTATCGTTTTCAATTTTCCTAATCCTCAGCATGAAATTGTCCCTCTACAATTTCATATCTTCTTCCTCCACATTGCCGAAACTCTTCTTCATATCCAGGTTTCTCTCATCGTTATCTCTTCTAGTCCTATCAATGTTCTCCAATTCTTCTTCTTCAACATTAATCTTTAGCCTCCTCTCTCTTCATAGTTTGTACAAGTGTCTTAAAGGTTTTTTTTAAATAGCCCGGATAGCCCACCTAACCCAATGGTTTTGCCAGTTTATCCTCAAGTCGCATTGGTCTAGGACAGTTCAAAATGAGTCATTTGTTCCCTAACTCATCTACTAAACTAGACCAGACTGGGGTTTGGTTCACTGGATTTTTCAGTTGAACTTGTTAAATATAATTAGTTTTGATGATATCAATTATAGATGTCAAGCATTAAGAGTACATAATCTTCTACATTGACTAACTACTATATTTGATGTTGTATATTTTATAGATTAGTCAGGCAAGAGCAAGAAGAAGATTGAAGATATTTAAGAAGATATCTAGTTAAGTTATGAAGAAAGATCATCAAGAGGAAGATATTCAAGAAGATGATATTAGTCAAGCAAAGAAAGAAGAAGATTAAAGATATTCAAGAAGACATCTAATTGGGTTATGAAGAATGATCATCAAATCAAGAAGATATCTAGTTGGGTGATGAAGAATGATCATCAAGAGGAAAACAAGAAGAAAGAGATTGAAGAATGAAGAAGAAAGAGATTTAAGAAAGAAGAACTTGCAGGATCAAATGAGAATATCAAGATTCAAGCTCTTAGAAGTGATACCGGAGGTTGGAATGGGTTAATACGAAGTTAAAATGACATATACGGAAGTTATGACACCTCCAGAGATGATTACTCGAGTAATCACTTGAGTAATATGGCACTGCCTCATTTTAGAGGTGATTTCTCAAGGGCTTACTCGAGTAATAACCCATGATCACTCGAGGGCTCCCTTAAGTAATGAGATTTCTAATATGCTTTGTTTTCGCGCATCAGGATAAAGTTTTGGTATTTTGGTAATATCTCTTTAACCACAAGTCGGATTGAACTGAAGCTAGTTGCATATAAAAATAGACTCCCAACACAAAAAATACACACCAAGATCATATTCAAAGAAGTTCAAATGAGGGAGATATGATCTGTTGAAGTTGACTCATGAATAAGCCTCTTTTACCAGAACAGTTTTGGTATTTTGGACGTAACACTCAAACTACACATCGGATTGAGATGAAACTAGTGCCATATGAAACTAGACTCAAGGAGTTTTCCATGGATATATAATTTGTCACATTTAAAGCTATATACTAAGAACTATTCCTTCTGGAAGTTTCTGCTCGTGATTTCAGAGATTGTCTAAGAACAGTAGATACTCTTTGGATCAGAACTTTCTATATAAAATGAGTTTAGAGCCTATTCTTGTTGCACTAGAATGTAGATGATGAGATATTTCCGATGATATATAATTTTCCATGTTTTGAATCAAAATGAAGAGATCACTTGAAGGGATTGCTCGAGTGATATGCAAAGTTTTTTGAAACATTACTTGAGGGACTACTCGAGTAATGTGTGAGAAATTGTTCTAATAAGCTCTTTGTTAAGAATTGCATGGGATTACTCAAAGGGATTACTCAAGTAATCTACAGAGTTATTTGAGACATTACTCGAGGGGCCACTCGAGTAATCAGAGAAGAAATCATCTAGTAGCTCTTGGCCAAGATATGAGTGACATTATAAGAGGGAGCACTCGAGTAACATGAAATGAAAAGAAAGCATTACTCGAGAGATTACTCTAGTAATCAGGTAAGCAAAGGAGAAGTTACTCTTAGCCAGATTTTAAAGGTGATTACTCGAGGGATCATTTGAGTAATGACCTAGGCTTACTCAAGTGACCACTCGAGTAATGCTTCCCAGGAAACAAAACAATGTACTGAAGCTTTCAAAAATCATGGGATTAATTATGAAATTCACTCTTCTTGCTTCCAATCATTCTTACACTTCATTGTATTAGTGTTTAATGTGTTTTTCCAGGAATACAAAGAAGAGATGATGCGAAGAGACAAAAGTTGACTTTACAGAAGCAGAGCGTCCACCTAGCATAACAGTTAGTTTTCCAAATATGAAGACGGTCAAACAAAGCAATGGGATTATAACGGACAGTTGAAATGCTCAAACGATCATCAATCCTCATCAACTATAAATAGAAGATAATCCAAAATAGAAGATAGACCCAATGTGCATACATCGTCTAAATGCCAACATCCTGATATCAATGCTTATCGCACATACTCTCTGTTTCTCTAGCTTCTATATCATTTACCTTTGAGAGAGAGATTATTTGTATTGTACTTTAGTATTCATTTTATTCACTTTTGAGAGAGAAGATTGATTGTAATCTTTTATCATCAAAGTTGTATCCTTACGGGGTGTGTAAGGGGGAGTAACTCAGTTGTAACCTTATAGTGTGTAAGGGGGAGTAACTCTGTGAAAGATTTGTAAAAGGCTTCATAAGTGCCTGGCTAAACTTGTAAGTTGTAAAGGCTATTCTTGTGCTCGAATTAAACAAGATAGTGTATTTGAAAATCTCAGGAAGAGCCTGAGGACTGGACGTAAGCCATCATAGATTGGTAAAGATTTTTAAAGTTCCTAAGTTTTTATCTTACACCCAATTCACCCCCTCTTAGGTGTTAGCTTGTTCTAACAGGACTATCAAAAGTTAATATAGGGTTTTCTTTTATCTCTAGCACTCACACACCAGCTAACATTTACCATCACTCCATGAAGATTTCCTTCTTTGTTCAAAATCAAACCACCTGTTTGTTCATTCTCAGTCACTGGCCGCTGCTCTTCTCAACCAAAAGAAATTTGTATTCGTGTGCTTTGAAGCTTGTCAACCGTCTCCTCAGTTGTGATCTGAGAACAAAAAACAAGGTGGATTTATTGTGCTAAATCCTTTTCAAATATTGAAGTTTTCTCAGTAACGATATTGCATTTATCATAACCTAATTTCTTTCTTCTCCTTACTCTCATTTGAATCCTTTATAGATACAATAACAAAACCTATTGTTGCAAAGTTGTATAGCAGTATTAAATAAGATTGTGAGGGGGGAAATCATTGAAGAACAAAGTCAACCCCTTTTAGTTGGTAAAATTTGATAAGCAAAATATTTTTATTTATTTTCCCTTATATGATGATTTTGTGGATGATATTTGAGCTCAATTTAATGAATTTGAGTATAATAAATAAATAAATAATGATTTTGATATAAAATAGAATTTCTTGAAAAATACTAAGTTAGATCCTTTTTCAGTTTTAAGGCAATAACTAAAGCTCTAAATGTTGGATTGGGATGTTCTTTTTATGCATAAAAAGCTATGAAAGAGCTTTACAACTTTTATGTTGAGGTCAAAACCCATTTCTTTCTCCAAGAGTTTCGAATTTTGCTTAGAAGTTGAAAGCGGTAATTATCTACCATTCCATTTGCCATATTCCATTTACCACTTTATCTTCCTTTTCACCTACTACTTCATCTTCCTTTTCACCTACTACACCTTCTATCATTTCACCTATTCCATTCTTCCCTATATATAGCCATCCTCTTCTTCCCATTTGACACACACCATTTCATATCCATTTCTTTCCTCTCCTCTCCACATACACCATTTTAGAGTTAATTTTATGTATTGTATTTGCTTCTTGCATGCCTGCTACATGGAAGGCTTATTTAGTCCTCCTTTATAGATAGTATAGGTTGCCACCTATATGGAAGGTGTTACCTCCTAAAGGAATGACTAGATTTGTTGTATATTTATGTTTTAGAATTTAATATTCAAGTTTTATGAAATGTTTATAAATTTTTCAATTTATCTTGGTTTTGTTTTTGATTTCATCATAAGCAAAATTTCCATTTTCCTATAGTGATCATGTAGCTTACTAATGACGGATTGAATCTTAACTTATTAAATCTAGTTTGAATTTCTCCTTTACGATTGAGTTTTAAATATTGTTCTTAATGCTTTTGATTGATTGGCCACCTTTTGAATGATTTCAATATACATGTTGAGACTGGAAGGAGATGCATGTGTATAGATCCTATAATTAAAACCATGACTTGCATATGAAATAAGAATATATTTATGAGTTGTGTAGTCTTAATGAGTTCCAAAATTCTTAATGCATAATTAATTGCTTAAATTCATATGGGAATATATTAGATTATCAATTAATTATAGAATTGCTTGACCTTAGAAGAGGCTAGTAATTAAATTAGGAAAATTCGACTATCAATCATGTGGAATAAATTGGACTAGAATGATAAGTGATTCAATCCGAAATTTGCTAAGTGAAATCTGACCCCTATGCCTTTTTCTCATAGTTGTTTCATATCATTTGCACTCATATTTAATCATTTTATTTTGTTCTCTCAATCAGCAATCGATCAACTAAATAGAATTAAAATTACCCATTTTGGTACTTAGTGATCAAACCTCATAGGAACGATACTTTACTCACTTTTGTATTACCTGATTACAATAGTATACATTTGCACTATTTAATGGCTCATTTACACTCGTAATAAGTATTTTGGTGCCGTTGCTGGGGTTTGTAGTCATTAATATCAATACAAAGTAATTTCAGTACTAATTTGGTCGTTATATTATAGTTGTTTTTCTTTTTTGGTGTTTTGTGTTTCTTTTCGGGTGTTTGCTTAGTGTATACCAGATTGAAAGTGAATGAACTACAACCTCTTGATTCTGATATTGAAAGAACTTGTCGAAGAAATCGAAGAGTTTGAAAGTAGTATACTTCAATCCTAAGAAATCTGATGGCAAATCAGGAGACAAAAACAACAGATACCAAAACACTCCATGACTATTCAACACCAACAATCATAGGGACGAATTTTTGAATCAGAAGATCGCTAATAGAAGCAAACAACTTTGAAATCAAGCTTGCAATTATCCAGATGATGCAAGCAAATCAGTTTGGTGGTTTAACAACAGAATATCCTAATGCACATATAGCCAATTTCCTAGAAATCTGTGACACATTCGATCATAATGGTATTACTGATGATGCCATTAGACTTAGACTTTTCCCTTTCTCACTCAAGGATAAGGCTAAGAGCTGGTTACAATCGCTACCAGTGGGAAGCATAACTACATGGGATCTCATGGCACAAAAATTTTTGGAGAAATACTTTTCTTCAGCAAAAAATGCTAAATTGAGGAATGAAATTGCCTCATTTACCAAGTGTAACCCCCTCCGTAATTATATCCGAAATACGCAATTAAAATGAAATAGAGACCAATAATAATCAAATAACATTTACTAACCCATCACATGACGGGGTTTTCACGAATACTTTTTGAAATCATTTATAAGCTTGGTCTCATATTCACATTTCGAATACAATTACTACGCGAAGATAAATCACATTCATATAAATATCAGAGTGCACAACTTAATCATCCCGACAATCCTGGGTACATACCTTCACTAAAGATACACAAGGTACAATTGCCCATTACGGTTCTTCAAATGGGGATTACACAATCTCATCTCGAAGGAGTCCTAGCCGCTCCCTCTACGAGCCACTTGCCCTGTCTAAATTGTTGGTAGGGGAGAGTGAGATTCGAGAGAATCTCAGTAGGAAACAGATACCATAATGCATGCATGATAGATGCTAGGTGTATGACATGTTAGCTTTATCTAGATGCATACCCCATAATGATATTTCTGCATGCTCAATGTTTCATACAACAAGACTATGGCCACAGCGAAAACAGAAACAAAGCTTCATTTATTCAAATATGCTCTACACAATCAAGTAAAGAAATCACATACATCACTACACAAGCAAAGATATCGAATACATGCAAGTAAGGTAAGTCCCCTACCTCCAGTCTTTTCTCCTCGATTTGCGTGCCAGCAACTCGGGTCTTTACATTCGATCCTACGATGTCAAATATACCATTTAGACACTTCCATAGTATTTCTGGGGGTTATATGAGGCTATATTGAAAATTTACTAAAGTACCCCCGGGGACCCGGCCCGGTCCCGCCGTACCCGATCCGGCTGTACTTTTCTTGAAATTTTGACATGGGCTATTCTAACATATTTTTGCCCAAGGAATCCATTTCCGGACTCGGAATTATCAAATTCAATGTCAATTTACAAATTTACCCTTGGCAGCCTCACTTTAAGGGTTTCAAGGGCGTTTTCGTAATTATGCTTTTTTGGCCTTTTCCGAAAAAGTGCCCAACTGTAACCCCACCTAATTTTCACTCCTAAACTCAATGAAATCATCAAATCATTGAAAATACAACTCTAATATATGGGTTTTCCAGGGAAAAATGAGGTTTTTCGGTTTCGACTGCGTAAACGTGTTCCTTTCTACTCCTAACCACTTTATTGACTATTCCATTAGGTTAGAACTACCATTTAGTATCAATTTGGGCAGCATAACAGCCCCACAAACCCATTTTCCATTTTTAGAACCAAAGACAATCCGGCGAAATTTCACCGATTAAATTGTCTATAACAGCCAGAATAGTCAATATGCAAGAGTTTGGAAGTTACCTCAAGCTCCCACTAGCTTTTTCTTCTTGTGGCTGAAAACCCTAACTTCAAAACACCAAAAGAGGAGCTTCCAAACCTTAAAGAACATAAAGGAGTAGCTTAGGATCGGAGTTATACGCGTTAGGAGCTAGATCGTCAGAGAAATCGGCTTATCTTGCGAGATTTCTTCCTCTTTCTCTCTCTAAAGATCCCATATGCTCTCTCTCTATTTCAGCTGTTCTCAGTGTCAGAAATGAGGAGGAAGAAGGAAAAAACCGTTTAATTACATATCCCATGCTTATGTCATCAATGGAACATGATGATGTCATAATTCTCAATTTTCGGATTTTTGGTAGATTTCTGACCAAATTTTGCAAAATCATAACTAATTCTAGAAAATTCAAAATGAGGTGATTCCAAAGTCAAATGAAAGGTATTTAAGTCCTCTTCATTGTAAAAATATGATCCATTACCAGAAATGACCATAAAATTCCAGAATTACACAAATTTCATCACTGCTCCAAAACAGAGTCCATTTTCGACCTCAAACTGTGGACAGCCATATCTCCCAGTTCCCAAAACGAAATGGCACAAATTATATATCCATTTTGAAGCTTGGGATGTGAACTTTAAGACCGGAAAGTTTCATAATTTTCTGAAATCATTTTCCTAGTCAAAACATCCACACGAGAAGACTGGCCATACAGAATTCACACTGGACAGCATTTCCAGTTTTGCAACCAATGTGTCCAATTCAAGTTAAATCAATTCCAATGATTAAATACCACAACATGACACCATTTCCATCACAATACCCCATTCAATTCTTCCCTATATTCTAAGTCAATTTGGATGTTGATCCACAATTGAACTCAAATACAGGGTTTTGGCGTTGCTCATAACACAAGTGACTACAATCCACTTTATATTCTCTAAAAGGGTTCATTAATCACTAACCACGTCCACTTTTGTAGTCATTAACCCCTAATCACAATTTGGGATCTTGCTAAACCGGGGCTTAGCAATCCACTAATCTCAGGCTTATTCTCTAGCCTCGAGTCTCGAAATTCGGGGTATTACACCTAGCATGAACAAGATAGCCTCTATGAAGCATGAGAAAGATACAAGGATTGCTAAGGAGATATCCTCATCAAGGGTGACCAGATTGGTGGCAACTACAAAATTTCTATAGTGGGATAACGCACATCTCTAGAATTCTTGTAGATGCTGCAGCTGGAGGATCTTTAATAGAAAAAAATATAGATGATGCTTACAATCTACTTGAGGAGATGGCAGCCGATGCTGTAATATCCCGATTTATGATTAGGGCTAATGACTCTGATAATTATTGTAATTAAGCACTTTTGGAATTAATGTGATTTGATTTTGGTATACATGTGTGTGGTATTTAAGATCAAGGGTTAAGATTCTTTGACTATGGGTCGGAATCCTATGCTTTGCGATTGTGTGAACTCATGAAGGAATAAGTAGGATGGTGGCAAGTGGCATTTGGTGAGCCATTAGATGTGGCACATGAGACAAAACATCACTTTTTCTCTCTTCTCTCTCTCCTATTTGGTGGAAGTGTGTATGGGAGAGGTGAGGGAAGGCATGCTCATCAGCATCATTTCATCTCTCATATTCTCTCTCCTCTTTCTCCATAGTTCCGGTTATCAAGGGGAAAAGGAAGAAGAAAAGGTGATATTTTGATGCTTTGTTTGATCTCTAATGCCCTAAATCTCTTCTTTAAAGATATGCATCTCATTGAGAGCTTCAACTTGGTAATTTCAGAATCTTGAAATAGTGTTGATTTGTGTGTTGGTCGAAATTGGAAGTTGGAGAATCAAGATTTTGGATTTGGCAAAGTGAAGAGGTAGGCATTTAATGCATTTTGATATATTGTTTGTGATTTTTGGATAAGTTTGGGAAAATATGGAAATTTGCCCTAGTTATGCCAAATGTTGAAAGTATGGATTTCATTGTGTTTGATGTTGGAAATGATCTATTGTGAAGATATTTGAGTATTGGATTTAGTTTGGAATGTTGGAAATGTGTTAAGGGAAATTGGACATTTGTTGTGTTAAGGGAAATTGGACATTTGTTGTGTTATAGAGACCTAAGAGTATGATTGTGGTCAAATAGGTTTTGGGAGTGTTTTTGAAGTGGCCAATGGTTCCCTAGTTAGTGCTAAGTGTGTATGAGCTTTTGGTAGAGTTTGGGAACCATTGGGTATGAATTTGACCATATGGTATTTTCTGCATTTCTGGTCTTTGATGCACAACACTCGAGTAGAGGAAGATCATGCTCGAGTGCTGTGTGTATTTTCCCTTCTCTGCTTTGAGTTTTGGTTGGGTTCTTTGAATCAGGCTCGAGTGCACTTCTTTGTTCTCGAGTGAGGGAAGATCATGCTCGAGTGAGCTTAGGTTTGCTCGAGTGATGGTGTGAATCTAGAGTTAGGGTTGCTCTCAGGTCCTCACTCACTGGTGGATGCCAAGAGTGTGCTCTGACACTTACAAGCATAGTTGTTTCACCCGAGTGCTGGGCGTCATGCTCGAGTGAGTTGGTTCCTCTGGTGTGGTTTGTGCTCTAGGGTTGTCACTCGTGGTGTTGCACTTTTGGGGACTCGAGCATGATTAGGGTCATCACCCGAGTGCAGAGCTTGGTGCTCGAGTGATGTGAGCACTTCATGGCCGTGAAGGTTACTCACTATCAAACACTCGCGAGTGAGAGTCATTCTCACCCGAGCATAAGTCTCTCATCACTCGAGTAGGGTCGTCTTCACTCGAGTAAGGCTGTCAGAAATGAGTGTTGTGCCTTCGAAAAAAGGGTCTTTGGGGTAGTTTCTTCCAACCCTTTAGGCATACGTTTAGGCCTCTAGTGGTCACATAACCAACTAAGTGTATTATGAAATTAAGAACTTGGAAAAGAGATTGATTGGTTGTCCCTAATTTGGTATAGGATTTGACATCTATCTTCCTTGTGAGACTACGGTACCGGAGCCAGTTAGGAAAGATATAGGTAGTGACTCTTTCTTTATACCTTATGTGATACATTGTATGTGTACTATGTCATTGTTTTGAGATGGATTCGTATGCTGCAAGTTTTATGAAATTGTGGAAGCACCGCTATACCAATAGTCCCTGAGTCTATAACAACAGTTTGGGTAAGGGCTGTGTGCCTTCCCGGCAGTAAACGGGGATGAGGTTAGGGTGTCATATATGTGTTTATGTGAAATCGTGGAAGCACCGCTATACCGATAGTCCTTGAGTCGCTAACAACAGTTCGGGTAAGGGCCGTGTGCCTTCCCGGTGGTAAAAGGGGATGAGGTTAGGGTGTGTTATATGTGATTATGTGGGCCGAAAGGCTATTTGTGATGGCCGACGGGCCAATTGTGAAAGCCGAAAGGCTATATGTGAGCTGTAAGGCTATTCGTATGCACTGCCACGCCAATAGTCCCTGAGTCGCTAACAACGGTTCGAGTTAGGACGGTGTGCCTTCCCAGCGGTAAAAGGGGATGAGGGTGGAGTGTGATTCATGTGGTGTTGTTATGAGATGATTCGTTTACATGCTATGTGATTACGTGTGGTATGAATAATTTATTAGTACTGGGATTCTTTAGAATCTCACTCTTTCCAAATGACTAACCTTTTCAGACAAGGTGAGTAGCTCAAAAGGGAATCGAACAACTATGAGTAGTTAGGATTACTTTGAGACTTTAGTGGTAGTTGGTTATCTTTGTTTTGGATTTGGGATTACCATTTGTGTATAAGATGTAAATGATAACTTTTGGATATGTAATCCCCATTTTGGGAACATTCAACCCATGTTATATATATAAGTAACCCGGGGTTTGTCAGGATTTTAGTTCCGCACTCTGATATTTATTATGTGATTTGATTTCTCAAGTAATTATGTCTGCACGTGAATGTGAGACCAGGATTAATTACGTTTTGAACTGATTTTTGAAATACCCTATCTCTTGGATGAGGGATTATAAATTGTTATTTTGTCTTATTGGTCTCTATTTCACTTAAATTTCTTAATCCAAATGTCATTACGGTGAGGGGGTTACAGATGCTTGCCAATGGCCTTCTGAACGTAATATTTCAAAGAAAGCACTTAGGGTGCACGAGCTGGATGTCCTTACAACATTGTCTTCTCAAGTTGCATCTATATCTAAGCAAGTGGGCTCATTGACAAAGCTAGCAAATGTAATCAGCACTCCTACTGAAGCACGTGATCAATATGGAGGACCTCATGTGAGCAAGCAATGTCAAGAAGGAAACCCATTCATGCCAGAGCAAGCTCACTTCATCGAAAATCAAAGGAATGACCCATTCACAAACACCTACAATCTAGGTTGGCAAAATCATCCAACCTTTAGTTGGAAGAATAATCAAAATGCATTTAAGCCGTAAGGGAACTACTAGCAACAAGCTTTTCAACAACCAAATCTATCACAGCAAAAAGTGAATTTGGAAGGTGTAGTAGCTCAACTAGCCATGAATACATCACAATTCATGGCTAGGACTAAGGCAACACTCAAAAGCCACGAAGCCTTAATAAAGATCATGGAGATCCAAATGAGCCAAATTGCAAATATGGTGAACTCTAGGCAACCAGGAACTCTACCAAGTGACACCGAAAGAAACCCAAGAGAGCATGTGAAGGCCATTGCACTAAGAAGTGGGAAAGAATTGCAAGATCCTATAAAGAGGACTTAAATAGCTTTCTATTGGCTTTGGAATCATCCCATTTCAATTTTTCTAGAATTAGTTATGATTTTTGGAAGTTCAGCCAAGAAACATAATTTTTCCTTGGCTGTAGCCAAAGGTTCTTGGCTACAGCCCAAAAGCTTCTATCCTGCTTTTGACCATAAACAAAAACTTTTGGACCTCTTTTTGGCCATAGCCAGAAGACTCTTGGCTGCAGCCAAAACTCTCTGAGTTGTTTTTGGCCGCAGCCAAACCCTGTTTTCAGTACGTAAGTTTGAAAAGTGGTTTCTAACCTAGTACTTCCCAATCCTTTTCGGCTATTGTTAGAGACTTTCATAGCTACCTATGGGACTTTAATGATAACCAAATCTAAGTGTTTTGAAATCATTTGAGTATTGTGATGAGTGATGAGTGATAACTTGTTGTCCTTAATTATGATTATAGGATATCATATTTTCCTGGAATGTAGAAGGCCAATGCCTGAACAAGAACGGAAAGACCAAGGTAGTGACACTTTCTCCTATATCATGCTTAATGCATTGCTTGTTTGTATTTATCATTGAATGAATGATTGGGTTGTGGCGGGTAGCCCGACCTTGAATGCTTCTGATGTTGATTGAGTCACGGCAAGTAGCCCATCTTTGAATGAATGATTAGGACATAGCAGTTAGCCCAGCCTTGAATGTATGATTGAGTTGCGCCAGGTAGCTCGGCTATGAGTGATTGATTGGGAAGTGACAGTTAGCCCAGCGTTGAATGCTACTGTTTCTGATTGAGTCACAATGAGTAGCCTGGCTTTGAATATTGCATGTTGTTGAATTGTGATATATGCATACATGCTTTGTTAAATTATGCATCATATACGTGAAATGTTACTACTGGGATTCTTTTGAATCTCACTCTTTCCAATTAACAATTTTAGCTTAGGCAAGTGGATCATGGGACAAGCAAGTGAACAAGGGCGATTAGGATTGCCAGTGGTAGTCTTAGCTTTTTGGTTTTTGGTTATCATTATGGACAAATGTAAATATATATTGACCTTAGAATAGTATTGTTGTGTAATCCTCGATATGGGAAACTGAGATGGGCAATGAAGCCTTGTAAAACCCTTTGGTTAATGATTATATCCCGGGTGAATGTCGAGAATTTTTGTAGAGCTCTAATATTGTGTATGTGACAAACCGAACAGGCCAAATGTTTTTATTTAAAAATGATTGGAGATCATATTATACACAGGTTTTATAAAATATTTTTAATTATCCTCGATCTCTTATTCAATTACAAAACATGTTTTAAACAATAATCATGGCCTTGATGATGATGGGGCTTAGAATAAGATCTTGATGGAAGACAATTAAAAGACTTCAATTGAGCACTAGAGAAGAATCAGTTCGAATGTGAAGGCAGACAATGAGAAGAGACTTCTCCAACTCAATGAGCTTGAAGAATTCAGACAACAAGCTTATGAAATTGCTAAGTTGTACAAGGAGAAGACAAAAATGTGTCATGGCAGAAGAATTTTGAGGAGAGAGTTCACACCGAGAATAAAAGTGCTTCTCTTTAACTCAAGGTTGAAGTCTTTTCAGGAAAGTTGAGATCAAGGTAGTCAAAACTTTTTACTATGACCAAGTATGGCCATATGGAATCATAGAAATTCAATATGGTGATCGAAAATTCAAAGTGAATTGGCAAAGGCTAAAGGAGTATAATGACAGTGCACTCAATACTTTGAAAAATGTCATCATGTTTGAGGAACCAATAGGTAAGCCCTCCTTCTAGAACGAAAAAGAAAAGAAAGGAAAAAATATATTAACAAAATAATTTAAAAATTTTTTTTAAAAAATGGTTTGCTTTTGGTCTAGCTAAAGACATTAAAGAAGGGTGGCTATTTAGGAGGCACCTAAAACTTCTTTTTCTTACTCATTTCTCTTTCTCACTCACTGAAACACACTGCACTTGTTGAGAATTTTAGTTTTCATCAGTTTCATTTTAAGTTACCATGGAGTAATCTCTTGTAAAGCTAAGAATAGGTTTCCTACTCTTTCCAAAGATGTGCTCAGGAAGAGCTATAGCAGTCGACTTGAAAGGATGAATGTATTCAAGCGTTTGGCCCTTTCTGAGGACGTACGCTGGATCATTAAAGCTAAGATATATTTAGTAGGTGAGATTCATAAGTCAATTATTAACCCTATGCTAGGAATGGGAAGAAGTTCTTATTCCAAAAAGAGAAGATGAAGAGAATGAATGTCTGCCATAAATGTGCAAAGTGGACATGTGATCAACGCTATAAGAGCAAAGGTATGGTATCTATAAATCGAGAAGATAAAATTAAATTTATAAAGGATAGACTGAGTAAGGAGTAACTAAATGATATCACTCAAACTCTTGAGATACATCCGAGTGGTGATGTTCATCGTATTCTTCTTAATTTAGTGGATGTATGCAACCAAGAAAAATGGCACTGCTGTCTTGGGAATCTAACATTAAAAGACCCTGTTTGCCAGTTTATAAGAAAACTAGATGGGAAGAAAATCGTCGATTTATAGAAAGCATTTAAGTCATTACTGGACGTAAAACCAGAGGAATATGTGAGCCAAAATCACAACTACTATACATAATCATGCTTTTGTCTAATCTTTCTTATATTTTTAGTAACTTTTGACTTTCTTATCTCTTTAGTAAAATTTGACTAATATCTAGTGCTTTAGATGTCAGATTAGGATGTTCTTTATATGCAAAAAAAGCTAAGAAAGAGCTCTACAACTTTTATATTGAGGCTAAAACCTAGTTTTATCTCCAAGGGTTTCGAATTTTGCTTGGAAGTTGAAAGCGGGAATCATCTAACATTTCACCAACCATTCCATTTACCAAATTCCATTTACTACTTTCATCTTCCTTTTTACCTACTACTTCATCTACCACTTCATCTTCCTTTTCATCTACTATTTCATCTGCCATTTCACCTACTCCATTCTTCCCTATATATAACCATCCTCTCCTTCCCATTTGACACACACCATTTTATATCCATTTCTTTCCTATCCTCTCCACATACACCATTTTAGAGTTAATTTTATGCATTGTATTTTCTTATTGGATGCCTCCTACATGGAAGGCTTAGGTAGTCCTCCTTTATGGATGTTATAGATTGCCACCTACATAGAAGGTTTTACCTTCTAAAGGGACGGCTAAATTTTCTCCATTTTCATGCATCTAGTTGTTGTATATTTTGTTTTTAGAATTTGATATTCAATTTTATACAATTTTTATGAAGTTTTCAATTTATTTTGATTTTGTTTTTAATTTCATCATGAGCTAAATTTCCATTTTGTTAAGTGATGATATAGCTTACTAATGATGGATTGAATCTTAACTTATTAAAGCTAGTTTCAATTTCTCCTTCATAATTGAGTTTTAATTATTATTTTTGATGCTTTTGATTTATTGGCCACCTTTTGAATGATTTCAATATACATGTTGAGATCGGAAAGAGATGCATGTGTATAGATCCTATAATTAAAACCATGACTTGCATATGAAATAGGAATATCATATGAGTTTTGTAGTCTTAATGAGATCCATAAATCTCAATACAAGATTTTACTTGACCTTGGAAGAGGTTAGTAATTAAATTAGGAAAACTCGACTATCAATCATGTGGAATAAATTAGACTAGAATAGATAGGTGATTCAATCTTGATTTAATCTGAAATTTGCTAAGTGAAATTTGACCCCTAGGGCTTTTTTCTCATAGTTGTTTCATATCATTTACACTCATATTTAATCATCTTATTTTGTTTTCTCAATCATCAATCAATCAACTAAATAGAATCAAAATTACCTATTTTGGTACTTAGTGATCAATTCTCGTGGGAACGATACTTTACTCACTTATGTATTACTTAATTATGACAATGTACACTTGCCCTATTTAATGGATCATTTACACTAGTAACAAGTTTTTAGGTAATATTCATGTTTCCCTTTTTCTATGCTTCTTCTTCTTTTCAATTTGTATCTATATTTTGATTTTTGTCATCTTGATCCTTTTATGGGTGGGGAATAGGTGAAGTCAACTTTTCTTGATCCTTTTATGAGTAAAGAATATTCTCACCTTTTCAATATTGATGATATTACTGAGGAAGGATTCACCAATCTTTTACTTAATACTAACTCTGATGATTGAAGTTTGTCATAGCACTACTACAGATTTGTCTATATTTAACTATTTTTTACTGATATTTGACTGTTTTTGAGTGACAAATATTTATATATAATATTTTTTAACCATTAAATATTGGGCACTATATTTTATTATTTTTCAAATACAACCGTTATGTATAGGGCACTATATTTAATAAGTTTTAAGACAATTATTGATAAATATAGCAATATATATTTAATGGTTTTTTAAATAACAATTGTGATATATTATATACAATACTTAACAATTAAAATGATGAATCGTAAAGTATTGGTCATAAGATGAAGGGGTTTGTTTGACGGTTATTTTGAAAAACTGTTATATATGTATAATATTTGACAATTATTGGCGAATGAACCGTTAATTATGTGTGACAACTTTTTTAAAAAAAATTGGGTGGGGTGCTTACTTTTGATCCCATCTACATGTTGCATACATATAAAAATCATTATAGATCCAATAGAAACCGATTACAGAGACTATTTAAACATATCCATTCCATGCAATCATCAAAAAGTACATATACAAAATTGTACATTATAGAGACTAAAAGCTAATCCAAATTACCAACCACCAAAGGCAAATTAGT
This sequence comes from Inga laurina, assembly GCA_963855925.1. Taxonomy (NCBI): domain Eukaryota; kingdom Viridiplantae; phylum Streptophyta; class Magnoliopsida; order Fabales; family Fabaceae; genus Inga; species Inga laurina. The sequence continues at coordinate 11,055,689 of OY979713.1, forward strand.
TAGAGCAAAAAAGAGAAAACAAAATAGAAACCAAAAGCAGGAACCAAATCTATCATAGCCAACTGTAACCCCCTTCCGTAATTATATCCGAAATACGCGATTAAAGTGAAATAGAGACCAATAAGAAACAAATAACATTTTACAAACCCATCTACCAGACGGGGTTTTCATAAACACCTTTCGAAATCATTTATAACCTGGTCTCACATTCACATTCCGAATACAATTACTACACAAAGATAAATCACATTTAAATATATCAGAGTACGCAATATAATAATCCCGGCAATCCCGGGTTCTCTTCATTAACTCAAGCTTCATAGGGCACATTAGCCCATACAAGCCCTCATATGGGGATTACACAATTCTCTTCTAATACAAATACAAATATCCCATCTGGGATGATAACCAACTACCAAAACAACTACCGAAGGAAGTCCCCATCGCCCTTGGTTGCCTGCTCCATCCTCAATCTACTACCCTGTCTGAAAGGTTAGTAGGGGAGGGTGAGATTCGAGAGAATCTCAGTAGGGAAACATTATCAATATGCAGGCAAGATAAGTGTTTAATGCATGACATGCTGGCATCACATAACTCATGCACACATACAATGACAAATCTATAAGCTCAATGCTTCGAACGATACACATATGGCCATAGCATATATTGAAACATAGCTTCAAATCATTCATACATGTTCCACATAATCAAGCAAAGCAATAACATGCATCAACACATTAATACAGTTATCAGAGCATGCAGGAGAGATAAGTTCCCTACCTCCAGTCTTTGCTCCTCGATTTGCGTGCCTGCAACTCGGGGATTCACATTCAATCCTACAATGTCAAATATACTATTTAGACACTTCCATAGTGTTTCTGGGGGTTATATGAGGCTATATTGAAAATTTACTAAAATACCCCCGGGGACCCGGCCCGGCCCTGCCATACCCGGTCCGGCTGCACTTTTCTTGAAATTTTGACATGGGCTATTCTGACATATTTTCGCCCAAGGAATCCATTTCTGGACTGGGAATTATCAAATTCAATTTCAATTTACAAATTTACCCTTGGCAGCCCCACTTTAAGGGTTTCAAGGGCGTTTTCGTAATTATGCTTTTTCGGCCTTTTCCGAAAAAGTGCCCAACTGTAACCCCACCTATTTTTGCCCACTGAATCCAATGGAATCATCAAATCATTGAAAATCCAACTCTAAGACCCATTTACAATGCTGGCCGAAATATATGGGTTTTAAGGGGAAAATTGGGGTTTTTCGGTTTCGGCTCCGTAAACGCGTTCCTTTCTACTCCTAACCACTTTATTGACTATTCCATTAGGTTAGAACTACCATTTAGTATCAATTTGGGCAGCATAACAGCCCCACAAACCCATTTTCCATTTTTAGAACCAAAGACAATCCGGCGAAATTTCACCGATTAAATTGTCTATAACAGCCAGAATAGTCAATATGCAAGAGTTTGGAAGTTACCTCAAGCTCCCACTAGCTTTTCCTTCTTGTGGCTGAAAACCCTAACTTGAAAACACCGAAGGAAGAGCTTCCAAACCTTAAAGAACATAAAGGAGTAGCTTAGGATCGGAGTTATACGCGTTAGGAGTTAGATCGTCGAAGAAATCGGCTTACCTTGCGAGATTTCTTCCTCTTTCTCTCTCTAAAGATCTCATATGCTCTCTCTCTATTTCAGCTGGTTGCAGCGTCAGAAATGAGGAGGAAGAAGGAAAAAAACGTTTAATAACATATCCCATGCTGATGTCATCAATGTAACATGATGATGTCATAATTCTCAATTTTCGGATTTTTGGCAGATTTCTGACCAAACTTTGCAAAATCATAACTAATTCTAGAAAAATCTAAATGAGGTGATTCCAAAGCCAAATGAAAGGTATTTAAGTCCTCTTCATAGGAAAAATATTGGCCATTACTAAAAATCACCACACAATTCCAGAATTACATAAATTTCATCACTGCCCCAAAACAGAGTCCATTTTCGACCTCAAACTTTGGACAGTCATATCTCCCAGTTCCCAAAACGAAATGGCACAAATTATATGTCCATTTTGAAGCTTGGGATGTGAACTTTAAGACTGGAAAGTTTCATAATTTTCTGACATCATTTACCTAGTCAAAACATCCACACAATAAGACTGGCCATACAGAATTCACACTGGACAGCATTTCCAGTTTTGCAACCAATGTGTCCAATTCAATTTAAATCAATTCCAATGATTAAATACCACAACATGACACCATTTCCATCACAATACCCCATTCAATTCTTCCCTCTATTCTAAGTCAATTTGGATGTTGATCCACAATTGAACTTAAATACAGGGTTTTGGCGTTGCTCATAACACAAGTGACTACAATCCACTTTATATTCTTTAAAAGGGTTCATTAATCACTAACCACGTCCACTTTTGTAGTCATTAACCCCCAATCACAATTTGGGATCTTGCTAAACCGGGGCTTAGCAATCCACTAATCTTAGGCTTATCCTCTAGCCTCGAGTCTCGAAATTCGGGGTATTACATTTCTCTCCCCGTTCAATAAATTTCGTCCTCGAAATTTGTCATACCACTTAATCCAAAAACTACGGATGCTTCTTCACGACAGCTTCCGTTTCACAATTCATTTCATATTGGGATGGTCTCCTCTAGACCACCCACACACAAATGATACTCCACAAGTCCGATTCTAACAAGAATCTCAAACAATGAATGAAACTCAGTTGCCCCAAACTGCAATCGGCCCATTTCATGATTGCCACACAAACCAAATCACCATATTTTTTTTTGCCAAACAGATGCAATCGCTTCCACATACGATTGCCACAAAACCATCATAACATAACCACAATTATCGCAAGCCTCCTAATTCATGAGTGGCTAGTGCATCTCGATATTTGGAGGCTCTAACTTATGAGCCATATCATAAGATCTTGGCAGTTGGGCGGCATAGGCCACCACTCTGCTTAACTAAAACTAGTTACTCCTTCCGGGAGTAACCCCAAAACACCACAACCTCAATACATCAAACGACAGCCTCAGCTGTATACACAAACATTCAACTTTTGCTATATCCACTTTCACCGCTTTACCCTTACCCGTACACCCACCAGTAACTCCACTAGTGGTAATCGGAACTTTTAGGTATCAATGCAATATTACACCATCTGGTCACTCCGGAATCTCAATTTCTTCTATCCGAAGCACCCTACCATAATGGCCCACCTAGACTCTCAATCTCTTCTATCCAGGCACCTTTTATTGTCACACCCACCCCGGTTTTACCCCCTCTAGGGATGCCCCGCGACAGTGGCTGGGTTACTCACATTTCACCCAGGACTCACAAGAAAATCCACTTCCTTATTAAACGTACATTGCAGACTCTAATTTTACACACCGCCTTTCGGCCTTGGGTCAACACCGGTGCAACCAACGTGGTGGCTAGCTATGCTGGCCATGCCAGGGTAGTGCCCTCAAAATAGAGAACCCCCGATCATGTAGTTGAATTAGCCATCAGCTGAATTAGTTCTGCTCTGCTACACAATTATACCCCATTCCCAGCTTATCCATAATTGTCACAGATTCACAATCACACCCCACTCTCATCCCCTTTCTCCGCCAGGAAGACACACAGTCTTAACCCGAACCGTTGTTAGCTACTCAGGGACTATTGACGTGGCAGTGCACCCATATAGCCATTCAGGCTCACAATAGCAGATCCATAATCACACCCTACCCTCATCCCCTTTCTCCGTCGGGAAAACACACAGTCTTAACCCGAACCGTTGTTAGCTACTCAGGGACTATTGACGTAGCGGTGCTCACACATAGCCTTTCGGCTTCCACATCACACTCCACCCTCATCCCCTTTCTCCACCGGGAAGACACACAGTCTTTACCCGAACTGTTGTTAGCTACTCAGGAACTATTGGCGTGGCAGTGCATATACATAGCCTCGCGGCTTACAAATAGTCAATCCCCCGTAACTACCGCCCCGAAGGCACGGTCCTCCGCCATAGGAATCACCCCATGCGGCCGCAGGTGAGAGACTCACAATGCACAATTGCAACAAGCTGGAACCAGGCATTTTAATAATTCCACCCACCGCAAATTCTTTTCACCAAACTAGGATCCTTCAAGACCCCTTTTTCACAAAATAATCTGAACTTCGAAGTTTTACCTCCTGAAGCCATGATTAACACATCATTCTCACGCTTCCGCTGCACACTCTGAGGTCTTTCTCCTCATCTGTGTTTCCACAATGTCAAGTTAATTGAACAGAAGTCCCATAGGAACCTCTCACTACAACTGACAATATTCACAACATATATTCATCCGCGTCAAACCTTGGCCCGATTCAACTTGAATCATTCAAAGCCACAACCAGCACTTCGTTGAGATCCCATACTCCCAACGTTCCCAGAGCTCTATTCTACGATTCAACGTCATGGCGAGTGCATACTAAGGTTCGTCGTCACGGCAGCTGCACACTAGGGTTTGTCGTCACGGCGGCTGTCACAATTTTTTTATATATTGTCACACCCCTTTAGAGTGCCCACCTCCCTGGTCAACTACGTACCAGGGCTCCGCTGGCCGGCCCTTACACTGAGCCTGGCAGGCAGCTGGGTTACTCACATTTCACCCAGGACTCACATATAGCCTAACCGATCAGGTGTCACCGTAGGTAGCCCTCTCCGATCAGAACTCCCCGTAGGTTGCCTTCTCCACTCCGAATCCTCGTAGATAACTCTTTCAAATTCAAATTCTTCTCATAATCACTTTTCCCTGTGCCAGATTAACACTAGCAACCTCAGGATACCTGATACACATTTCAATTCCAACCTAGTACCATATCCTAGTACCACAGACCATATAGGTCATATCAACCTCCTAAGAATCAGCCCAGCTATTGAGTCTGATCCTTGGATAACAGTTCATCTTGTAAACCTCAACCTCAGTTGAACCGAAAAATCGCTTCCCTCAAATCCATGGAGCATCACCCACTCCAGCATAAACTAAAAAATCTCTGCCAGCCTAAGGCATATCAGCCCCTAGGTCTTAAGGACTTTAAACACACAAATTCAGTATGACATCACTACATGTAACATCATACCACCTTAAGTTACTTACCCAACATCTAGGCTAGTTATGATACCTAGAACTTCAATATCAAATACCTAGGAAACCATTTTCCTCGGTTTTCAAATCAGATGATAAGTCTGATTACCTCCACCTCTGGTTTTACACCTCAAATTCTCGGGCAAATTATACTGACTCACCATATCTACAACACAAATAATGTATACACAGTCCATAAATCACATATATCCACAACCAGCAGGGACCTTAATGTGTATACCACAAACAAACAAAGTCATTCTCTATGACCTAAGGCAGCAACTACTGCCATTATCCTAGCAAATTCCATCTTTGCCAGGAACTGCAGCTCTGATACCAAAATGTAACCCCCTTCCGTAATTATATCCGAAATACGCGATTAAAGTGAAATAGAGACCAATAAGAAACAAATAACATTTTACAAACCCATCTACCAGACGGGGTTTTCATAAACACCTTTCGAAATCATTTATAACCTGGTCTCACATTCACATTCCGAATACAATTACTACACAAAGATAAATCACATTTAAATATATCAGAGTACGCAATATAATAATCCCGGCAATCCCGGGTTCTCTTCATTAACTCAAGCTTCATAGGGCACATTAGCCCATACAAGCCCTCATATGGGGATTACACAATTCTCTTCTAATACAAATACAAATATCCCATCTGGGATGATAACCAACTACCAAAACAACTACCGAAGGAAGTCCCCATCGCCCTTGGTTGCCTGCTCCATCCTCAATCTACTACCCTGTCTGAAAGGTTAGTAGGGGAGGGTGAGATTCGAGAGAATCTCAGTAGGGAAACATTATCAATATGCAGGCAAGATAAGTGTTTAATGCATGACATGCTGGCATCACATAACTCATGCACACATACAATGACAAATCTATAAGCTCAATGCTTCGAACGATACACATATGGCCATAGCATATATTGAAACATAGCTTCAAATCATTCATACATGTTCCACATAATCAAGCAAAGCAATAACATGCATCAACACATTAATACAGTTATCAGAGCATGCAGGAGAGATAAGTTCCCTACCTCCAGTCTTTGCTCCTCGATTTGCGTGCCTGCAACTCGGGGATTCACATTCAATCCTACAATGTCAAATATACTATTTAGACACTTCCATAGTGTTTCTGGGGGTTATATGAGGCTATATTGAAAATTTACTAAAATACCCCCGGGGACCCGGCCCGGCCCTGCCATACCCGGTCCGGCTGCACTTTTCTTGAAATTTTGACATGGGCTATTCTGACATATTTTCGCCCAAGGAATCCATTTCTGGACTGGGAATTATCAAATTCAATTTCAATTTACAAATTTACCCTTGGCAGCCCCACTTTAAGGGTTTCAAGGGCGTTTTCGTAATTATGCTTTTTCGGCCTTTTCCGAAAAAGTGCCCAACTGTAACCCCACCTATTTTTGCCCACTAAATCCAATGGAATCATCAAATCATTGAAAATCCAACTCTAAGACCCATTTACAATGCTGGCCGAAATATATGGGTTTTAAGGGGAAAATTGGGGTTTTTCGGTTTCGGCTCCGTAAACGCGTTCCTTTCTACTCCTAACCACTTTATTGACTATTCCATTAGGTTAGAACTACCATTTAGTATCAATTTGGGCAGCATAACAGCCCCACAAACCCATTTTCCATTTTTAGAACCAAAGACAATCCGGCGAAATTTCACCGATTAAATTGTCTATAACAGCCAGAATAGTCAATATGCAAGAGTTTGGAAGTTACCTCAAGCTCCCACTAGCTTTTCCTTCTTGTGGCTGAAAACCCTAACTTGAAAACACCGAAGGAAGAGCTTCCAAACCTTAAAGAACATAAAGGAGTAGCTTAGGATCGGAGTTATACGCGTTAGGAGTTAGATCGTCGAAGAAATCGGCTTACCTTGCGAGATTTCTTCCTCTTTCTCTCTCTAAAGATCTCATATGCTCTCTCTCTATTTCAGCTGGTTGCAGCGTCAGAAATGAGGAGGAAGAAGGAAAAAAACGTTTAATAACATATCCCATGCTGATGTCATCAATGTAACATGATGATGTCATAATTCTCAATTTTCGGATTTTTGGCAGATTTCTGACCAAACTTTGCAAAATCATAACTAATTATAGAAAAATTGAAATGAGGTGATTCCAAAGCCAAATGAAAGGTATTTAAGTCCTCTTCATAGGAAAAATATTGGCCATTACTAAAAATCACCACACAATTCCAGAATTACATAAATTTCATCACTGCCCCAAAACAGAGTCCATTTTCGACCTCAAACTTTGGACAGTCATATCTCCCAGTTCCCAAAACGAAATGGCACAAATTATATGTCCATTTTGAAGCTTGGGATGTGAACTTTAAGACTGGAAAGTTTCATAATTTTCTGACATCATTTGCCTAGTCAAAACATCCACACAATAAGACTGGCCATACAGAATTCACACTGGACAGCATTTCCAGTTTTGCAACCAATGTGTCCAATTCAATTTAAATCAATTCCAATGATTAAATACCACAACATGACACCATTTCCATCACAATACCCCATTCAATTCTTCCCTCTATTCTAAGTCAATTTGGATGTTGATCCACAATTGAACTCAAATACAGGGTTTTGGCGTTGCTCATAACACAAGTGACTACAATCCACTTTATATTCTTTAAAAGGGTTCATTAATCACTAACCACGTCCACTTTTGTAGTCATTAACCCCCAATCACAATTTGGGATCTTGCTAAACCGGGGCTTAGCAATCCACTAATCTTAGGCTTATTCTCTAGCCTCGAGTCTCGAAATTCGGGGTATTACACCAACTCTATAGCATCTACTGATGATTAAATATATTACTCTATAGCTAACTTATGCTTCCATCCATTGACAATAAATTGTCATAGCCAACGCTTCTGTGACTTCTTCAACTTTTCAGTGTGAATATTGGTCAGAATAATGATCCTCAAAGTACTACAAACAAAGTATGGTTAGTGAATATATATGACTTTACTTTTAATTTAACTTAAACACATATACATGCATATATATACATACCTTAATATCAATTGAGCAAGGATTGTAGATGACTATGTCCTTCATGAATTTCATGACACAATACCCACAATAAGAGTTCAAATTTGGTTGCCACAGACACTATAAATAAGCAAATGAAATGTATTAGTCTAACACAAAAAACCAACTCTAAGAACTCTAACACAAAATGGCAAGTATTGGTGAATTACCACTACTTTCTTCCATTTGTAAGTGAATGCAATGCATTTGCCTTTTAATGAGGGGTAGGCAAGACCTTCATTTGTAACATAAGAGTAAACAATTTTGACAAGATATATCACAATAAGAAATTAAAGCACCAAATTCATAATAAACTCTAAGTAAATGTACCAAATTTGATAGAGGTGCAAGGGACGTCTTATGTGGTGTCCAACAAAACATCAATGTTGGTATCCAAAGTGTTGACAAAGTACTACATGGTAGCTTAGGTGGCATCTATAATGAACAAGATGTTGTCTCTATTATCCAACAAGATTCTAAGCAAGCCCAAGATCCTCCTCATGACATTGACGGCCCAATTACTAAAAACTCAGAAAAGAGTGAAGTGTTTGAGAGGTTGGAGAAAACATTTAGGCTTGATTTTGCTTCATTAATGGCTCGTAATGTTAGTACATATGTTGAGGGTGCAAATGAGGCCTTAACCATACCTATTCAGGCCCATATACATGATTTTACAACACATAGAAGCTTGAGCACATGGCAAAGCAGGAAGATCCATGAAATTGGTGTAACATAAAGTAGTAAGCCCAACAAGATGATGAACAAGGCCCATGTGCAGTCCAGATTGAAGAATTCACTTAAAATACCATGTGACAAGCATGTGCCTTGAAGGAGGATCATAAGTGACATCCAAGACACCTCAAGAAGCATCTAGAAGGCGTCCTTATGTAGCAAATCTGAATTAATTTTGTTTTTATTTGTTTCCTTTTTTTTTATTTGCATTAAATAAGGCCTTTGGTCAAAGATTGCTCTTGAAGACTTTGTTTTATTTCCTATTTTTAGGTAGCTGACTTAGTCTTGAAGAATAAGTAATTTCCTAATTCCTTTAGGCTTGAATGGTGCCAACCAAGACAATCAATCATCATTAAGGCATCGTTTATTGCATTCATGACTAGGTTTTGAAACTCTAGAGTGTTCTTTTGTGGCCTTTATATATGGCTGCGTTTTTGTACTACATTTTGAGACTTGAATGATAATTGAGAGTTTTATTTCTCTTGTGTGAGCTTTGCTTGCATCCTTGTATTCTTGTGCGAATACTTTGACTGTATCAAGGATTGATCATCCTTGTAGTGTCTTGTGGCTAGGGTTGTAAGAGACAGGTTCTCTTAAGGTCTTACCTTTGATCATCCGTCCCGTTAGTGTTTTTATACTTGTTTTCTAGCCGATCCGTTACCCTCATCGTATCAAGTAGTATCAGTGCAAGGGACGTCTTATGTGGTGTCCAACAAAACATCAATGTTGGTATCCAAAGTGTTGACAAAGTACTACATGGTAGCTTAAGTGGCATCAGAGCTTAAGGTTTGCTAGATTTCAAGTTCTATCCTTTTGTTTTTGTTCTTTGCTTCCGTTCTTTTCTTCTTCTCTTGTTTACATTGTTTTCCTTCGTTCTTGTGTTTTTCCCATTCTCTTCTCTCCTCTTCCACCCATAATTTTGTTTGTTTGTTGTGTGACTTTGTTAGTTTCAATTTTAAAAAAAACCAAGAAAAAAATTCGTGCAAAAAAAAAGGTCTGGTGCTGCAAAAAAAAAAAACTGAGCAGAAAAAAAAGAGCAAAAAAAATCAAAAATTCAAAAAAAAAGAAAAAGGAAAGAGCCACAGGTTTTGGAAATTAGGAAGATTGAAGGCTAATTTGAGAGTTTCCATTGCAAGTCACAGAAATTTGCTAAATCTACAAACTTGGGTGGTAAGACTCCTTACTTTCCTATTTCTTCCTTCCTTCGTATTTTGATTTCCTTTCCCTTTCTTTTTTTTTTCCTGATTCCATTTTTTCCCCTTTGTTATTATCCCTTCTTCCTTTTCCATCATTATTCACGTTTTTTCCCCTTTCCATCTTCTTTCATCACACATTTCTCTCATTTCTCACATATTCTCTTATAATTTTTGGTTGCAAAGATTACCACATACTAACATTGTCTCTTGATTTTGCTGAGTTTCAATCAAGAATACTATAGGAGGCAAGCTTGAGTGGTAAAAGGCAAGAGTTTCACATCAAGTTAAAAGCCATATTTGTGTGAAACACGAGTGACTATATAACTTCTGAGTGAAACATGTGAGTAGAGTGGTAAGGTTTCATATTACTATTTTTCCCTGTCTTTGATCAAACTAACATTTTAGGTTCAAGATGAGTAAAAAAGAAACACTTGCAGAATTCAAGTTGTTCTTGGAAAGCATGACAAATGACATCTTTAAGCTACATAAAGAGGTGCACAAATTAAAGGCTTCATCCCATTTTAGGCTTTACAAAGAATTGCAGGAGCTCAAGCAAGGTTCCATGAGTGTGAAAGAATACTTCGATGAGCTGCACATTGCTAGGCTTCGAGCTAAAGTCAAAGAAAGCTCAAGGGCAACAATGGATCGATTTCTATAAGGGCTTAATCCAAATATTGCTAAAAAAATGAAGTTGTACCCGTATAATGATATTCAAGGAATGGTCTCTATAGCCATTGAGATAGAAAAACTCATGAAGAAAAAAGAGAGAAATAAAGAAAAAGAAAGGATAAAAAAAGAGAAAGAGGCACATGAAAAAATGCTTGAAGGGAAAAGAAAAATTGAGAGTGAAAGAGCAAATGAGTTTGAGGAGACTTGAATGATAATTGAGAGTTTTATTTCTCTTGTGTGAGCTTTGCTTGCATCCTTGTATTCTCGTGCGAATACTCCGACTGTATCAAAATTTAAGTTCATCAACTTACTTATTGAAAACCTTGACTATTTGTGGTCAATTTTATACATCCCCATGAACCAAATCAAAGTACTAAATCCTTTGTCTAAAGGGATTTAGCACGATGAATATCCAATAACCCCTTAAGTACATTTAACATAATGAGAATAAAACTAAGAAAAAGCATTATGACCATCCAATTTAATGAAGTAGTATACTTACCCCTAATAGTATGACACCAAGAAAAACTGTCCTTCTTCTTTGGTGCCCTTTTAATGACCAAATCCACTAGTTCTCTCACTTTTCTCTCCACAAATCTAGCTTGTTGCCTTCATCCAACATTCTTGAATAAAGGTGGGGGTTGAGGAACAGGAGCATGTCTTGTAGGCCATTGCCGGCTATGTGTTCCTTGTAAAGTTACCTTACATATACAAGCAAATCGACATATATGAATGCTAGAAGTAGCTAAGTTTTCATTCACCGAAAAAGACATACTGAATAAAAAATTACAAGCACTCGAGATAGCCATATCACCCGTGACGGTCTCTTTGACTAATACATGATTGATAGTGTCAAACACACCTTGTTCCCCATAGATATCTTGGTCAAAGGAGACTTGTTTTGTGTATTAGTCTTGCTCAGGGTCTGTATTGGTGACCACTCTATCGTGTGCCTCAAGAGCCATCTAGAATTTATTAAAAACTGGTGGAACTGGAGGATGAGGCACAGGCACAGGCACAGGCACAGGCACAAGCTCATCAGTCTTCTTTGGTATACAAGACACCAAACTATGGTAAAAATAAGCTCGTAGATTGCTCTTCCTCCTCTTTGGCTAAACAAGTTGAGATGTTAGGAAAATAGTTACTATAAACTTTATTAGCAAGCTCAAAAGATGATGGTATACCATTTTTGTCTTCTTAAGTATGACAACAAGGTGGTCTAGCCTTGGAAAATAGCTAAGTACATCTCCTTCCACTGTATTTGTGTCTAGGATTGATATCAGAAGGGCATACTTAGGTTTAATGGCTGTCTTCAGCTCTACCCTAATACAATTCTGAGGAAGATGCGAGTTGTGAATCGTTTTGTCCCACAGTAAGTTGTGTTAGATATGATTAGCTTTGATGTTGTCAAATATAAATACCAAATATTAAGAGCAAAAGGTTTACATTATGTATTTGTCATATATATTGACTAACTACCATGTTTAATGTGAAATATATTCTAGATTAGTCAATAAAAGAAAGAAGATATCAAGTTGGATTATGATAAATGATCAAGAAGAATATTAATAAGCAATTGTACAAAGAAGTTATCAAATATGGGAAGAAGAAGTCAAGACGAGAAAGAAGTTATTGAGTTAGATTGATGTGAATGATTAAGAGGAGGAGGAAGAAGGAGATTGAAGACATTAGTCAAGAAAGCAAGGAGTTATAAAAGGACTGTGGAAAATAATCAATAAGAAGAAGAGAAGAGATTAAAGAAAGAATAACTTGTAAAATATAATGGGAATATCAAGTTTAAAGTTCTTAGATTTGATATTGGAGGTCTTTATGATCAAATGGAAGTTGGAATGACTTAATTGAAAATTAAAGTGCCTTATATCGAAGTCATAACAACTTCACTCGAGTGATACTTTATTATCACTTGAGTTGCACTTATAGAAGTGATTTTTACATATTTTACTTGAGTGATAGAAGCCCCACTCAAGTGATTATCAAATTTCAACATACTCTATTCAGCTCTATTTTCATTCAGCATGAGAAAGGTTCAGTAATTTGGTCATTCTCCATAACCACAACTCTAATTAAACTAAAACTATTTTTCATATGAAACTTGAATGAGATGAAACTTATTGCATATGAAACAAAACTCAAAATACATTTCTTAGAATCCATGATCAAGTTCAAAGAGGCTTAAACGAAAGAAATATAGATCTTGCAAGTTGATGCTCGATGTTGTCATAATGTTCCCATGATGTTTTAGAACAGTAGTCATTCTTCAAATCATAACTTTTGGAAGACAATGAGTTTTGAACAAAAACATATTGCACATAAAACTAGACTTAAGAGGTGTTTCAACAACATCAATTTTATGCTCAAATAATGTTATATGAAAGAGATATGAACTTCAAAATTTGGTGCTCAAAATCAATGTTTTGTTCCAAATTAGATGTTACAAATTGGATCATAACTTTCAGAATATAACAAATTTGGGACTTGTTCTTGTTGTATTGGAAAGAAGACTTAATGAGCTTTTTGGGGGGGGGGATTGGTCATTTGCCAAATTTGAAGTCATATTTTAAGAGTTATGACCACTGGAAGTTGACCTTTATGCCAGACTATCTATGGTTTGAAAAGAAAAAGGAAATCACTTGAGTAATATTGGAATCACTTGAGTGATGGACATCACTTGCAAACTATAACCCCCTACCTTATAAAAATTAGTTATGATTCAAAAATTCGTAATTAAGATGAATTAGAGACCAATGAATGATAAAAATTTCCTTTAAAATCGGTTTAACCTAGTCCCATATTCACATTTCAAATATAACTATCCTATGAAGTTAATTCACAATCATACATATCAGAGTGTACAACAATAATTCTGGCAACCCCCAGGTTTCATATATATATATACACTAAGGGTTTACAGTTTCTCATATAGGGGATTACACAAAATTATCCCAAAATTTACATCCTAAATATATATACAGTAATCCCATCCAAAATTGATAACCAACAACCAAGAATACATCCCTATGGAAGTCCTAGCAGCCCTTGGTGGTCTCTTTCCCCTTAGAGCCACTTGCCCTGTCTAAAGATTAGTCAATGGAAAGAATGAGATTCAAAAGAATCCCAGTAGTAACAAATCACTCATACCATACATAATCACAAAGCATGAAATGACATCATCAAGCAGCACAGTAGCACGAAACACAACATACAAGCTGTCACACATACACATAATAACATATTCACATCCCCCGTATCTCCACCGCCCCCCACGCATGGTCCTCCCACAACAACCACCGATTGGCTATAGGTGAAGGAACCACAAATAGCCTTTCAGCTTTCACATATAGCCTTACGACTTTAACATAGTCACTTCCCCTATATCTCCACCACCCCCAGGCACGGTCCTCCCACTGGACCCACTGATAGGCCGCAGGTGAAGGACTCATAAACAATGATAAATCAAACATACAAAGTATCACATATAGTATAAGGGAAAGCCTCACTACCTCGTTCTTTCCTGGTGTGCTCTGGCACCAATTGCTAGCAATCAGGGCAAATATCAAACCCTATAAACCAAATCAAGGACGATAGGTTATTCTCTACTCCAAATTCTCACTTTCATAACACTTAAAGTTGGTTATCATTTAAAATCTTTAGGTGGCTACAAGAAGCCTAGACACATGCCTAATAGGTTGGGAAAAACTTTCCCAGAGACCAACTTCAGAAGTGAAATTACTGATTTTAACTGATGCACTCGAGTGATGGATGACGCACTCGAGTGATGAGATGACTTGCACTTGAGTGAGGATGGCTCACTCATGTGAGTGCTTGACAGAGAGCAATTACAGAATAGAAAATAACAACTGCACTCGAGTCCTAAACTCAACACTAGAGTGGTAGCCTCATGCTTACCCGAGTCCTACCAAGTGAGGCATAGATAGTGACTACCCAAGAGCAAAAGAAACCTTAGAATTGGGAGTACACTCAAGCAACAACTCAAGCACTCGAGTGACGACACAACACTTGTGAGTGCTAAGACACATTCTTGAAAAGTTGGCCGTGAGTGCTAACCTGAGACGCAAGTTCATAGTGGCAAATGCACAGGCACTTGAATGAGACTATATACACTCGAGTGATAACCCAAATCACTCGCATTTGAGAACATGCACTTCTGCTTTCTTTGTGTGGGAGTACAACTGAAACTAAAAGAAAAGAGGAAATACAGTCTACACTTGAGTGAGATCCTAGAGCACTTGAGTGAGGCTTTATCAGAAGCCAAAACGCAGTAGAGTTTCCTTTGGCAGAATTTTCCAAACCTTAACCAATATGCTTCCAATGATCCTAAAATTCTCATCCAATACTACTCTCACATAAATTTACATAAGGAACCCAATGGAAACCCCAAAACATCCAACATCACATTCTAACAACAATTTTTTGCTTTGGTCACCACATTCTCATACATTACCCAACTGTACTAATTTTCCTTCAAAGGTTCTTCTATTGTTCCAATGACCTAACATGACACCGATTCCACCATAATACACTAGGCAATTAATTCATTCCTAAATCAAATAAAAATCAGGGTATAATTCTCAATTGTCAAAACTCAACCAATGATTACAATAGTTAGGTCAAAATATATTAAATACTCACATCTTCCTCTTTTCAAGGTTGGTTTCTTAATTCCTCAAATCTCTTATTTCTTCAAGTACTCAAACACCACCTTTCAAGAATCTAAAACCATAGGAATTAAGTGCTCATCACCATGATCAACATTAATGTAGAGTGTTGGAGCATTAAAGGTCACATGGAGCACTAACATTAAGCTTTCTTCTTTCTCTTTCCTCTTGAGCTTGGGTGACAAAGGATAATGGAGAGAGAAAATGAGGATGATAAAGATGAGCAGATTATTCCCTTGCCCATGCTCATTAGCCAACTTTGAGGGAGAGAGACGAGAGGGAAAGAGTTTTGAAATGTTGACTTAATACATGGCTCATCTTTTGACACTTGTCATGATCTTATTTCCTCTTCTATGGCACACATGAACACACATACTTAGGATTCCACCCTCTTGATCTCTTGAGAGTTAATCCTAAACATTGATCTTTAAGTTACCAATGAGTTTTCTCTTTGATAACTGACCAATCGGTCGATAACTTTCCTTTTTCCCATTTTGCCCCTGATTATGGCAATTCTTACCGAATCACCACTAAACACCTTTATATCATTCCATTTTTCATTCATGCGCCCTTGATAGAGTTCAATATTTATATATTTTTAGTAATTAATCTTAGGCTTTTGTGGGAATTAATTGAATATTTTGGGCATAATCAAGTACTAATGTGAGATTTTAGTGAAACAATGATTTGGGAATTATAGTGATTAAATTTTTATATTTTTAATTAATATTTGTTATTCCCATTATTTCTTAATTGGGAACAAAAGATACTATCTTTGTGAATCTAATTTTGGCACAACTCACTCATTTAACCTAGAGAGAATTGAGTGAGCAAGATGGACCAAATTAGAGTGGCGGCTATGTAGATGGAATTGAAATGAAAAGGAGAGTGGGCCAAATTAAAGCTTCTAGACCGTGAGGAAAGAAATGTAGAAGGGAGGCTACTGGACTAAAAATAACAATTAAATATGAAAGGGAGAGTCGTTGACTGAATGGAATTGTTTTGGGGGAGCTTCTGGACCAAAATTAATCAATTGAAGAAAAAAAGGATGGCTTGGACCGAAATAGGAAGAGAGGAAGTAATGAACAAGAAAGCAACCAAAATTGTTGAATTGAAGAGGAGAGCTGAATCGAATCAATATAAAAGAGGGCTGACCAAGTTAACTAAAGGAGGAGGAGGGGACACGATGTAGAGAGGAAAAAGAGAAGGCGCTGGATAATAACCAAGGGATGTTCGGTGCTGCAATGTTCATGGCTACTTCTTTCTCTTTTCTTCAAGCTTCATCTTCCTCGTCCTCTATGAGTAGCTAAGTCTTGGTGATTTCCTTGAGTTGGGTAATGGTTTGAGCTTCTAAACTTCAATGGAATTCCTTTAAGCTCTCTTTCTATTTCATAACTGTATGGCTTGGTAAAGTATATGGTTGTGATCTAGATTGTTATATGCCAAGTGATTAAACTTGGTGGTTGAGCTAGGAGTTGATTAATTAAGCTTTGTATGATTCATTTAGGAGTAGGTTGAATTGTTTATTCCAACTTGGTTAAGTGGATTTAAATAATTAAACTGAATGTTTTGAATTGTTGTAATGGTAATTACAATTTAGAATTGGAAGTTAGTTATTCATCTCCTTGAGTCACTATTAATTGATAATACTCATTTAATTGCTTCGGTTGAATGAATTAAATGATTATTGCAAGTATGGAGCTAGTGGTAACTTAGTTCCATCCTCTTGGCTCATTATGGAATTCAAATCATTAGCAAGTAAGGAAGACTAAAACCCCAACTCAAGGGAATCTCGTCTCATCATTATATTAGTTAATTGAATTTATCTTTTTGTTAGTGTTAATTAAAATTCCTTTAGCTACTTTATTTTAAAAATTGAAAAATACAAAAATATTGCTTTAGCTTAGATTACTTCATTAGTTTAAAAATCAAATTCTCAAAATGATTTCTCACAACTTTAAAGTTTTTTATCACTTTTCTACTTCAAAACTTGGAAATTAATCTCCTCACAAGAATGACCTAGGTTAAGCTACTATGCTACATTTTCAAACCTAGTTTTATTTTGTAAACTCACACGACATGGGTTCTCCAGCCCTCCCTTATCCTTAGGGATCATTTTAAGCTTTGTCTCATAATTAAGCTCAAATGCAGGGTTTAGGCACTAATTGAAACACATTCAGATCGAATTTCACATCAAATTCTTCAAAAGTGTTTATTCAACAATAATTACATTCACTTTTGAAGTTATTAGCCCTTAATCCCATTTTTGAGTTATTACACAAACATTTGCAAGTGACTTGCAAGCAATCTAAGAGTGATTGAAGAAATCACTTGAGTGATATGAAAATTACTTGATTGATCCTTAATCACTTGCAAGGCTCTTGCAAGTGACTTGGAAGTACTGACGTTTTTGAGAGAAGATCACTCGAGTGATCCACTTAAGCATTCAAGTGATATCAATTATCACACTTTGTAGTGATTTGGAAAAGCCTTCAAAGTTTTATAGAAGATCACTCGAGTGATGATTTGGGCATTCGAGTGATATTTAATCTTTTTAAAACGTCAAAACTGTAATACCCCGAATTTTGGGATTGGAGGCTTGGGAAAAGCCAAATTAAGTGTACTGCTAACCCCCAATTTAGTAGATGTCCCAAATCTATTATGTAATGTTCCTTATTTCTTTAGAGCATTAAAGTAAATAAAATGGTGAATTTTGGAAAATATAATTATGTTTTTAGTGAAATCGCCTATGAGGCAGTGAGATTGTCATGTGATTTTGTATGACCAAATGATGAGCAAAAAATTATGAAATTTTATAGGGTAAAAGTAGACATCCTAAGCTTTAATTTTATCATTATATGAATCAATTAGAGCTATATGCAAAAAGTTATGAATTTTTAAAGTTTGCCTAGCGAAAGTTATTATTTTTTGGAGCAGCGGTCAAAGAAATTAAATCTTGGAATGATGTTCTTCCAACTGGCTAAAATCCATATTTTTCCTTAAATATAGACTAAATAAGGGTTATTAGCCTTTAGAATCACTCCAATTCGATTTTTCTAGAATTAGTTATGATTTTTCAAATTTTGGGCAGAAAAACTGTCAAAAAATCCGAAAATGGGAATTATGACATCATCATAATAAAATATGCCATAAGTAAGCATATGATATAAGGAAAATCTCTATCTTCTTCATTTTATTTCTGTGTAGCACCATGGAGAAAGAAAGAGTGATTTTAGAGAGAGAAGAGGAAGAAACTCGCAAGGTAGGTTGATTTCTTCGGTGAATTCGTACCTAATGCATATAACCATATTCCTAAGCTTCTCTTTCATGTTTTTAAGGTCAAGCTCAATTTTCATGGTTAATAAGGTTAGGGTTCAGCTATATTAGGGAAAATCCAAAAGGAGCTTGGGGTAACTTCCAAACCTTTGTATATTGACTATTCTAGTTACTGTGGACAGTTTAATCGGTGAAATTTCGCCGGATTGTCTTTGTTTGTAAATTTTGGAAATGACATAGCCTAGGGGTTATGCTGCCAAAATTTGGTCTAAATGGTAGTTGTAACCTAATTAAATAGTTAATAAAGTTGTTAGGAGTAGAAAGAAACACGTCTATGGAGTCGGATTTGAAAAACCCAATTTTCCCTGGAGTTCTCAGATTTTGGCCAGTACTAGAAAATGGGCCATGAGTTGGATTTTTAATGATTTGATGGTTTTTTGATTTCAAGAGGGAAAATTAGGTGGGGTTACAATTGGTCGCTTTTTTTGAAAAGCCCAAAAAAACATAATTACGAAAACGCCCCTGAAACCCTAAAATATGGGTTGTCAAGGGTATTTTTGTGATTTGACAATGAATTTGATAACTCTGAGTCCAGAAATGGATTCCTTGGGTGAAAATATGTAAGAATAGCCCATGTCAAAATTTCAAGAAAAGTACAGTTAGATCAAGTACAGCGGGGCCGGGCTGGGCCAAGTCCCTAGGGGCATTTTGGTAAATTTTTACGATAGACTCGCATAACCACCAGAAACACTATGGAAGTGTTTAAACTAGTACATTTAACATTTTAGGACCAAGTTGAAAGCCTGAGGGATTGGCACTCGAATCGAAGTACACGGTTTGAGGAGAAAAGACTCTAGGTAGGGAACTTATCTTACTTGCATGTATTTGATATATTTGCTTGTGTAATGACATATGTGATTGCTTTACTTGTTGTGTAGAGCGTATTTGAATAAATGAAGCTCTATTTCTATTTTTCTTTGGCTAGAGTTTTGTTACATGAATATTAAGCATGCAGAAATGTCATTATGGGGCATACATCTAGTTAAAGCTAACATGTCATACACATAGTATCTATTATGCATGCATTATGGTATCTATTTTCTACTGAAATTCTCTTGAATCTCACCCTCCCCTATCAACAATTTAGATAGGCGAATATAGTAGATATGCAGAAATTAGAGAAGAGAACTGCGTGAGAGAGGGTTGGAGTGGTGAAGCGGAGACAGGAAGAAGTCTACGTTTCACTAGGATGGGTTTAGATACCCTCGTAGCCCTTTGCAACTACCTTAATTGTAAGTATCATGTACAAACCCTTATGAGGATTTTCTATAATTATGCACATATTATCAGTATATTTATGTTTTTTCTGTGTTGCCCACCGAACCACATATCATTTTCTATGAATACTCTGGTAAAGGTGAAATTAAAATTAGGGTGTGACATTTTGGTATCAGAGCTTAAAGTGGTTTTAGAGGAGCCGAAAGTGATTCTGGCAAAGGATAGTATACTGATATGGCCTGATTACATAGTGATAGAAAATATGCATGGAAGGGGGTACCAAAGGAGTGAAACACCCTAGTGTGTGAGCTAGCCCCAAGAGATCAGTGAATATCCGAAGGGCTGTAAGTGGTGTAATACCAAACCAGGATGTTATGAAACCCGAGGAGGCAGGTACGATCAAGGGCAAAGTATAGTCCACACATAGTATTTTGACAGTCAGAGACAGTTAGCATGACTTATGAGATAAAGGCAGTCTTAGAATACATGTTGTCAAGAGCAAATAGAGCCAATATCTTCATTTTGTCATGGGTACACGAAAGTTAAGCGTGCTCGACGCAGGCTAATCTAGAATGGTTGACCCCTGGAAAGTTTAGTTGGTAAGGTCATGGAGACTTGAGGAATAGTGAATTGTCTTAAGGTTTCTCCATGACTAATAATCATCTTAATTAGACAATACGAAGAATGTTTAAATCTACAATGTGATGATGTAAGTATTGATATTAATACGAAACATTTCTTTTGTAATGAGTACTGTTGGAAAGGTTTATTTGATAAGGTTATGGGAACTCGAGGCTTAGTAAATGTTTTAAGGTTTCTCCATGTTAAACGGTGATCCTTAGAAACAACATCGTTGTGATAAAATAATGTAGGAATGATGTACGGTGATATATGAGGCATGATGATTATGCCATATGTTGATTTTCCCATCTCCCCTTCAGCCAACCAGCCTACCTGCCACTGGGCCTCCCACCCAGGGCATGGCAAGGATGCTGGACTCGCCCACCAGTGCAGTCCATTGGGCTTACGGGCCTAAGACTCACAAGAGTCCCTTGCTCCCCAAGCGAGGTTTTTCGCTTCTGTGGGGATTAAAGCCACTACCACTTGATCATAGGGGATCTGATTTGATGATACTGAAAGTTGGGTGTAGACTTGAATCAGGTCTAAGCTGAAATAGTGATTAAGTCAAAATGTGAATCAGGTTGCACTATGGTTCTGTTGCATGACAGAAGTTTGAACCTTGTGAACCTTGTGGATAGTGTTGAACCTTTAGTAACGTTTTGAGGATCTTTTGTGTTAGAAAATCTAGGCTGTATGATCTTACAAGCTGTATATGTTATAGTGGACCCGTGTGTCTAAAGGCCCTACGACCTAGGGGACCAGTGTGCTCTTAGGTTGGCAAATATACTTAGATTTGTGTTGGGTTAGTGATGATCCATGGAAATGAGGAAAGTGATTTCCCGGCTCAGCTAATGTTGAGGTTCTAAGTATTGAAATTCAATCTAAGGATCAAACTCAATAGTTGAGCTGATTCTTAGGAATTTGACTTGACCTGGATGGTCTGAGATACTAGGAAGGGGTACTAAATGAATCGAAATATGTATAAGGTATCCCAAGGTTGCTAGTTGTTAATCTAGCATAGGGAAAGATTTATCTATGGAGGATTCAGATCGAAGAGGGCTACCTACGGAGAGTTTTGATTAGAGAGGGCTAATCTTGATCAAAGAAGGCTACCTACGATGAATTATATTGGAAAGGGATACCTACAGAGAATTCTGATCGAAGGGGTTGACCAGTCAGTTGATTGAGTGAACTGTCGAGTACAGTACCATAGTGTGGACCTACTGTGACGATAAACACTAGTGTGAAGCCACCATGACGACAAACCCTAGTGTGGAGCCGTTGTGACAATGAACCCTAGTGTGCAGTCGCATTGACAACAAACTATAGAGTATAGCTTCCGTGACATTGAATCTTAGAGTAGAGCTATGGAAATATAGGCTCTCAACGATGTGTTGATTATGGCTTCTAGAAGTTGAACTTCAAGGCCATGTTATCTTGTGAGAAGGGGTCTTGGAGGATCCTAGTATAGTGAAAGTAATGTTAGGTTGGTAGAGGCCAGAAACTATTATTGAGATGTACAATCTTCTGGATCTTGGGGGTTATTGCCTGAAATTCATTCAGAATTCTTCCAAATGGTGTTACTGATGACCTAGTTCACGTGAAAGGATCAATTGTTGAGTGGGATGAATGATGTGAATGATGTGTATTTTCATTTGAGTTGCATCGCCATTCTAATAGTCCTCCGGTAGCTAACAATGGTTTAGGTGAGAGCTGTGTGCATCCCTGGTGGTGAAAGAGGATGAGGATAAGGTGTGACAATGAGTTCGTTATGTGTGACCATTCCAATAGTCGTCCTATAGCTAACAACGGTTCGGGTGAGAGCTGTGTGCATTCTCGATAGTGAAAGAGGATGAGGATGGGGTGTTACAATGAGTTCGTTGGGGTGTGACCATGCCAATAGTCCTCTGGTAGCTAACAACGGTTCGGGGTGAGAGCTATGTGCATCCTTAGCGGTGAAAGAGGATAAGGATGGGGTGTTACAATGAGTTCATTGGGGTGTGACCATGCCAATAGTCCTTCGGTAGCTAACAACAGCCATGTTGACAATGGGTAAAATAGAATGAGGCTGGGATAAGAGATTGAGACTCCCGAATAGCCGCTTGGATAGAAGAGACTGAGACTCCATGTGGGCTGTTATAGTAGGGTGCTTTAGATAGAAGACATTGAGATTTCGGAGTGGCTCGATGTTACTGTTAATGCCCGAAAGTCCTGGTTACCACTAGCTGAGTCATTGGTGGGTGTACCGGTGAGGGTAATGAGTGAAGTGGATACATCGAAAGTTGAGGTATATGTGAACACAGCAGAAGCTATCATTTGATGTGATTATCAGCGCAAGATCACTTGAACACTCAAGTGAAAAAGTAAGCACTCGAGTGATTCTAAATCACTCTCAAGTGAGTGTTCATCAGACCCTTAGATTCAATGCCTCAGATTTTTCGATATTCTTCCAAATTCTTATAAAATTTGGTTGTATTGCTTCTATTCATTCCTAATCATTACTATCCATGCTTATATGAAGATTACAGATGATTAAACTTGGATTAGAGCTCAACGACTAAAAATCAATTTCGTTTTAGAACTTCAATGGCGGCTTCCAACAATCATATTCTATAAGCTCAAAGACAAAATCAGAACGGGAATATGAACTTGCCTAACGGATACTTCAACATCTCCAATAGTCATCAAAGCTAAATCAACTATAAATTGGAAAGCATTTAAAGCTGAAGATAGAGCTTGTGCCATCATTGTCAAAATGACAAAACTTCGACTCCAACATTCCAACTTATATACTCTCTGTTTCTCAGTGTTTACATAATCTACTTTAGGGAGAGACACTATTTTGTATTGTGCTTCAGTATTCATCTTAATTCACTTCTGAGAGTGAAGATCACTGTAATCCTTCATCATCAAGTTGTATCCTTACGATGTGTAAGGGGGAGTAACTCAATGAGAGATTTGTAAAAGGCTTCACAAGTACCTTCTATACTTGTGGGGTTGTAAAGGCTTCTCTTATGCCCAGATTAAACAAGAAGATAGTCAATTGAAAATCTCAAGTGGAGCTTGTGGACTGGACATAGATCATCAAGGATTGGGCCAAGCTAATAAAAATCACAGTTTGCATATTCTCTTCCCTTATCTCTTAAATTTCCAACATACCTTATTTGTTTAATTGATTATGGCTTATTATTTTCACTAAGATGTAAAAAGATTTTCAAAGATTCTAAATAATTATCTTACACCCAATTCACCCCTTAGTGGGTGTCAGCCGATTCTAACATGTTGTACATGCAGCCCATAGCAACCGTATACTACTTGGGGCTATCGGTCACATACTCAACCTCTGCCTCACCCTGAACAAAGAGAAAATAAAATTAGTGTAAAGTAAAAATAAATAAAGAAAATATTTTTTTCATGAGTCATTCTACCTTAAGTACAGTCTGAGCAGGGAATGTGCATCTATTTTTGGCACTTGGGATGTGAGCCATTCCTTGCTTCCTCTTAGTCTCTCAGCTAATTAACTGATCAATAACAACAAGTTGTGCTTCAACTGTCTGCTTTTGTATCTCGGTCGTCTGCATATACTATTAAAGCCATTGATTAGACACCCTTGTCAGCCTCTTCCGCTTCCTAAAGTATTCTTTTTTTTCAACTCATAGCCGACACTCCTTAAAAGACCACTGTGGTCAGGACCCAGAGCCTTTTCCAAGACATCCTTGTCCCTTGGAAGCTTGTCTCACTCTAGTTTTTGACTCAAAGTCTCCTATAGCAAAATGAAAGATTAAAAACTTTTTATATGAAAAATTCAATTATAATCAAGGCATCAACCTTAACTCAGTTCAGATGCATAGTATTAGAAATACCAATATCATAAACATCTTTTAGATAGCATAAACATAATTGAATCAAAATTATCAGTACTTACCATTTTTGAGATAATCTCTTAGACACAAGGATTGTATTGTTGCCCTCTTTGTTTTGCCTTGCAGCAGCCCATAACACTCCACGATTGATAGTCACATCTGATCCTGACCCCTACTTCCCTATCAACTACTGCCCGATGTTCGTATACCCCATGTGGGCTCTACAGTATGAGAATTCGTTATTCTTCACCCTCGTAATGCCTATGGATAGAAATAACAAAGATGTCAGAGTTACACATTACATTAATATAGAAGTTTAATATCTAGTGTTACACATTACATTAAATTTTATTTACCTTAAAAACTGGAGAGCATCATGACCATACAAAAGCAGTCCATTCATGTGTTTGACAACTTCCTTTAGCAGTGCCAGAACTACCGACTCATCTACAGAGTTGAGATCCAAGAAATATTTCTTCGTTACAAACCCTCAGAACGAGCGCATAATCTTGCCACCCTTTTTTAAGCATAAAATCCTTCTTGTCCTCATCTATGTGAACTTCAGACTACAAAACACACAAATCATTGTTAGTGTTATGTATACTAGTTAACAAGACATTGTTAACTATATAGCATTATGTCTTATCGATACTTTATTTAAGATATTCTTCCTCATTGTATTGGTTACCTTCTTCCAGTTGTTCAAAATGATAGGCATATTGGTTTTTGTTGCATACTTGAGGTAGCTAATGAACTTGTCAAATTTCACAACTTGCTCTTTCTTTTTCTATCTCACATTAAGTTTTCTCCCATCTCTCTTTGCTTTTTGGACCTCCTTCATCATAGCAAGTCCCTTCCTCAGTGCTCTTTACTCTTGTGCTATATGTAGTGTGTCATCATCCTGCTGCACACTAGAGGGGTTGGTAGAGGGGTTAGGACTCTTAGTACTTGAGCCACTGTTCATATTGGATGCTGACATATTAACCTATATTAAATAGAAGAAATATTATACCCTTGTGTTATAATTTCCCTAAAGTTTCCTTGAACAAGCATAAATCATAATTGATTTAAATAGTATCTAAGTCATTTTCCACCATCAAAATATTATGCAAACACATAGTTAAAGGAGCATTTTTTAGAGCATCTCATCAAACACCTTAAAGGCACTCAAAATTAATCCATAGTAGTCCATGTCATCAAAAATTTAGCCCAATTAATACATGTCTTGGTAAATCAAAGTAAAACACTCTTATATCTCATACTTCATTAACAACTAAACCATTTAACACCTAGATTCAAACAACCCCACACTCTACAAATTCCAGCTTCAAGAACATTGCTTTAACCATTATATTAAAGTCTTGAAGCATGCTTTAATAATCCAAGACATTTATCTAAAATGTGAAAGTATGAAGCAATGAGTTTCTTGTCAATTTTCAGCCTTAAAATTCAAACTCAAAAAGCTTAAATTCATCAAAACGTAACTCTTCCTTCTAAGCACTTTAGAAAGATTAGTTTCATCAAAACCATAATTCGTCCTTTGGAAACCTGTTAGATTCAGAAGTTTTGATGATAACAAACTTAAAGTTATTCAAATATGTCTTTGCATTTCTGTTCATAAGATTTTATACTATGAACTATTCGAATAGTCCTCTTACTATTTGAATAGTAATGCATGTTCTCAGTTAGCAACTATCCTGATAGTTCTCTGACTATTCAAATAGACAGAAGAGTATCATGATAGTGCATAAGTTATTTGAATAGAGATACACAGTTATGAGTCTATAGTATTTGAATAGTATTTTCACTATCCGAATAGTATAACTAGCAAATTTTTCTTCAAACTTATTCAAGAAAGGTGTATTCAAGTAGCCTAAGCATTATCTAAATAGCCACAGTGTTGTCAAGTCAATCTATGAAAATATTAGAATAATTGTTTGAATAGTAAGAATACTATTCAAATAGTGAACTAATTATCCAGATAGCTTTTCAACTCAGTATCTCAAGGTTATTCGAATAGAAGTAATATTATTAGGATAACATACTCTGAGATTATTTGAATAGTGAGTCAACTATTCAAATAGTTACCTTATTAATACCAGTTATTTCAAATCCAAAGTTATAAGGTTATCCGAATAGTTATATTGTGTATCAGAATAAAATTCCAACATTTAAGTAAAAGACTATTCAAATAGTAAGAAGGATATTCGAATAGTACTAAAGCTTGAAAATGGTTTTCCTAATCAAATCCCATAAGAGTATTCGAATAGATAACTATTATATCAGGATAACTTCATCAGTTTTCAAAAGGAACTATTCAAATAGTGATTCAGACTATTTGATTAGTCTAAGTTCAAAATGACAAATACTATTCAAATAGTAAACAAACTATTCGAATAGTCTTTAGCTAAAAAGAAGCATTTCTATCCTGATAGTAATGCTTGTATTCGAATACTAGATGGTTCAAGAAAATAGAGCATTAAACCAAATTCTATGAAATCAAAGGATCTTTTGTCATTACTGATAATCTTGCTTATTACTTTTCTCTTTCATCATTAACATCTGTTTAAGCAAGTTTCAGGGAATTTACTCTTCATATATTTGAATTCCAAGAAAAGTAGATATTGTGTCAGACATATTAAATGCTAAGCTGAAGTCAACCAACACATGAAACTTCAACCAATATTCCGTTGCGAGCATTTATGCTATATCCAAATAACATAAAGAATGTCTAGAGAAGCATTTAGTGAGTAACGGACAAACGGAATGCTTACAATGGTCATTAAATTCATTCCAACTATAAATATGAGCACATTGAAAGCAGGGCACCTAACCTGAACAACTGAACTAACGAATATTCATTTTAAGTGCTTTGGTTTTCATTGTCATTCTATATTACTATACTTCAATGATTATATTATTTACTCTTTGAGAGAGAATTATTGTAAACTCAATACACTTGATTGAGAGATAACTTAAGGTAGTAGGAACTTAAGTTGGATATCATCTTACATTATGTAAGGGGGAGCAAGTGTCCGGAGTCAGAACTAGCTTTGTCCTGTGGTGCCAAAAACCCAGTGAATCTTGGAAGTATCAGTGAAAAGCTTAGAAGAAATCTGATGATTGGACATAGTTTAGAATAGTTGAGACCGAACTAGTATAATCCCTGGTGTAAATTTTGGTTAAATCTTTCGAACTCTTGAACTTACTTTTAATTGCTTTAAGTTTCAATTGTTTGTCATTTTCTGTTAAAAATTCATTATCACCTAATTCACCCCCTCTTTGGTGAAACATTTTCACTAACAAAACCTTGACTGTCCAAAACAAGGGATAAGAACAAAAGTAGCAAAAGTAGACCATAGGAGATTGCAACTTCACTCAAATCATACGAACTCAATATCACAAAACTGAAAAAAGGGATGAACAACCATTTCCTTCTCAACAATTTCCTACTCATTGTCTAATTCATATCATAGGAGATAACAACAAAACCATAGAGCATCAATTTTGTATTATTAACTCCAGTTAAGGGTAGAAATTTCTCACCTTTATATGAAAAGATGTGAAACTTGCAGAGCTTCAAAGAAAACCAAACCTAGAACCTAGAACTTGCCACAAACGACTTCAAGGACAGCCACGAACATGAGAAGGAGGAGAATCACAATTTCGGCAATAATGGAGAGGGAAATAATGGTGGGGATGCCATAAAAGAGTGGTCCGAGTTGTTTGACGAGCACACGGAGAAATGGTGGGAATTTTGAAATCATGGGAATAGGGTTCAAAAAGGGATTCTAAAGCCATATATTTGATGGTTTATTTTGAAAAACCATTAAATATATAAGGTTCACGGTGTTTTGATAAACTATCATATATTGATAGAATATATATAACAGTTTTTTAAATACAACTGTCAAGTAAATGATGTGTTTTTTTTTTTAAAAAAAAAACCAAACTTATATATCATGGTGGTCATACAAAACCGTCAAATATTGTCTCATATACTTAATGGTTATTTTAAAAAACAGTTATATATTTCTTTCCCATAATTCCTCTTAATTATATTTAATGGTTTCATGAAAGCCATTAAGTGTGGAGCGTGAAATAATACACAATTCTATAGTAATGGAGGAGGCAGAGGAGAGTCTCATAAATCTAGAGCCATTGATTTTCTTTCCATCACCACAACAAGCGAGATTGATCACTAGAAAAAAGGTTTCATTTTTACAAGAAGTAAGATTGTTCTGATTCGACTCGAATTCATTATCCATTTGTTCATATCAATATGTTGTGATTCGATTTGATTTCATTATCTCTTGTATCTTCATATAAAAGTCTTGATTTTTTTGGGTTACGTTCTGATTTTTAGCCAGTTTATAAAATGTTTTAAAGTTCAAGCCTCCTTAATAGGCCTTAAGTCAGGCTCATACCACTATGTTTCAAAATAGGCTTGGCCTGGTAAGGGTGAAACTTGGCCAACCCTATTTCATTTCCACCCCTAGTTGGAGGGAGGGTTTGCAATCCTAGGATTGAAAATGCAATTCCAGGGGGAAGTGGCTTTATAACAATCCGACTTTCATGGTACTCCCAATCCCTAATTATCCATAGTCCCTCAAATCAAATGATATATTCTAGCCCAATTCCTGATCCAATCCCAGTTCGGACAAATATATATTCTGGCCCAATCCTTGATCCAATCTCAAAATTGCCAAAAAATCCAACACGGGACTTTTTAGCAATACATTCTAATCATGAACTTGCTAATGGATGCTGATAGACTAACCAATGGATGCTGCTGGACTTGCTAATGGACTTCTCTAGACTTATCAATGATGCGCTCATAGACTTGTCAGTGGACACCCATAAACTTATCAACGGAGTTGGAATTTATTTCAAACGAGCTCATGGGACTTAAATGCAATTTTAAGATTTCAAGGGATCATCTTTTTAATTTTTCTTGTCCGGGACATGAATATAATTTTACCATTTATAAATCCTCAAGTTGGACCAAGTGATTTGTTGCAAGTTTAATTCATTTTATTAATGTATTGTATTAGTGGAACATAAAATAACACAAGTTGTACTTTATCACTTGTATAACGATTCCATTCCCCACACTTAATGGCTGCGTTAGAAGGGCTATTTTATGCATGTATACTACCTAATTATGTGTTATAAAGTTGCAAAACAATTGCAATTAGGTGACAATTGCTTTCTTAACTGCAATTAAGACCTTGCAACATGCTAGCACTTTTAGAACCCGAAAAAAATGGTTGAAAGATATTTGATTCCCCTTAAAATGGAGGGTTTGAGCCATATGGACTGACTCATTGCAAGAACCGCCCCCAGTTAAGGTCAACAAAGAGCCACCTCCAATTAACCTCAATAATGCTTTAATTTAATCAGATACAAATAAACCACTGCTTACCACATTCTATTAATTCTACTTGGTTAAAATTTATAAATGATCAACGTTACATCAACTGAGTGGCTAAACAATCATTCAAATCCTATAAAATTACCAACATATTACACATAATAAATGAAACAGTCGTTCAGCTTCCCGGCAAAAAAATCTTACCACGTGAATCCCGACAAAACGTAAGATGGAAGAGCATTGTGTTTCATTGAAAGCGATTGCACAGACAATAAGTCTGCAACTTCACCATATTTACCTAGTCTGAGTTCGGTTGCATGAATCCCACCAGTGATAAAAATAGATTTGATTCCAGCCTTATTAGCACCCTTGATATCATGATGTAGAGAGTCCCCCACTGCTATGCACTCAGAAGCACCCATGCCGATCATGGCCATGGATGATTTGTAGATTATCTGACAAAATGCCAGTTGTCATGGTTCGAAACCACTTGTATTGTCAAGCTAGGCATGGTATAAGGATCTATATAAATCATATTCTCTCTAGTCTTATTTATAAGATCCTACCCATTAGTCTTTAAAACAAGATCCTTTACAAAATTTAATGACACATTTATAATTTATTTAAAGCAAAGTCTCCCATCCCCCTCTTTATCTAATGAAGTAATGAACTATACCAATCAAATGGCAGTTTCGAGAAATTATAAAAAAAAAAATCTATATTTAACCAATTTCTTTAATTTTAGGAGTAGTTGACAAGACCTTGTTTAAAACAGGGAGTAAGGTACACTGTCAGTGAAATTAAAGATGAAATTTATGCTGAAAACAGCTCATATAAGATAAATTCATCCAATTACTAGCTTGGCAATTTTCTCCCCAGATATACTCTTTATATGAAACTTATGAGACAAGATTTCTCTTGAGATAAAAATTTAAAGTTAATAATTTACGCATGGCACGCAGGTTTGCAGACAAGTCATACACGTGTGGCAAGAGCATGTTGTTGACTTGGTGATACTTCAATGACAAAACACCAGCCAAATATTTCGACGGGTAATACTGGCCATGAATATTATGTTGATATCATAAAGAGAGAAAAAAATGACAAGCTGATTTATGTTGAAAACCCGTTGCAACTTGTACCAGAATCATTCAAATGTAGACAGTTTATGTGCTTAAAGTCGATGCTTCGGCAAGAGAAAACGACAATGGTAATGAAAGCAAACACAAGTTATTCCCTTACCTCACCAGGTTTGCCCATCCATTTGACTTCACCATTGAGTTCTTCGTATTTGGCTGCTAGTGTACCTTAAAATTTCAGAGGACACAAGCTAGTATCAGTATATGGTGAAACTTGAATAAAGAACAGAAATGAACCAAACGATACAAGAACTAAAACAATCAAACATGTGGTTTGATATCTTAAATTCATATTATCTATAAAGAAAACTTCTCTTCTGTAATTTTGGAAAAAAGAATTTAAAAAATAACTTATGATTAGGTTTAAAGCTTATAAGCGCAGTTATAAGAAGTAAAACATATTCACCAGGCATCACACGCAAGTCTCTTGCCTCAACTGTGACATAATCTGGATTAGCTACCACCATAGGAATTCTTTTGGAAGCACAAAGCTCCAATATTCCTTCAAGGTCTTGAAGACTCATAGGACGTGCATTCCCAAAGGAAGTCCCCAAGGCTTCAGTGCCATGAGCCAAAACAAAGTCGGCATCTTCTACATTCTCCACAACCTGCAAGTCTAGGCCCTAGAAGAGAAAACACTTCTCATTTTCTCAACGTCCAATACAACGAACTTTACATTCTTTTTAACCCTCGTCTTTCCATGACACATTTATTCAAACCTATCTTCATGAAATTAGCTTAAGTCACAACCAAAGACGCAATTGACTTGAATGAGGGTAGAGACCTTACTCTTTAGTAATTGACAGCTTAGCCCTTTTCACATTCCTCAATTTTATTATTCTTTAGAATCTACAGTCGACACTTTAAATCAAACAGACAAAATGAACCCTAGCAGGCAAGCAAGCTAATTCACTTCAACACTCGTGGTAGAACCCTGATTACTCTTCAATGGTCCAGACATCCAGTGCTTTAAGCATCATTTGAAGTAACATGACATAAAACAATTTAGGGTATACTTAGATGGGAAATAATGGAGGGGCAAAGAGACTTTCAATGAAACTCTTTCTCATCTAATATAGAGGAAGGAAAATTATAATTGAACCATTCATTCCTCTTCTGCCTCTCTTCTTCCAAATTCTATAGATTCATTCCTTTTCCTTCTCCCAACTCCCAAACATGCCCTTTAGAGTTTAAAAAGCATAAACTGAACATGGTGAATTTAAAAACTCAAAGCTAAAAGTTATTACTGCTTTACTTACCTCGAGAGAAATTTCTCCCCTGTCTTTCCATGTCATATGAATACAAGATCTTCCCAATGCTGCAAACCAAGGATCGTCCCTCCTATTCAAAGAAAAATTCAGAAAACATAAGATAAGAAATAAAATTATATATTTATAAAAAAAAAAAACACAAGAACAGTACAGTAGAGGATGGATCCATGAGCATATATTATGTATTTTCATAAAACTTTCACAATCGAGAGCAAGTGGGTGGACCAGTAAAAGAGCAGATTGAATGTAATTAAGCATGCCTTCATTCATACAAAATCCAAACAAGCATGGATTGAAGAAAAAAAATTAAAAAGAAACGGGTATTTGAAAATAATTGGAAGAGACGGTTAGAGTGGGGGCTCCTCCAGTAAAAACAAACCATGAAAGAGTCATTAACAAAAAATTCAAGCCACTAATTGATATAGGAAATCACAGTACTCTCAGTATGAAAAAAATAAAAGGATTAGCGGTGCATGTCATGATGCATTACAACATAAATAAATGATACAAGTCATATGCGTTTTCTTACTTGAGAAAATGTTATATACACCTATTTGGATAAGAAATACTGAACAATATAGGAGCTACTCTCCTTATAGCAGGAGCTCACTCCATATACTGCTAAGCCATTTTTTTCTATTCCTTATTTCTGTTCTCTTCTCAATGGAAAACTTACAAGGGTTTTTCAAAACGTACGACAAAAGACACCAAGCTGACCAAACATAGAATCAATTAAAGTATGAATAAATGAAGCTTCCACAAACATAAAGCTGAAAACAAACTTAACATTTAGCAGTCATCCATGGTTCAAACTCATCCCAAGTCACATTCTTACTGCATCATATGCACAGGTCCAAGAAGTAATGATACTCATTGTGGGTTCAACTCTCACTGTCCATTGGTCCTTCTGTACCTCACCTCTCCAATACCTCATTTGTAACAGAGGATGCGAACAAAGATTTACGCCAATTTTATCAATTACAAAAATACAGCACCGTCAGTAAAAGTTCAGAAATATGATAGGCTTTTTGCCTATCAAAGATATTTAACTTGCCCAACCTTTGTAAGTATTGATGGGTGAGTTCTCCGCTAGTGATAGCTCCTACAAAGAGAGAGGTGTCAAAGCCAAGACTCTTGAGTTTTTCCATTGTTACTGATGAACGTCTTGAGGAATTGCTTATGATAACCATCTTTGCACCACTCTCTGCCAGATATTCTACTAAGAAAAATTAAAATGACGGAAAAGTTAGAACTATGTCAATAAGGCTTGCTATTAGATAATCGATGCTCAGAAGGAGGCCTATACATGTTGCAATTGCACCAGGATAAGGCTGTTTTCCATCATGGAGAACTCCAAATTGATCTAAGAACCATGCCTGCAAGTGAAAAACAAACATCTGATATATGAATAGCTTGTAACATAACCATGCTATTGGAAAATTGAATTTTCAGTCGGATGAAGTCAGGTAGAAAATGCAAACGAGAAGAAGAAAAAGATTCAAAATCTCGGTATGAAATATGAATTGAAGATCGAGTATATGTAATAATGGGGATTGTAGATACCTTGAAACGACGCGTTTGGGCAAGCTGTTGGAGACCATTCAAGCTCTGGAACTGAAAAGGCGGAACGTTTTTCGGCGAAATTGAGCATTGAGGCATCATTCTGTATGTGTTTCAGTCACTCCTCAACCGAAATTCTTCAAGTCCAAGAACAGAGCCTTTTCTCTCGGCAAGTGATAAGAAAAATGCAAAATAAGAGCAATCAAACTCGCACCAACACACTCCATAAATGAGGGATAGCTAAAACTTGAAAGCGGGAGAAAGTGGGATGACAATTATGAACGAAGTAGATGAAGGAAGAAGAGCCACGAAGAAGAAGAAGAAGATCAACGAACCTGATGTCGTCGAAGCTGTGGATATTACCTCCCTCCACCACGGCGGGCGACGGCAGATGGAGAAGGGAGAAGCTGTGTGGGCGTGGCCGATTAATTGTTCGAAGGCGCTTTGGAAGTGGTCAAGCTAATAGGCATGTTAAATGGACAGTCAGGATTACTTTCAAACGGATGCCACTTTATGACGTGGCACTTTGTCACCTCATCAATTGCAATTGCCTTGAGTCCTGGACAAGTAGGACTAGGGGTGTTCAAAACCGGGGTCAAGATTGGGATCGGGATCCACCACTCCCGGTCCCGATCCCGGTTTTTGGCCGGGATGTAAATTACATCCCAGTCCCAGTTTGGTCCCGGTCTTGGTAATTTTGAGTGGGACCGGGATCAAACCGGGAAATCCCGGTTTTTTTTTTTAAAAAAATTAAATTTAAAAAATATTATTATTTTAGTTAAATTTTCTTTAATCTAGTATTTAAAGTAATTATTTAATATCTAATAAGACCATAATAATCACACAAATTGATCTAGAATTTAAGAATAACATTTTATTATTATTATTATTATCACCTTCATCATTTTTGTTATTATTTTTATATATTATATAGTATGATTAGTATCACAATATATACAGTTTAACTCCAATTAAATATGTGATACACATTTTATCAAATGATAACTTAAATTATGGAATAAAAAATACAAAAATAAAACAATAACTTAGTTTTTAAGAAAAAAATTTAAAAATAAAAAATAAAAAAATCGGGACCGGGACCGGGACCGGGATCACAAGGTATGTGACTGGTCTCGGTCCCGGTCCTGGTCCCGGGTCCATTAGATCCCGGTCCCGGTTTTCCTGGTCCCGATCCCGGCCGGGATGGGAAATTCTCGGGATCAAAATTCCGGGACCGGAACCAGACAACCGAGACCGGAACACTTTGGACACCCCCTAACTAGGACGGGGGTTGTACGTCTAGAGAAAAAATACTTGCATCCTCTCATAGTGTCATCTATACTCAGATCAATCAAAATAAAACACAGTTAATTTTAGAGAGAATTACACTGAAGTCTCATAAAAGACAGTTTATAAAGAAATGGTTCCAGAAAATTCTGAAATTACTCCAAGTCCCATAGGACCATTTTATAATAAATTAGAAATGGCTAAAGTCCAAAACACGCATGTCAGATAAATAGAGAGAGGGTGGAAAACTGAAGCGAAACTCAGAAACGGATCTGAAAATTGTGCAAGAAGCAGAATGAAGATCATCAGCCAATATTGAAGATTAAGGTATGAAATTAATGCTAACACCTCTCTTGTCTTCATTATTTCATTTGATTCATGTTTTCTATTGAGTGGGTAAACATATTTTTAGGTTTCCTTTGTTCATCTTTGTTTTGGCTTAAAAAATGAGAAAGTAGTCATTTTTTTTTGAGTGGGTATTGTCCTCCATATGCTTATAAACTGAAAAGGCAAACCTAGCAAATACAATGTATTTGTTTTGGTTGTGGTTTCAATGTGTTTGGGTATGGTTTAGTGTGCTTTGTTTTTGCTGTCGGTATACTCTATTTTCTGGTTCATTTGTGATGTGTTTCTACAATAAAATGGCTAAGGAATGAAGATGAGGGTGAAGGTTTGTGGCTACATAACCTGATGTGCGAAGGAAAATATGTGTTGTTAATAGGAGCAGTGACAGTTGTCAATGGAGGCTACTGAACTTGTTAATAACAACTACATGTCATATTTAAATGCTTTTTTTTGATAACTACAAGTTTTGTTGATTGATCTTCATTTTAGCCCTGATAAATGGAAAACGATGTATGATTTTTGTGGGTATTGTTCTCCATATAGTTGTAAATTATAAAGACAGACCTAATAAATGCAATAGATATGTTTTGGTTGAGTTTTTAAAGTGTTTGGGTATGGTTTAAGATGCTCTGTTTTTGCTGTTGTAACCCCCTCCGTAATTATATCCGAAATACGCGATTAAAATGAAATAGAGATCAATAATAATCAAAACTCATTTAAAATCCCATCCTTGAGATAGGGTTTTCAAAAATACATTTTAAAATATAATTAACTTGGTCTCATATTCACATTTCGAGTATAATTACCACGCGAAGATAAATCACATTGATATAAATATCAAAGTGCACAACATAATCATCTCGACAATCCCGAGTACATACCTTCGCTAAAGATACACAGGGCACAATTGCCCGTTACAACTCTCCAAATGGGGATTACACAATCTCATCTCAAATTCATAACCATATATTCAAACGAATCATATACAGTCTTCACAACTCATTGGTGGTAACCAACTACCAACTCTCATCTTGAAGGAGTCCTAGCCGCTCCCTCCACGAGCCACTTGCCCTGTCTAAATTGTTGGTAGGGGAGGGTGAGATTCGAGAGAATCTCAGTAGGAAACAAATACCATAATACATGCATGATAGATGCTATGTGTATGACATGTTAGCTTTATCTAGATGCATGCCCCATAATGACATTTTTGCATGCTCAATATTTCATGTAACAAAACTATGGCCACAGTAAAACAGAAACAGAGCTTCATTTATTCAAATATGCTCTACACAATCAAGTAAAGCAATCACATACATCACTACACAAGCAAAGATATCAAATACATGCAAGTAAGGTAAGTCCCCTACCTCCAGTCTTTTCTCCTCGATTTGCGTGCCATCAACTCGGGCTTCACATTCAATCCTACAACGTCAAATGTGTTAGAGCAAGCGTTTCACCCAAGAGGGGGGGTGAATTGGGTGATCTTAAAAATTTCGTTGCAAATATAAAATTTGACGTTGAAATTAAAACAGGAAAGAGTAAGGAGAAATATCACCGAAGTGTACACCAGGAGTTATACTATAACTTCCAAGATTCTCTGACCTACGTCCAGTCCTTAGAGCTTCTCTGAGAGTTTCACTATAACTTCCAAGATTCAGTGGATTCTTGGCACCTCAGTACAAGCAAGTTCCTTCGCCTGGACACTCGCTCCCCCTTACAAGTTGTAATCCAATCCCAACTCAAGGTTCCACAACCTTAAGTTACCTCAATAACAAATATTGAGTTTGAATGAAATATCTCTCTCACAGAGTGAATAAGAATCACTGAAGCATAGAATTACAAGTATAATGTAAAATAGAGTAATGAACTTGATGATTCGTTCGTGAGTGTGTTCTTGTTCTCTTCTCTGTTTAGATGTTCCCATATATATAGATACTGTAACCCCTACCTTTAACCATGTAATTATAATTCGATATCAC
This sequence comes from Inga laurina, assembly GCA_963855925.1. Classification (NCBI taxonomy): domain Eukaryota; kingdom Viridiplantae; phylum Streptophyta; class Magnoliopsida; order Fabales; family Fabaceae; genus Inga; species Inga laurina. Next base: position 11,093,198 of record OY979713.1, read on the forward strand.
ATAATTAAATTGGTTTAGAGACCGTCAGATAGCTTAAACTCATTTCAAGTTCCTACACTATAGTAGGGTTTTCACCAAAAACTTTCAAAAACTCTTCTCTATCCTGGTCTCAATTTCAAAATTCGAATATAATTACCTGCGCAATTAGTTTACATTCATACACATCAGAGTGTATAACCAAATCCCCGGCAACTCCCGAGTTCTATACATATATAATCTGAGGGTTTAAAAGTCTCCACTAGGGGATTACATAACCAAAATCAACAGTAATATTTACATCTCCAAAATATACAGTAATCCCAAGTCCAAAAGAAGATAATCAACACCCTACAATCAAATATACCCCGAAGGGGTTCTAATCGCTCTGGGTTGCCCGCTTCTCTTTAGCGCCACTAGCCCTGTCTGAAATGTTAGTCATTGGAAAGAATGAGATTCAAGAGAATCCCAGTAGTAACAAATCACTCATACAGTGCATAAACACAAAGCATATAAGGTCATGTTAGCAGCATCACAATGTAACGTGGTTCACACCACAAACGACAGCACTCATGGCTGTAAACTCTAAGCGTCAGCTTTCACTGCAATCTCAATGTATTCACAAAGTATTCACTAGGCGTCAGCTTTCGCTACGATCACAAAGCATCACAATGTCACAATATCACAATGTATTCTCAATGCACGACAAACATACATACAATGTTTCACACAAAGTATAAGAGAGGAGTCACTACCTTGTTCTTTCCGATTGTGCTCTAGCGCAGGTGGATCACGAACAGGGCAAATATCGAATCCTACAATTCTAAATGCACCATTTAGATACTTCCATAGTGTTTCTTGGGGTTATATGAGTCTATAATGAAAATTTACAAAAATGCCCCCGGGGACCCGGCCTGGGCCCACCATACCCGGTCCGGTTGCACTTTTCCCGAAATTCTAATTTGGGCTATCTTAACATATTTCCACCCAAGGAATCCATTTCCGGACTTGGAATTATCAAATTCAATGGAAAATTACAAATTTACCCTTGGCAGCCCTACTTCAAGGGTTTTAGGGGCGTTTTTGTAATTATGCTTTTTCGGCCTTTTCCGAAAAAGTGGCCAACTGTAACCCCACCTAATTTTCGCTCCTGAACTCAATGGAACTATCAAATCATTGAAAATCCAACTCTAAGACCTATTTTTAGAGCTGGCCGAAATTTATGAGCTCTTCGGAGAAAATTGGGGTTTTACGATTTCGGCTCCGTAAACGTGTTCCTTTCTACTCCTAACCACTTTATTAACCATTAAATTAGGTTAAAACTAACATTAAGACCCAATTTGGGCAGCATAACCCCTAGGCCATATCATTTCCAAACTTTAAAACCAATGGCAATCCAACGAAATTTCACTGATTAAATTGCCCACAGCAGCCAGAATAAGCAATATACGAAAGTTTGGAAGTTACCTCAAGCTCCCACTAGCTTTTCCCAAATTTGGCTGAACCCTAGCCTCTTTAAACCATGAAATTCTTTGCTTCAAAACCTTGAAGAATAAATAGGAGTAGCTTAAAGTTGGAGTTATACGCTTTAGGAGCTAAATTGTCGGAGAAATCGGCTTACCTTGTGAGATTTCTTCCCTTTCTCTCTCTAAACTCTCTCACCTTCTCTCTCTTGTTTCAGGTCTGGAACAGCAAGAAAATGGCTGGAGAAGGAAGGCTAATGGTATTTAATATCATATATTATATGATATTTAATTATTGATTAATTTCCAACAATTTCGGATTTTTCAGAAATTCTGGCAGATTTCTGCCCAAACTTTAAAAAATCATAACTAATTCTAGAAAACTTGAATTGGAGTGATTCCAAAGCCTATGGAACCCTTATTGAGTCTAGTTTTAAGGAAAAATATAGAAGTTTTCTTCATGGAATCACAAAATTCCCAGAATTTCAATCTTTGCATGCTGTTCCAGAAAATAATTAATTTCGCTGGGCAAACTTCAAAAATCCATAACTCTTAGCTCAAAAATTAAAATGATACAAATTATATGTCCATTTTGAAGCTTGACATGTGAAATTTATGACTGAAAAATGTCAGAATTTTTAGATACCATTTGCCTATTTAAAACGTCCATACAAATCGGCTGCCCTGTACAGGGTTTCAACTTTTGTACAATTGTTTCCAATGGTTCCAATTTCACAATAAACACTCTCCCCACATGAATTTTCACAAGGAAGCCATTGGAATCATTAAAATATCCAAATTCCCATCACGCATTCTCCAAAAGTTTTTATTCAATGATAATTACATCCACTTTTGAAGTCATTAGCCCTTAATCACTTTTGGGATATTACAGATACGTTGGTAATGATTGCTGGAACATATTTCTTCATGCCCGTTGGAGCGTGCGCAGCCACTATTAACTTTTCCAGTATTTGAAAAACATACGTTTGCGGTAGGTGGCGGTCAGTGACATTTGAGCGTTGCTTTTGACTTTCCTTATTTGGTAAGATCTCTTCATTGTTTATCTGTGGAAATGCTAAGAATACTAATATAATGAAAGGTTAATCAAATAGGAAACAAAACAATGAACGTTGGAATGATTTCAAAATTTTTGGGTTTCCATACTCGAGTAGCTACTCGAGTATTCATTAAAGTTTACTCGAGTACTTACTCGAGTATCATCGTAAAATCTTTGATGGACTGCAAGTCACCAAACAATTATAAGATTACTCGGGTAGTGCATGGAATAATCAAAATATCAAACCTTTGGAAATGCTTGTTTACTCGGGTACCTACTCCAGTAATGCACACTTTTCTTCATAGGTTACTCGGGTACCAACTCGAGTAAACCTTCAAATAAACTTATGCTACTCGATGCTTTACTCCAATAATGTTGGCAGGATTTCAAGGCTGAGAGCACTTCAAGTTTGATTACCTTGTTACTCGAGTACATACTCGAGTAAACTCATTTTATGTTCATAGCTTACTCGGGTAATGACTTGAAGTTTTCCTTCAAAAATAACTCTGCATACTCGAGTACATACTTGAGTAATCCACTTAAAATGAGTTAATAAATTCCTGCAAACTTGAGTAATGACTCGAGAGAAGTATGATAAAATCAGTTCAAGTTTTTTGAGTACAACCTTCAAGTTTTTACTTACCTCAGTGCGTTACTTGAGTAGCTACTCGAGTAACATTGGCAGTGGTACAAAGTGCCGAGAGCAACACATTTTCTGAAACAGAGTAACTCGAGTACATACTCGAGTATCATTGGCAGGCCGAGAGTAACTTGAAAACTTTTACCTGGTTACTCGAGTAACTACTCGAGTAACGTTGGTAGGCCGAGAGCAACTTGAAAACTTTTACACTATTACTCGAGTAACGTTGGCAGGTTACTGGAAGGTATCTCTGGTAACTTCAAGTTTTGTCTCATTACTCGAGTACATACTCGAGTAATGCCTTAGAAAACTTGCTTCTCATCAAGTTTCTCAGCTTTTTCTCTTGGCCTTTCTTCATTACTCCAATGCTTAGTTCAAGTGATGCTTTTCCCTGTTATTACTTTGTTCAAACTTATTTATTATTCAAGACTTTTTCATACCATTCTTTGTTATCATCAAAAAGTGAGATCTAACAAAATGTACCATTTAGACACTTCCATAGTGTTTCTGGGGGTTATATGAGGCTATATTGAAAATTTACTAAAATACCCCCGGGGACCTGGCCTGGCCCGGCCCTGCCGTACCCGGTCCGGCTGTACTTTTCTTGAAACTTTGACATGGGCTATTCTTACATATTTTCAGTCAAAGAATCCATTTCCCGACTTGGAATTGTCAAATTCAATGTCAATTTACAAATTTACCCTTGGCAGCCCCCACTTTAAGGGTTTCAGGGGCGTTTTTGTAATTATGCTTTTTTGGCCTTTTCCGAAAAAGTGACCAACTGTAACCCCACCTAATTTTCGCTCCTGAACTCAATGGAATCATCAAATCATTGAAAATCCATCTCTAACCCCTCCAAACTAGGATTGGCCGAAATTCTCAATTCCCCGGGAAAAATTGGGGTTTCTCGGTTTCGGCTCCGTAAACGCGTTCCTTTCTACTCCTAACCACTTTATTGACTATTCCATTAGGTTACAACTATCATTTAGTACAAATTTGGGCAGCATAACACCTAGGCCAATCCATTTTCCAAATTCACAAACAAAGACAATCCGGAGAAATTTCATCAATTAAATCAACCACAGCAGCCAGAACAGTCAATACACAAGAGTTTGGAAGTTACCTCAAGCTCCCACTAGCTTTTCTCAAGAGTGGCTGAACCCTAGCTCACTTCAACACAAGAAATGGAGCTTCCAAACCTTAAATTAAATAGAAGAGTAGCTTAGGAGAAGGATTATACGCGTTAGGAGCTAGATCGTCGGAGAAATCGGCTTACCTTGCGAGATTTCTCCTCTTTCTCTCTCTAAGAGCTCTCAACTTTCTCTCACTAGTTTCAGCTGGTTCAGCATGAAATGAGAGCTGAAGAAGATGAGAAAATATTTAATTCCATGCTGATGTCATCTTTTATTGAGATGATGTCATAATTCCCATTTTCGGATTTTCTGGCAGATTTTCTGTCCAAACTTTGAAAAATCATAACTAATTATAGAAAAATCGAAATGAGGTGATTCCAAAGCCAAATGAAAGGTATTTAAGTCCTCTTCATTGGAAAAATATGATTCATTACCAGAAATCACCACAAAATTCCAGAATTACACAAATTGCATCACTTCCCCAAAACAGAGTCCATTTTTGACCTCAAACTTTGGATAGTCATATCTCCCAGTTCCCAAAACGAAATGGCACAAATTATATGTCCATTTTGATGCTTGGGATGTGAAATTTAAGGCTGGAAAGTTTCATAATTTTCTGACATCATTTGCATAGTCAAAACATCCACACGAGAAGACTGCCCATAATAGAGTTTCACTGGACAGAATTTCAGATTTTGCATCTTTGCTTCCAATGGTTCCATTTTCATACCAAACATCATTCCCATATAAATTTTCACAAGGAATCCATTGGAAACACCAAATCAATCAAATTCACATCTCATTGACATGTTTTCACAACAGTCTCAACATGCCAACACAATTCACATCATATTCTCAAAAAGGGTTATTTATCACTAACCACATCCACTTTTAGAGTCATTAACCCTTAATCACAATTTGGGATCTTGCTAAACCGGGGCTTAGCAATCCACTAATCTCAGGCTTATTCTCTAGCCTCGAGTCTCAAAATTGGGGGTATTACATTTCTCCCCCCGTTCAATAAATTTCGTCCTCGAAATTTGTCATACCACTTAATCCAAAAACTACGGATGCTTTTTCACGACAGCTTTCGTTTCACAATTCATTTCATTTTGGGACGGTCTCCTCTAGACTACCCACACAAATGATACTCCACAAATTCGATTCTCGCAAGATTCTCAAACAATGAATGCAACTCAATTGCCCCAAACTGCAATCGGCCCATTTCACGATTGCCACACAAACCAAATCACCATATTTTTTTGCCAAACAGATGCAATTGCTTCCACATACGATTGCCACAAAACCATCATAACATAACCACAATTATCGCAAGCCCCCTAATTCATGAGTGGCTAGTGCATCTCGATATCTGGAGGCTCTAACTTATGAGCCATATCATAAGATCTTGGCAGTTGGGCGGCATAGGCCACCACTCTGCTTAACTCAAACTAGTTACTCCTTCCGGGAGTAACCCCAAAACACCACAACCTCAATACATCAAACGACAGCCTTAGCTGTATACACAAACTCTTTCACTGTATTCACATCCACAACCTTACCCTCATCCGTACACCCACCAGTGACTCTGCTAGTGGTAACCGGGACTTTTGGGTCTCACAACACAATATTACTTCACCGTATCAACTTTCATAGTGTCACCCTCACCCGTACACCCACCAGTGACTCCGCTAGTGGTAACCGGGTCTTTTGGGTCTCACAACACAATATTACTTCACCGTATCAACTTTCACGGTGTCACCCTCACCCGTACACCCACCAGTGACTCTGCTAGTGGTAACCGGGACTTTTGGGTCTCAACCACAATCACATCAAGTCACTCCGGAATCTCAATCTCTTTTATCCGAAGCACCCTACCATAATGGCCCACCTAGAATCGCAGTCTCTTCTATCCAGGTGACTGGTCGAGAGTCTCAATCTCCCAACACCACCCTCATCCTCTTTCTCAACCGGGGATGCACACTGCACACACCCGAACCATTGTTAGGTACTCGAGGACTATTGGCGTGGTCACATACCATCCTCACCCTCTTTCTCCTTGGTGCCGCTTGCTCTGTCTGAAGGTTAGTCAATGGAAAGAATGAGATTCAAAAGAATCCCAATAGTAACAAGTCACTCATATAGTATATAAACACATAGCATGTAAGATCATGTTCAACAGCATCATAATGATACATGGCTCACGCCATATACAACAGCACTCATGGCTATAAACACTATGCGTCAGCTCTCGCTGCGATAAACACTATGCATCAGCTTTCACTGCGATCTCAATGCATGACAAACATACACACAATGCTTTACACATAGCATAAGAGAAAGAGTCACTACCTTGTCCTTTCCGACAGTGTTCAGACAGAGGCTACTCAGTACCAGGGCAAATGTCGAAGCACATCACATAGCTTTCATACCAACACACATCGCAGACTCTTATTTTACGCACCGCCTTTCGGCCTTGGGTCAACACCGGTGCAACCAGCCTGGTGGCTAGCCATGCTGGCCATGCCGGGGTAAGTGCCCTCAGAATTGAGAACCCCCAATCATGTAGTCAAATTCGCCATCAGCTGAACTAGCTCTGCTATGTGGCCACAACCACACCTCAATCCCAGCTTGTTCACAATTGTCACACATATATGTTGCCTCACTGGCATACACATATCCCATTACCTCTCTGGCAATCACAAAGCCACTCTGGCTTCCAGATAGTCAATCTCCTGTAAACTACCGCCCCAGGAGAACGGTCCTCCGCCATGGGAATCACCCCATGCGGCCCCAGGTGAAAGACACACAAATATCTGTCACATCCTGAGCCTTTGCCTACCAGATGCAGCCCACCGGACCAACCCAATCCGGCCCAACTGGGGAGATGGACTCACAATACAATCACAACAAGCTGGAACTGGCATCTTAATAGCTTCACCTTCATATTGAGAATTCTTTTCACCAAATCAGGATCCTTCAAGATCCCTTTTCACAAGATAATTTGGACTTCAGAGTTGTACTCTTCAAAGCCATCACTAACACATCGCACTTTCTACAAACTTGAGCTCCTACTAAGCGCAGTATTCAAACACATCATATTCACAACGATTTTGCTGCACACTTTAAGGTCTTTCTCCTCATATATGCTTTAACAATGTCAAGGTGATTTAATAGGAGTCCCATAGGAAACTCTTACTACAACTGACCATATTGACAATCTGTGCCCAATTTTGGCCTGATTCAACTCAAATTATTTAGAGCCATAACCAATACATCGTGCCTTTTTATTGTCACACCCACCCCGGTTTTACCCCCCTCTGAGCATGCCCCACGCCGATGGTGCCCACCCCGGATTTACCCCCCTCAGGGGATGCCCGGTGCCAGTGGCTGGCTGGTTGGTCTCACCCCTCTTGGGCGAACCCACCACCCAGGACTCACAAGAGTTTCTCGCTCCCTAAGCGGGATGTTTTTTTTTTGCCTTCCTAGGGATCAAAGCCACTACTTAGGGGTAAGTAGCGCCTCAATGAATCCCCTGGTACCATTGAGCTACATTACGAACATGGGCTCTCATAGCTCTACTCTACGATTCAACGTCAAGGTGACTGCTCTCTACGGTTCGTTATCACAGTGGCTGCACCTAGGGCTTATTGTCACGACGGCTTTCACAAAGTCACATAGTCTCACCCCCCCCCGTATGATACCGCCCGAAGGTACGGTCTTTCCATGGGAATGACCGATGAGCCGTAGGTAGTAGACTCACACACATCCCCCGTATTCCATCGCCCCGAAGGCACGGTCCTCCCACCGTCAACACCGATGGGCCACAGGTGAAGAAATAGCCTTACGGCTCACATAATCACATAGTCTCACCCCCCGTATGCTACCGCCCAAAGGTACGGTCCTCTGACTTGAACCACCAATGAGCCGCAGGTAGTAGACTCACAAATAGCCTAACCGATCAAGTGTCACCATAGGTAGCCCTCTCCGATCAAAACTCCCTATAGGTAGCGTTCTCCGATCTGAATCCTCCGCAGAGAACTTTCTTCCTGCGCTAGATTAACAACCAAAACCCTTAAGGTACCTGATACACATTTCAATTTAAGTCTAGTACCATACTCTGGCATCACAGACCATCCAGGTCAAATCCAATTCCTAAGAATCAGCTCAACTATTAAGCCTGATCCTTGGATCACAACTCAATTCTCAACCTCAGTTGAACCGAAAATTACTTCCCTCATTTCCAGGAGCATCACAAATCCAACACAAATCCAAATATCATTGCCAGCCTAGGGCACACTGGTCCCCTAGGTCTTAAGGCCTTTAAACATACAAGCTCAATATGACATCACTACATATAACATCATACTACCTTAGGTTTCTTACCCAATATCTAGGTTGGACATAACACCTAGAAACACAATATCACATTCCTGGGAAATCATTTTCTTCCACCTCTGGGTCTACACATCAATTCTCAGGCAAACCACTGTATCTTTCGATTCTACAATGATTCTCCACTACAGAATAACCAAATAATATATACACATAGTCCATAAATATCATATATCCATAAAAAAAAAGGGACCTTAATGTGTATACCACAACAAACAAAGTCATCTCTTATGATTAAGGCAGCAACTACTGCTACTATCCAAGCAAATTCCCATCTTTGCAAGGAACTGCAGCTCTGATACCAAAAATGTAACCCCTTCCGTAATTATATCCGAAATATGCGATTAAAATGAAATAGAGACCAATAATAATTAAAACTCATTTAAAATCCCATCCTTGAGATAGGGTTTTCAAAAATACATTTTAAAATCTAATTAACTTGGTCTCATATTCACATTTCGAGTATAATTACCACGCGAAGATAAATCACATTCATATAAATATTAGAGTGCACAACATAATCATCCCGACAATCCCGGGTACATACCTTTGCTAAAGATACACAGGGCACAATTGCCCGTTACAACTCTTCAAATGGGGATTACACAATCTCATCTCAAATTCATAACCATATATTCAAACGAATCATATACAGTCTTCACAACTCATTGGTAACCAACTACCAACTCTCATCTTGAAGGAGTCCTAGCCACTCCCTCCACGAGCCACTTGCCCTGTCTAAATTGTTGGTAGGGGAGGATGAGATTTGAGAGAATCTCAGTAGGAAACATATACCATAATGCATGCATGATAGATGCTATGTGTATGACATGTTAGCTTTATCTAGATGCATGCCCCATAATGACATTTTTGCATGCTCAATATTTCATGTAACAAAACTATGGCCAATGTAAAACAGAAACAGAGCTTCATTTATTCAAATATGCTCTACACAATCAAGTAAAGCAATCACATACATCACTACACAAGCAAAGATATCAAATACATGCAAGTAAGGTAAGTCCCCTACCTCCAGTCTTTTCTCCTCGATTTGCGTGCCAGCAACTCGGGCTTCACATTCGATCCAACAATGTCAAATGTACCATTAGACACTTCCATAGTGTTTCTGGGGGTTATATGAGGCTATATTGAAAATTTACTAAAATACCCCCGGGGACCCGGCCCGGCCCCGCCGTACCTGGTCCGGCTGTACTTTTCTTGAAACTTTGACATGGGCTATTCTTACATATTTTCACCCAAGGAATCCATTTCCCAACTCGGAATTGTCAAATTCAATGTCAATTTACAAATTTACCCTTGACAGCCCCACTTTAAGGGTTTCAGGGTGTTTTTGTAATTATCCTTTTTCGGCCTTTTCCGAAAAAGTGACCAACTGTAACCTCACCTAATTTTCGCTCCTGAACTCAGTGGAATCATCAAATCATTGAAAATCCATCTCTAACCCCTCCAAACTAGGCTTGGACGAAATGGAGCTTCCAAACCTTAAATTACATATAAGAGTAGCTTAGGAGAAGGATTATACGCGTTAGGAGCTAGATCGTCGGAGAAATCGGCTTACCTTGCGAGATTTCTCCTCTTTCTCTCTCTAAGAGCTCTCAACTTTCTCTCACTAGTTTCAGCTGGTTCAGCACGAAATGAGAGCTGAAGAAGATGAGAAAATATTTAATTCCATGCTGATGTAATCTTTTATTGAGATGATGTCATAATTCCCATTTTCGGATTTTCTGGCAGATTTTCTGTCCAAACTTTGAAAAATCATAACTAATTCTAGAAAAATCAAAATGAGGTGATTCCAAAGCCAAATGAAAGGTATTTAAGTACTCGTCATTGGAAAAATATGATTCATTACCAGAAATCACCACAAAATTCCAGAATTACACAAATTTCATCACTGCCGCAAAACAGAGTCCATTTTCGACCTCAAACTTTGGACAGTCATATCTCCCAGCTCCCAAAACGAAATGGCATAAATTATATGTCCATTTAGAAGCTTGGGATGTGAAATTTAAGGCTAGAAGAGTTTCATATTTTTCTGACATCATTTGCCTAGTCAAAACATCCACATGAGAAGACTGCCCATAATAGAGTTTCACTGGACAGAATTTCAGATTTTGCATCTTTGCTTCCAATGGTTCCATTTTCATACCAAACATCATTCCCACATAAATTTTCACAAGGAATCCATTGGAAACACCAAATCAATCAAATTCACATCTCATTGACATGTTTTCACAACAGTCTCAACATGCCAACACAATTCACATCATATTCTCCAAAAGGGTTATTTATCACTAACCACATCCACTTTTAGAGTCATTAACCCTTAATCACAATTTGGGATCTTGCTAAACCGGGGCTTAGCAATCCACTAATATCAGGCTTATTCTCTAGCCTCGAGTCTCAAAATTTGGGGTATTATAGCTGTCATTATGCTTTACATTCTGTTTCATTGTGTTGTATTTCTACAATAGAAAAGACAAGGAATGAAGATGAGGGTGAAAGGTTTGTTGCTACATAATCTGATGTGATAGAAAAAAAAGTGTTGTTAATGGGAGCAGCGACAGTTGTTAATGAAGGCTACTGAACTTGTTAATGACAATTATAGGTCATATTTAAATGCTTTTTTTGACAACTATAGGTTTTGTTGATTGATCTTTGTTTTGGCCCTGATAAATGAAAAAAGTTGTCTGATTTTTATGGGTGTTATCCTCCATAAGCTTGTAAACTAGAAAGATAGACCTAGTAAATGCAATGCATATGTTTTGGTTGAGTTTTCAATATGTTTGGGTATGGTTTAGTATGCTATGTTTTTGTTGTCATTATGCTCTATTTTTTGGTTCATTGTGTTGTGTTTCTGCAATAGAAGTGCCAAGGAATAAAGATGAGTGTGAAAGGTTTGTGGCTACATAATCTGATATGTGTAGGAAAAAAAGTGTTGTTAATGGGAGCAACGATAGTTGTCAATGGAGGATGTTGAACTTATTAATGACAACTATATGTTATATTTAAATGTTTTGCTTGTGGTGTAATGATGTTTGGCAGGGGTTTGAAACATTTGCTATGTTTTTTTGGTATTTTGTGTTGTTTTTAGTCATTAGAAGTGGGATTTAATGAACATGATGTGAAAGTTGTGAGGCTGAAAGTACTGATTATGTAGTAAGAATGTGTTGTTAATAGGGGCAGCAACAATTGTTAATAAGGCTGCTGAAGTTGTTAATGACAATTGTTTTATTCAGGTGGATAGCGGTGATGGCTAGCACATCTGGCAAGATTCTACTATGTTTCCTTCATATAGGGGGAATGTTTGAAGTCAGTGGAGGCAGTGATATAACATATGTTGTGGGAACGATTAGATCTAGAACTATTAAGGAAGAGACAAGTTTTAAAGAGTTTAAAACAATTATATGCTCTATGTCACCATGTGCATACTCATTATAAATATCATTACATTTTTGTAATCATCAAGTGTAATGACATTGTATAGATAGGATGTTTTTTGTTATAATTAGCTTTAAACAAGTTGTAATTGAGACGTTTGTTATAATTATGAATTACATAGTCATTTTCATGAGTTAACGTTAGCGCTAAAGTTATGTAATTCACATATGATGCTTTTCCTTGCACATAGTTTGACTCCATTGACAATTGCAAGAGACTCTTTTGACAAATCAAGGAAACTTCGTTGACAACTCTAGGAGCCTCCAATGACAACTCATTAAGCCTGAATGTAGTTGTCAATGGCGTCTATTGACAAGTGGAGGAGCCTCCGTTGACAAGTCAATGGGACTCAATTGACAACTCCAGGGGTCTCCATTGACAAGTCGAGAAATCTCCATTGACAATTCATAAGGCCTTCATAGATAACTCAATGGGCATCAATTGACAAGTTAAGGAGCCTCCACTGACAACTCCATGGGACTCCACTGACACCTCAACGACCTTTCATTGACAAGTCAATGAGCCTTTATTGGCAAGTCATAGGGCCTCTACTGACAACTTCAAGGACCTCTATTGACAACTCAATGACAGTCAATTGATAAGTGCAAGAGCCTTTGTAAGCAAGTCAAAAGGTCGACATTGTCAACTCAATGGCCGTCCATTAACAATTGACAAGTCATTCGGTGGCCTCCATTGACAACTCTAGGGCCCTCCATTGACAAGTCGATGAGCCTTCACTGATAAGTCATTGGGCCTCCATTAACAACACTTCAACCCTTCTATTGATAAGTCAAGGAGGCATAAGTGACAAGTCATAAAATATGACCACCTAATTAATGTTAAATATCAACAATATAAGTAATATATGTTAGAGCAAGCGTTTCACCCAAGAGGGGGGGTGAATTGGGTGATATTAAAAATTTCATTGTAAATATAAAATTTTACAGTGAAATTAAAACAGGAAGGAGTAAGGAGAAATATCATCGAAGTGTACACCGAGAGTTATACTGGTTTGGCCACAACCACTTTGACCTACGTCCAGTCCTCAGAGCTTCTCTGAGAGTTTCACTATAACTTCCAAGATTCAGTGGGTTCTTGGCACCTCAGTACAAGCAAGTTCCTTCGCCTGGACACTCGCTCCCCCTTACAAGTTGTAATCCAATCCCAACTCAAGGTTCCACAACCTTAAGTTATCTCAATAACAAATATTGAGTTTGAATGAAATATCTCTCTCAAGAGTGAATAAGAATCACTGAAGCATAAAATTACAAATATCACGTAAAACAGAGTAATGAACTTGATGATACGTTCGTGTGTAATCTTGTTGTTATTTCTCTGTTTAGACGTTCCCATATATATATATGTGTTGGTAAAGACCGTTGGAACATTTTCTTCTCGTCCGTTGGAGAGTGCGCAGCCACTATTGACTTTTCAAAAAATATCCGTTTGCGGTAGGTGGCGGTAGGTGTAGTTTGAACGTTGCATTTGACTTTCCTTATTTGGTAAGATCTCTTCAATGTTTATCTGCAAATATGCTAAGAATACTAATACAATGAAAGATTAATCATATAGGAAACAAAACAATGAACGTTGGAATGATTTTAGAATTTATGGGTTTGTATACTCGAGTAGCTACTCGAGTATTCATTAAAGTTTACTCGAGTACATACTCGAGTATCATCGGGTAAACATGATAAACTGCAAGTCAATAAGCAAACATAACATTACTCAGGTAGTGCATGGAATAAACAAAATTTCAAACCTTTGGAAATACTTGATTACTCGGGTACTTACTCAGATAATGCACTCTTTTATTCATAGGTTACTCGGGTACCAACTCGAGTAAACCTTCAAATAAACTTTTGGTTACTCAATGCTTTACTCCAGTAATGTTTTCAGGATTTCAAGGCCGAGAGCACTTCAAGTTTGATTACCTTGTTACTGAGTACATACTCGAGTAAACATAAATTTTCTGCATAGTTTACTCGGGTAATGACTTGAAGTTTTTCTTCAAAAATAACTCTGGATACTCGAGTACTTACTCGAGTAATGTACTTTGAATAAGTCATTGAATACCTGTATACTTGAGTAGTGACTCGAGTGAAGTGTGATAAAAAATAGATCAAGTTATTCGAGTACTACCTTCAAGTTTTGCTTACCATAGTGAGTTACTCGAGTAGCTCCTCGAGTAACATTGGCAGGGTTGAAAATGCCGAGAGCAACACATTTCTTGAAACAGGGGACTTGAGTACATACTCGAGTATCATTAGCAGGCTGAGAGCAACTGGAAGTCTTTTACATGGTTACTCGAGTAGTTACTCGAGTAATGTTGGCAGGCCGAGAGCAACTCCAAGTGATTTACCTGGTTACTCGAGTAGCTACTCGAGTAACATTGGCAGGCCGATAGCAACTTGAAAACATTTACACTATTACTCGAGTACTTACTCGAGTAACGTTGGCAGGTTACTTGAAGGTGTCTCTGTTACTTCAAGTTTCTGTCTCATTACTCGAGTACTTACTCGAGTAATGCCTTAGAAAACTTGCTTCTGATCAAGTTTCTCAGCTTTTTCTCTTGGCCTTTCTTCATTACTCCAATGCTTTCTTCAAGTGATGATTTTCCCTGTTATTACTTTGTTCAAACTTATTTATTAATCAAATCTTTTTCATAATATTCTTTGTTATAATCAAAACATGAGATCTAACAATATATGTACATAAACAATCATTTTCCAATGTGATCGTAACTGTATATATATTAACAATTTCATAGGCATATATTACAACTCCAGGGTCCTCCACTAACAACTCCAGGTCTATACATTGACCACAAAATTTACATCAGATTACAAATTTCTATAAATGAAAGTGGGATACAAAATCATATTATATGCTACCTTTATTTACATCTAAAAATTCATTTACAAGGAACTAACAACAAATTCACAGACTGTGGCCAAAAATTAAGTGGTCTGGATTTCTATCTAATCATATTTACAATTGGATTTCTAGATCTGACCATTCCCCCAACATATAATATGTCACCACCTCCACTGACTTTAAACCTTCCCCTATCTCAAGGAAACATGTATAATCTTGCCAGACGTGCTAGCCATCACCACTATCCACCTGTACAAAACAATTGTCATTAACAACTTCATCAGCCTTATTAACAACTGTTGTTACCCTTATTAACAATACATTCTTACTACATAATCACCACTTTCAGCCTCACAACTTTCACATCATGTTCATTAAATCCCACTTCTAATGACTAAAAACAACACAAAATATCAAAAAACATAGCAAACGTTTCAATCCCTTGCCAAACATCATTACACCACAAGCAAAACATTTAAATATGACCTATAGTTGTCATTAACAAGTTCAGCAACCTCCATTGACAACTATCACTACTCCCATTAACAACACTTTTTTTTCATACGAACATAAGATTATATAGCCACAAACCTTTCACCCTCATCTTCATTTGTTGGCTCTTCTATTGTAAAAATACAGCACAATGAATCAGAAAATAGAGCATAATGACGAAAAAAATAGAGCATAATAAACCATACCTGTAACCCCCTACCTTAATTAGCGTAATTATGATTCGATAACGCATAATTAAAGTGGTTTAGAGACCATTAGATAACTTAAACTCTTTTCAACTTCCTACTTTACCGTAGGGTTTTCACAAAATCGTTCAAAAGTTTTCCCTCCCTTGGTCTCAATTTCAAATTTTTGAATATAATTAACTGTGTAGTTAATTTACATTCATACATATCAAAGTGTATAACCAAAACCCCGGAAACTCCCGGGTTATACATAAATAAACTAAGGGTTTATAGGTTTCCCAAGGGGATTACAATACCAAAATCAAATATAATATTTACATCTCAACATATACAGTAATCCCAATTCCAAAAGTGGATAACCAATATCCCAAAACCAAATGTACCCCAAAGGGCCTAATCTCTCCGGGTTGCCCGCTTCTCCTTAGAGCCACTCGCCTTGTCTGAAATGTTAGTCATTGGAAAGAATGAGATTCAAGAGAATCCCAGTAGTAACAAATTACTCACACAGTGCATAAACACATAGCATATAAGGTCATGTTAGCAGCATCACAATGTATCACAAAGTGTTCTCAATGCATGACACACATACACACAATGTTTCACACACAGTATAAGAGAAAGAGTCACTACCTTGTCCTTTCCTGACGTTCTTCGGCACAGTTGGCTCACGAGGGCGGCAAATATCAAATCCTATAACTAAATTAGGGACAACCCGTCAATTCCTTTTCCAAGTTCTTATTTCCATAATACTTTAAGTTGGTTATCATTTAGACTCTTTAGGTGGCTATTAGAGGCCTAGACGTATACCCAAAGGGTTGGGAAAGACTATACCCAAAAACCACATTTTAAAAGTGTAAAATACTGATTTTTGGGGGATGGCCGCGGCCCACCAATCTACTGGCCGCGGCCAAAAAGTGGTCACAAACATTTGGGCCGCGGCCAAGAAAATTCTGTTTCTTAGCTGAACTTCCAAAAATCATAACTAATTCAAGAAAAATCGAAATAAGGTGATTCCAAAGCCAAATGAAAGCTATTTAAGTCTTCTTTATAGGAAAAATATTGGCCATTACTGTAAATCACCACAAAAGTACAGAATTGCACAAAAAGCACCACTGTCCCACAACAGAGTTCAATTTCCATCCCAAACTTTGGACAACCATAACTCATAGTGCACAAAACGAAATGATACCAATTATATGTTCATTTTGAAGCTTGGGATGTGAAATTTAAAACTAGAAAGTTTCATAATTTTATAACATCATTGGCCTATTCAAAACACCAACACAAAAAGACTGACCAGCACAGACCTTCAATGGACAGATTTTCAGTTTTTCACAATTGCTTTCAATGGTTCCCATTTTCACATTAAACACCATTCCCACACCAATTTTGCCCAAGGAAACCATTAGAGCCATCAAAACAATCAAATTCCATCCATTTAGACATGTTCCACAGAAATCTTAACATGTCAACACAACATACACACAATCCACCACAATGCAATTCCTTCCATTCCAAAAATTCCAAATCAACTCCCATGGCATAAAGACACAATTTAACACCACATTCTACACAACATACTAAACAATTCAAGCATTCAAATTAGACCAATAATCAGGGCAAAATTCAAAATTCTCAAAACCAAACCAATGACCACAACAATTATACCAAAAGGTATCAAATACTCACTTCAACTTATTCCCAAAGCTATTTCTTTGATTCTCCTACTTTCAAATTCCTACAAGTTCTCAAACTCCACTACTCAAAAATATGAAACCATAGGAATAAAGCTCTCAACCCCTTGAACAACATTAATAAAGGTGAGTTGAGCATTTAGGGACAAAACCTTACCTAAAACTCAAGCTTCTTCTTTCTATTTCTTGCTTGATCTTGGTGACAATGGAGGAAAGGAGAGAGGTGAGAAGGTGATGGAGAAATCAGATTTTTGGGGTGCAATTAGGCCCTTTGTAATATCCCAATTTGTGATTAAGGTCTAATGACAATGGTATTGATTGTAATTTGTGTAATTAAATATTTTTGGAGAAATGAGATGTGAATTTAGTATAAATGTGTGTGGTGTTTAAGATCAAGGGTTGAGATGTTGACATATGGCAATGTTATGGACCATGGGATGAGGTATAAGAGACAAAAACCACCTTTTTCTCTCTCTTCTCTCTCCTATGCGTTTTTTTAGCATGGGTAAGGGGAAAAGTGGTACATCATCATCATCCTTTCTTCATCCCTTCCATTTCTCATTTTCTCTCTCTTCCTTCACCATTTTTGCTGAACTCAAGCTTGGAAAGAGAAAGGGAAAGCTTTGATTTTGGGTGAGTAATGGTCCTCCTTTGCTCAAATCCTTTTCTCTAAAGTTGTGCATCTCATTGAGAGCTTCATTATGGTGATTTCAGAATTTGGAAAGGTGGTGGTTTGTGTGTTGGAGCAAAATCAAAAGTTGAGAATCAAGAAACTAGTCTTGGAAAGAGGAAGAGGTAAGAATTTGGAACCTTTTGACATAATTATTGTGGTCATTGGTTTAGCTTTGAGGATTTTGAATTTTTGCCCTGATTTTGGCTTAATTTTGAAATGTGTGAATTGGTTAGTGTTTATTGTGAAATTGGTGTCATAGTGTGTCTTTGAAAAATTTTAAATTGATTTGGAATGTTGGTTTGGATTGGTTTGCAATATGGTGGTTTGATTGAATTCTTGGTAAGACATGTGGTGGTCATAGTGTAACATGTCAATGGAGGTTGAATTGGGTTGTTTTGATGATTTCAATGGATTCCTTGTGCAAATTTATGTGGGAATGGTATTTGATATGAATTTGGGAACCATTGGAAGCATTGGTGCAAAATTGAAATATTGTCCAATGAAAGTCTATTCTGGGCAGTCAGGTTGTGTGAACGTTTTGACTAGGAAAATTATGTCAGAAAATTATGAAACTTTCTAGTATTAAAGTTCACATTCCAAGATTCAAAATGGAGATATAATATGTGCCATTTCGTTTTGGGAACTGGGAGATATGATTGTCCAAATTTTGAGGTCGAAAATGGACTCTGTTTTAGGGTAGTGATGAGATTTGTGCAATTCTGTATTTTTGTGGTCATTTCCAGTAATGGCCAATATTTTTCCTAGGAAGATAACTTCAATAGATTTCATTTGGCTTTGGGATCACCTCATTTCGATTTTTCTAGAATTAGTTATGATTTTTCAAAGTTGTCTTGGCTGCAGCACAAAAATCTGGGCTGCAGCGCAAAAGTTTCTGTGCGCGTTTTGGCCACAGCCAGAAATTCTTGGCCGCAGCCAAAACCCTTCTGTGCGCGTTTTGGCCGCAGCCAGAAATTCTTGGCTGCAGCCAAAAACCTTCTGTGCACGTTTTGGCTGCAGCCAGAGGATTCTTGGCTGCAGCCAACCCCCCTATTTCTAGCATTTTGTGATTTTTCAAGTAATTTCCAACCTAATACTTACCAATCCTTTTGGGTTCTCTTTGAGCTTGTTATAACCATTTAAGGGACTCATATGGGACCTATTTTAAGTGTTTGGAAGTAAGAATTGGCGGTAGGAAATTAATCCTCCATTCTTGATTTTTTGTTTATAGGCTTTGACATTTGTCGTACCTGCGAGCCTACTGTGCCAAAGGTCGTCAGGAAAGAACAAGGTAGTGACTCCTTCTTTATACCTTATGTAATACATTGTACGTGTGCTAAATCATTGATTTGTGATGGATTCGTATGCTGCAAGATTTGTGAAATTGGGAATGCACCGCTATACTAATAGTCCCTGAGTCACTAACAACGGTTCGGGTAAGGGCTGTGTGCCTTCCCACGGTAAAAGGGGATGAGGTTAGGGTGTGATATTTGTGAATTTATGGGCTAAAAGGCTATTTGTGGGCCGAAAGGCAATATGTGAGTCGTAAGGCTATTCGTATGCATTGCCATACCAATAGTCCCTGAGTCGCTAACAATGGTTCGGGTTAGGACGGTGTGCCTTCCCGACGGTAAAAGGGGATGAGGGTGGAGTGTGATTGATGTTGTTGCTGATTATGTGGTGATTGTTTACATGCTATGTGATTACGTGTGGTATGAATAATTTGTTACTACTGAGATTCTTTAGAATCTCACTCTTTCCAAATGACTAATATTTCAGACAGGGCAAGTGGCTCCAAGGATAAGCGGCCAACCAGGAGCAGTTAAGGCTTTTAGGGACATTTATTTTGGTCTATGTTAGTTATCTGTTTTGGTTGGGATTACTGTATGTATATAGTGAATTCTTTTGGACATGTAATCCCATTTGGGAAACATTAAACCCATTTTATATATATGAACCCAGGGTTGTCGGGATTTTAGTTTCCGTACTCTGATATTTATTATGTGATTTGATTTCTCAATTAATTATATCCACGCATGAATGTGAGACCAAGATTATTATATTCTGAACTGTTTTTTTTTTGAAATACCCTATCTTGAAGATAAGGGATTTAAATGTTGTTTTGTCTTATTGGTCTCTATTTCACTTAAATTTTGTAATCCGGATATAATTACCGTGAGGGGGTTATACCCTTGGCCGACTTGAAATGGAGGAGGGAAGAGAGAGTTGCAATTGTTGACTCTTTGACCACAATTCATGGCTCTTGTGTTGACATGTGTCAACATCTTGTTCCTCCTTCTAAGCACTCACACAAGCACATGCACACACAATCATACTCCTTTGCTTATTCAATCTTAGCCATTGATATCAATTACCAATGAGTTTCCTCTTCGGTAACTATCCAATTGGTCGGTGAATTTACTATTCTGCCCCTGATTGTCATAACATATACGATACCCTCATCAAGCACATTTTGCATCACAATTTACATCATATCCTTCAAAATGCTTAATTAACATTAATCACATCACTTTGAAGTTATTAGCCCTTAATTACAATTTAGGATATTACAATACCCAAACACATTGAAACCTCAACCAAAACATATCCATTGCATTTACTAGGTCTGTCTTTATAGTTTACAAGCATATAGAGGATAATACCCACAAAAATCAGACAACTTTTTTCATTTATCAGGGCCAAAACAAAGATCAATCAACAAAACCTATTGTTGTCAAAAAAAGCATTTAAATATGACCTATAGTTGTCATTAAGAAGTTCAACAGCCTCCACTGACAACTGTCACTGCTCCCATTAACAACAATTTTTTTCCTACACATATCAGATTATGTAACCACAAACCTTTCACCCTCATCTTCATTCCTTGGTTTGCAGAAATACAACACATTGAACCATAAAACAAAGTATAATGACAGAAAAAATAGAGCATACTAAACCATACCCAAACACATTGAAAACTCAACCAAAATATATCCATTGCACTTACTAGGTCTGTCTTTATAGTTTACAAGCATATGGAGGACAATATCTACAAAAATCTGATAGTCTTTTCCATTTATCAGGGCCAAAATGACGATCAATCAACAAAACCTATAGTTGTCAAAAAAGCATTTAAATATGACCTATAATTATCATTAACAAGTTCAGCAACCTCCATTGACAACTGTCGCTGCTAATAACACATTTTCCTTCACACATTAAGTTATGTAGCCACAAAGCTTTCACCCTCATCTTCATTCCTTAGCCATTTTCTTGCATAAACACATCACAAATGTACTAGAAAATAGAGTATACCGACATAAAAAATAAAGCACACTAAACCATACCCAAACACATTGAAACCACAGCCAAAACAAATCCATTGCATTTACAAGGTCTGCCTTTTTAGTTTACAAGCATATGGAGGACAATACTCACACAAAATAATGACAACTTTCTTATTTTTCAAGCCAAACTGAAGATGAACAAAGGAAACCTAAAAATATGTTTACCCACTCAATAGAAAACATGAATCAAATGGAATAATGAAGACAAGAGAGGTATTGGTATCAATTTCAAACCCTAATCTTCAATATTGGCTGATGATCTTTATTATGCTTCTTGCACTATTTCCAGATCCATTTCTAAGTTTTGCTTCAGTTTTCCATCCCTCTCTCTATTTATATAACCGGGGTATTTTGGACTTTAGCCATTTCCAATTTATTACTAAATGGTCTCAAAGGACTTGAGAGTAATTTCAGAATTTTCTGGGACCATTTCTTCGTATATTGTCTTCTATGGGACTATAGTGTAATTCTCTCTTTATTTTAATGCTAATTGTCCCTTTTATTTTAGTGAAAATTAAGGGAGGAAAAAGCCCTCCCACTAACCCCCATGCCTCGCCCTTCATCCCCAGATCTCTCCGCGGCCACATTGACCTCTCCTTTCTCTTCAACTTCCTCCCCTGTGCTTTTAGTAAGATCTCGAAACTCCTCTAGAGGTAAGCACAAAACACTATTGAAGACTTCTATGGAGAATCAGATAGATAAGAAATAGACAAGAAAAGGATATGAAAAGGAGGAAATCAAAATCATATTAAATCTCCCCTTAAGCAATTTCAAAAGTTAATCTGGAATTCAGCAGATATGGCTTTTTCAATCTACAAAGGTAGGGCTACAAAAACATTACCTCCATTACTCAACTGAATGCTATATCAGTACAACTATTAAGTTAGAACTCCAACCATTATTAAATTGTTGAATGAGTAACATGTTATGTTGTAAGTTGCAACCTTAAAAATATGAGATACTTGAAGCAATAAGTGTAATCTAAAATTCCAAAGGTTGATTTTTCTGCCCATATATCTTAAATTCCATCATATTTTTAGATGCTTTTGAATGGATGTGTGGTGCTGTTGCCATTATGCTTCTCCTCCATGAAGCTTCATTGTAACACACACAAACCTCCAACTCTAAGCCTCCGTGACTGTCACCAATCGAGCCTTGACTCCTTATCTCTTTCGATGTAGTATACCGTTGTTGTTCGGGTTGGGATTTTGGGGTGGGCAATTTTCAGATATGAAAATCATGGACAAAAAGGAAGGATGAGGACCATGGTTATCAAATCGGGATATGAATCGTGAATCAAAAAACCTATTTTTGAAACCGTGAATCGAACGTATCGTGAATCGTATGAATCGTGATCACTTATTTAGAATTATATACATGTAATGTTCATATAAGAGAAAAGCTAAAGTTTGTAAATATTAGTAATTTAGCATTTTAAAATTAAATAACACTTCAAATTTCATAAAGCTAACATTTAAAGAGCAAACATGAAAATGACCAACAGTCCCAAAGATCAATTGAAATCAGTTAAGTCACTGTCATACTTTAAAACCCTAACTTAAAAAAAAACTAAACATATCATTCATCACTCGTGATCATTTATCTCCAAGATCAATGTCACTCAAAGTCATCATCATACTCCATTAATAATATTACTTCTTCATCCTCATCCTCATCCCGATAATCTTCAACATTCTCTTCATTCACATTCTCTTGCCCTATTATAGATTTCCCTTGGCTATTGGCTTTGACATTCAAGTTCCTTAGACCTAGAAAAAAGAACATTTCAACATTATCTTCATTCACATTCTCTTACCCTATTATAGATTTCCCTTGGCTATTGGCTTTGACATTCAAGCTCCTTGGACCTAGAAAAAAGAACATTTGATAAGCATGATATTATATATTTAAAGTTTAAATAAGAATCAACCTAATTTTAGTTTTTAATAAAATGTTATACCTCTCTTCATTTTCTTGCTTGGAGCTCCTTCATCAAGAGTGAAACTTTCATGGATGTCTATCTATAATGCATCAATTGGTAAACAAGAATCTTCGTTCTCATTAATCCACTCATCATCAGAGTCAATATCTGATAAACATATTGGATCTTAAGTCTCTCCCTTTTTCACTCTTTTCTTCTGTCTCATCTCAAGTTGAAGGTTGTACTTGAAAAATACAAGGGCATTTAACCTTTGTTGCTCTAAGCGATTTCTTCATTTAGTATGCACTTGATCAAAGGTGCTCAATTTCTTTCACATCCAGTAGCATTACATGTGAATCTCAAAACTATCATGACCACCTTTTGTAACTCCTTACCTCTCCTCCATAACTTCCCCACCAAAGAGCTACCAAAACAAATGCAATAAATAATTTAGAAGTGCTTTCAAAAACTTAGATTTATATAGGATTAAAAGTTAAATTTTGAAAAATACTAGAGAAAGACAAAAATCTACTAGGCTACTTTTTGTCTCTTGTATCTATTGCAATGCTCCTTCCAAAAAGCCCATTGGTAGCCATGAATGCTTCAAGTTGTTGATCAATTTCAAATCTTATCCTCCTATCTGGAAACATTCTCTCAATGGTTTCATATAAACCATACATTACTTCTTTGTTTGCATTAAATTCTTTGCTAAAATGCCACCTAAAAAAATGATAAAACAATAAGTAAGATAAATTTTATTTTTCAAACGTACACTTAAATAATAAATATGTAAAATTGCAAAGTACATAATAAAACTTACTTAGGATTGAGATAGTATGTGACTGCATGGAGGGGCCTATGTAGTTGTCGTTGTTAGAATCGTCTGACACCCAAGAAGGGGGTGAATTGGGTGTAAGATAAAAAATTAAGAACTTTGAAAATCTTTTTGCATCTTAGTGGAAGTAATATGAATGAAAGTAATGAATCATAAATTAACAGTAAGATTAAATAATGTATGCTGGAAATATAAGGGCTTAAGGAAGAGAATATACAAACTGTGATTTATCCTGGTTTAGTCCAATCTACGATGGCCTAATCCAGTCCCTAGACTCTTCCTGAGATTTTCAAATTCACTATCTTCTTGTTTAATCCAGGCATAAGAAAAGCCTTTACAACCCCACAAGTTTAACCGGGGTACTTGTGAAGCCTTTTACAATTCTCTTTCTGAGATACTCCCCCTTACAGCAAGTCCTACGAGCAGAGCAAATCTGAAGTCTTACGAGCAGCAACATTCTTTACTGCTTGTACCTTGTAAGTCTTTTATTCATAAAGTCTTACTGGAAATTCTCTCTACAGCTTCTCCCGTAAGAAAATCAGCCCTCTCAAGGTAACTATACTTTGATATCAATTCAGAAATACAAGTGTTTACAAACTCTCTCACAGAGTGGATAAAATGCTCACTTAAGTATAATACAAATAACTCTCTCTCAGATATACATGATATAGAAAATAGACAAGAACAGAGAGTATACAGGTAGTAGTGCATGATTCATAATCTTAGCATGTTTTGCGTTGTTGTGTTTTGTATACTCTTCTTTAATGCTTCCATATTTATAGTTGAATTATAGTAGATGACCGTTGTAATCATTCATTTGTTAGAGTCCCATTGCTTTGTTTGACCATTCTTCATATTTGAAAAGCTAGCCGTTACGTTTAGTGGACACTTCACTTCTATAAAGTTAACTTTTGTCTCTTTACATCATTTCTTCATTGTATACCTGGAAAAATACATTAAACACTAATACAATGAAGTGTTAGAGTGATTGGAAGCAAGATGGATAAAATACGCAATCATTCCATTGATATTCAGAAGTTTCAAATACGTTGTCGTCACATTACCCAAGTGGTCACTCGAGTAATCCTAGGTCATGACTTGAGTGATCCCTTGAGTAATTCTTTCTTTTCCTTTCTAATTACTCGAGTACTCCCTCGAGTAATCTTTTCATTTTAATTCTAAATATGGAAAATAATATATCATCGAAAAGCTCTCATCATCTACATTTCAATGCAACAAGAATCACCGCCAAACTCATTATATACAGAAAGTTATGATCCAAAGAGTATCTTCTGCATTATACAATGTCTGAAATCACTAGCATCAAGTTCCAGAAGGCATAAATCTTAGTATATAGCTTCAAATTTAACAAACTACTGATTTGTGGAAAGCCCTTTAAGTTTACTTTCATATGGCACTATTTTTGTTGTAATCTGATGTGTAGTTTGGGAGTTAAATCCAAAATACCAAAGCTGCCTTATACGATGATAATGATTTTAGTGTTAACTTTCAAAGCTGATATCTCGCTCATCTAACCTCCTTTGAATATGATATTTGGTCACAATGATGAATTGGGAGTCTAGTTTCATATGCCCCTAGTTTCAGCTCAATCCAACGCTTGGTTAGGGAGATATTACCAAAATACCGAATCTCTGTCCCATTGCACGAAAACAAAGTACTCCAGAATGCTCTTTACTATAGTGGTCACTAGAGTAATCTAAGTCATTACTAGAGTGAGCCCTCGAGTAATCCCCTCCAAAATGAGGTAGTGGCATATTACTCGAGGGGTTACTTGAGTAATCACCTATGGAGATAGCATAACTTCCATATAAGTCGTTTTAGCATCATATTGACCCATTCCAACCTTTGGAATCACTTCTAAGAGCTTGAATCTTGATTTTCTCATTTGATCTTACAAGTTCTTCTTTCTTCTTCTTTCTTCAATCTCTTTCTTCTTGTTTTGCCACTTGATGATCATTCTTCATAACCCAACTTGATATCTTCTTGAATTGATGATCATTCTTCATAACCCAACTATATATCTTATTGAATATCTTCAATCTTCTTCTTTCTTTGCTTGACTAATCTTGAATCTTGATATTACCATTAGATCTTACAATTTCTTCTTTCTTCAATCCCTTGCCTCTTGATTTTCTTCTTGATGACCATTCTCCATTTATGAGGCATTATAAGCAAAATAACATCAACCCATCGTCGGGTTTATGACTAATCCATAAGATATACAATATTAAATATAGTAGTTAGTCAATGTAGAAGATAAGTATATTATACAAACTTTTTGCTCTTGATACTTGACATCTATATTTGACATCATCAAAACTATTCATATCTAACATTCTCCCTCTTTTTGATGATGACAAATCCTTGAAGAAAAGTAAGTATGATTGATAAAAGCATTATAAGAGCAACAATCTCCCTCTTTTTGATGATGGCAAATCCTTTAAGAAAATTATGTATGATTTATAAAAGCATTATAAGAGCAACATATTTTTCTTGCCTTTCTCTCCCCTTATTTGACATCAACAAAAAGTTTGAAGTATAAGGAAGAAATATGTGTAGAGAAGTAAATGCGTCATGAATTTTTTTTCATTAATCAAAATAAATGTGTCATGAAAAGAATTTTTTCTTCCTCGATTTGAAGGTAATTTGATGTAAAAAAAATGGTGAAAAGTTTGAAACAATTTGAAGAGGTTTTCAAGAAAATTATCATAATCAAAATAAATTGAAATCAAAGATATGAAAAGTATTCCTGAGATATAAAGAGAGGGTTTAGAAATGCTCATTTGGATTTAGCAATCTGATGATTGATCCATGAAACCCATTGTCTTTTTTTCTTGTTGTGTTAGATCCAAGATGTCATGTTCACCATACTTTCACTATGCAACTGTGATGGATCTTGTTCATAGGATTTAACTGTGGCTGGCTTAATGGTAGGCTCTGAAGTATGCTCAATAGAAAGCTTAGGAATAGCCTTTGAGATGTGGAAGGGAACTGAAGTACTTGCTTCTCAAGTAGTGTCTAAACTCTTGTTGCTTGAAATGTTGTTGTCCCTTGATTGAGCGTTAAAGCATATGTCTTTAAAGTTGATATATTCTCCTTTTATTGTGTTGAGGAACGACCTTGCATAGAGGAAATTCTCCTACTATAAGTAAAAGCATTTTTGCAAGGAGAATGGTTAGTGCCATCAAGTATTAAATTTATTGCACAAATCAAAGTCATCCTTTCTATATGATATGTTAAAATTTAAGATCATGAAAGGAAAATATAAGAGTAACTCATCATCAAAACTAATTAAAAGATAGTGAATTTAGATGAGTATGTTAAAAGGATTTTCTTTCAATAAATGAGATGAGGTTTTAAGATATAAAACACATGTGAATGTGAAGCTCCCCCTTAATGAATGTATGGCTTAAAAGAAAATTATTGTGAATAATATAACTCTCCTGGATTTGTAAAATCCTTGGAAATTTTGTAGAGAGAATGAGTATGAAAATATGAAGATTAGAGAGAAATCAAGTTTTGAAAATGATGATGCTATTAAGGGTTTTAAGGTTGTAACCCTGTATCCCTCGAGTAGTTACTCGAGTAATTCCACTCAATTATCACTCGAGTGATGCAACTTAGAGAATTTTAATTAGGAATATAATACCTCACTCGAGTAATATTGTAATCACTCGAGCCATAATCCTTTGAAGTCCATTGGTGCATCGTTGGATACTTACTATTTGATTATGTGATTAGTACTGAGAGATTTTGAAGGTATAGTATCTATGAGCATTTAAGTATACCAAGATGAGTTTGGAATAAGGCCTTAAAGTTCTAGTTGATCAAGTCACAAAGTTTGTCTAATCTTGCAATTCACAAAAGTGATGAACTCAACATTGTTCGTAGCAAGCTCTGTGTAATTGTTGAAGCTCCTCTCTTATACAGCCTTGGACAGATGGACCAAAAAATGAAGGACCAGGGAGACCAGCTCTAGCAAAATGTTGTATCTCATATATCCTTGAAGTCTTAGCTCCCATCCTTTGCACCTCTTATGTTAACTTGGAGTGAACCTCAGAATTACTTGGAGTAATTACGAATTACTTAAAGTAATTGCAGATCTCAGAATTACTTGGAGTAATTTCAGATTACTTGGAGTAATTGCAGATTACTTGAAGGTCAAGTGTTTAGTAAATAACATTTGGAAGTTTGGATTTACCACAGTACATAACTTCCTAACTCCTTCATCCACAAACCTAATGAGCTTCTAATTGATAACATCAAGTGAAGCTCAATATGTTTGAATGGTCAATCCAATGAAAGAGACTCTAACTGATTTATCTCCAGCAAGGATTGTCCTTCATTATCTCTAATTGCCTTAGGTTCTGCTTTCTGTCTCTAGTTAGTATCGCCTACTAGTGACAAGTGTAAGTTCGCCTTTTGATGTGTAGCTTCTCAACCATAGAAATTCTCACAAGGGGCTCATCTCTTGTTCTTTGAAAGACATGATCTCCCCAGTGTTCTTCTCCTCCTTGCTAATAATATAGGCCATTATGTGATAATTCTTCTTAATAAAGTAAGTGCAGTTATTGGCCAAGCTTGATGATTCCTTACATATTCATGTCTTCCTCTGAGCATCTCTGTTGGCTTCACATCACAGTGGAAATGTCTTATCACCTTGGAATGATAAGGAAGATAGGTAGGTAATGAAGACTCATAATGGCTACACTTGTTCTTGGCCTTGAATTGAACTCAACTGGGGCTACTAAGAGACCTTCGTTCTCTTTCTCTTTCTCTGACTGTATCTTTAGCTAGTTATTTGCTAGTGATGGGGTGTCATTTGAGTAATATCACATATTCTGCTTTAGCTCACACTGCAACATTATTAGTCATGCCTTGTCTTTTAGCCTCTAATCTTTGTATCCGAAAAAAGAACATTTTGATCAATTCTTGCAAAAATATAGATATATTCTCTTTGGTACCCAACTTTCTCTTGGGTCCATACAATATTAGACATTATAACTCATATGGTCATTATTTGAGCAAAGAGTATCATAACTCAACAAAGACTAGAATATAATTTCAAGCAATTGAATCATAAAGGGTAACGAACAAATAATACCAAAAATGATTATTTTCAATGATCAATGACAATTTGTAGAACACTACATAGAAAATAAGTCATTGATAAAATTTTCATGCAAGGCATGTAAGTGAGATCAAAAGAAAGTAGTAGATATATCTATAAAAGTTTTCATCAACTCTTTGTGAAATGATAAATTATGAATGAAATCAAGTTTTCTAAGAATGATAATGAAATATGCAAATTGATTCAAATCTCAGATGTAATTTTAAATCATAACAATGCATTGTGAAATAAAGATTTTGAATATATGCAAAAATCATCTTTGAAACATGTTTATAATCAATGTTTATGTTGAAAATGGTGGAAGTTAACAATTTAAATATACATATACCAGAAATCTTTTTTAGAGAACAACTAAGATAATATGTTATGTAATGTCCCAATTTGAGAATAAGGGCTAATGGCTTCAAAATTGATTGTAATTAGTGTAATTAAACACTTTTGGAGAAATGTGATGTGAATTTGATATAAATGTACTTGGTGATAATTTATTAAGCATAGTGAAAATTAGGGGCAAAATGGTAAAATTGAAAATTTACCGACTAATTAGTCAGCTACCAAAGAGGAAACTCATTGGTGATTAAAGATCAATGGTTGAGATTTATTGTCTATGGTTCAGAATTGTATACTTTGCATCTATGTGAGCTCATGGAAGAGTGAGCAAGATGGTGACAAGTGGCTTAATGTGGACCATGGGACTTGGTCAATGTTGTAAACTCATCTTTCTCTCTCTTCTCTCTCTCAAATTGATAGGTGGTGAGCATAGGGAAGGGAAGTGATATTTTTCATCATTATCATCTCATCGTCTCTTTCTCCTCCTTCTCCATTTTCGGCGACTTGAAGCAAGGAAAGAGAAAGGGAAAGCTTGAATTTTGGGTAGGTAATGGTCCTCCTATGCTCAAACACTCTTCACTAATCTTGTTCATAGTGTTAAGAGCTTCATCTTGATGATTTCAAAATTTTGAAAGGTGGTAGTTTGGGTGTTGGAGCAAATTTGGAAGTTTGAGAACCAAAGATTTGGCTTTAGCAAATTAAAGAGGTGAGCATTTGGATCATTTTGATATATTTATTGTGATTTTTGGTTGAGCTTGATGAATTATGGAATTTGCCCTGGTTTTATGCCAATTTTTGAATGCATGAATTACATGGTAAATGATGTTGGAACTGGTTTAATGTGAAGTTATTTGAATGTTGGATATGGTTTTGAATTTTGAAGTGGGTTGAACGAATTTAGGTATTGTGTGTTATAGAGACCCAAGAGTATGAATTGTTGGTAGGATGGGTTTTTGAGTGTTTTGGAGGTTACCAATGGGTTCCTTATGGAATTTTAAGTAGGAATGAGCTTTGTGTTGAGTTAGGGAACCATTGGGATCAGTTTTGGCAAATATGGGAATTTCTATCTCTTACTGTGATCTGTCAATCTGATAAGCCTCACTCGAGTATTCTGCATATTTTTGCTCAAGTTCTTTCAGTTTTTGTTGAACTTCCATGCCAAAAGTGTGAGTGCACTTTCTGATTCATGAGTGATACAGGCCATCACTCAAGTAAGCATGGGTTCACTCGAGTGCAAGTGTAATGCAATATTAAGAGTTGCTCTCGGTCAAGCACTCTCTGTGTCTCACTCTTGGGGACTTGAGTGCACTTCCATTTCTAAAGTTTCTTATTGCTTTCAGGTTTTCACTTCCTGTGTTGCACCTTCGGGGACTTGAGTGAATTTGAAGTCATCACTCGAGCGCAAAACTCCATACTCGAGTATTGTGAGCACTTTCTGGTCATGGTTGTTGCTCACTGTAACATCCTGGATTTTAATCAAGGAATTATGACTTCAAATGATGTAATTAATGTTAATTAATCATATTTGAAGTTTATGTTGTGTAATGTGATAATAAGATCATTATTCATGATTTAATAAGTATTGTGCTAAACAGGGGTAAAACGGTAAATTTACCAACCGTCTGGTTAGTTATTGATGAGAAAATCCCTTAGTAATCAAGATCAATGGTTGAGATTGAAAGATCTAAGGGTGGAATCTTGTGTATGTGAGTCTAGGTGAGCTCATGTAAGGGAAGAGGGGGATGGTGACAAGTGGCTAAATGAGAGCCATTGGATGAGTCAAAATATTCAAACTCTTCTCTCTCCCTCTCAAGTCGGTTATGAGTGCATGGGAAAAAGAAAAGAAGCTGATCATCATCATTCTCTCTCTATGCTCTCCATTTCCGGCGAGAAAGCAAGAAAGAGGAATTAAGGGCTTGAATTTTGTCAAGGTAAATGGTCCTATATGGTTAGTTACCCCTCATTAATGTTGATCAAGAGGTCAAGAGCATTATTTCTATGATTTCAGAATTTCCATTGGTGGTGTTTGATTGAGGGACAAATCTGAAAGTTAGTGGAATCAAGGGGTTGATTTCAGCAAGTTAAAGAGGTAGGTTTTTAATGCATTTTGATATATATGTCAAGATGTTTGCCTAATCAATGAGAATTCTGGAAATTTGACCTAATTATGATGTTAAATAAAAGGGTAGGCTTTGATTAGTGGGTCACTGTTCATTTGGTCAGTTTTGACATTTGGGAGTGATTAGAATTTGATTTGAAGTTGAATAAGGAAAGTTGTTAGAAGGAGGTTTTGAGTGATTTGATGATTTAGAGAGAGAATGTGTTGAATGAGTTGAATTTGGGTTGGTTGTGGTTGCCAATGGGTTCCTTGTGTTGAAATAAGTGATAATGAACTTTGACACAAGTTTAAGAACCCTTGGAGTCCATTTGGTGGATGTTGGAGAAGTTTACCAGTTGCTGCGATCTGGTTTCTGAGGTGATTTCTCGAGTGAGAGAAGAACTCACTCGAGCACAGGATGAATGTGCTCGCGAGTGAGCATGTTGTGCTCGAGTGAGGGTGCCTGAAATCACTGGGGGTGAGCGTCTCGGGTGATCACTCGTGGGTGGTTGCCAAGAGTGCGCTGGCACTCGCGAGTGTTGGGAGCGAGTATTGGGAAATCACTCGAGCACTAGAGGTTGTGCTCAAGTGAATCTGTGGCCTGGGAGTGGAGTTGCTCTCGGGTGGACACTCGCGGGACCTCCCTTCCTTGTGCTCGTGAGCATTGAGGATCTGTGCTCGAGCACAGGTGTTTGTGCTCGAGTAAATGTGGAGGAAGATGTGAGGGATGCTCTCGGGTCGTCACTCGCAAGCCTCACTTCCGTGGTGCTCGGGTGCTGGCGAGGTCTCTGCTTGAGCACAGCCTCTTGTGCTCGAGTGAGAGTGTAGGTTTGTCGCGGGAGTTGCTCTCGGGCAAGCACTCGCTGGAGGTCACTCGCGTGTGTGCTCGAGTGAGAGCGGGAGTCATGCTCGAGCACGGCCTTCTGTGCTCGAGTGAAGAGTCCAAAAAGCAGAAGTTAGCCTTCTAAAGGGGGATCTTTGGGGGTAGTTAACCCAACCCTTTAGGCATATGTTTAGGCATTTAATGGCCATCTAAAGAGTCCAAATGAATACCAACTTAGAGTGTTATTAAATTAAGAATTTGGAAAAGGAAATTAACCAAATGTCCCTATTTGATTATAGGATTTGACATCTGCTATCCTCGTGAGCCTGCTGTGCCCAGAGACATCAGGAAGGGATCAGGTAGTGACTTTTCTTTTGTACCAAATATGATGCATTGCATGTGTGTTTTATCGTCGATTGGAAATGGATTTGTATGCTGCAACCTTTGTGGGTTTGTGTTAGCCCTGTCATTCCAATAGTCCCTGAGTAGCTAATAACGGTTCGGGTTTAGGCAGTGTGCCTTCCCGGCGGAGAAAGGGGATGAGGATGAAGTGTGATATATGTGATATGTGAGCCGAAAGGCTATATGTGAGGCCGACGGGCCATTTGTGAGAGCCGGATAGCTGTATGAGCTATAAGGCTATGTTTATGCACTGCCACGCCAATAGTCCCTGAGTAGCTAACAACGGTTCGGGTTAGGGCTGTGTGCCTTCCCAGCGGAGAAAGGGGATGAGGGTGGAGTGTGACCCGGAGCGGTTAGAGGTTCCTAGGGACATTAGTATGGCTTTTGTTGGTTAATCATTTTGGATAGGGATTATTGTATTACATTTTGAGATGTAAGTAGTGTGGATATTTTGGTTTGTAATCCCCTACATGGAATTTGAAACTCTATACATATATATAGATGAACCCGGGGGTTGCCGGGGTTTAAATTACGAACTCTGATATATGTGAATGTAAATTAACTGCACAGGTGATTATATTCGGTGATTGCTTACATGTTATGTGCTTATGTGTGGTATAAATGTTTAGTTACTACTGGGATTCTTTTGAATCTCATTCTTTCCTTTTAACTAACCTTTCAGACAGGGCGACTGGCTCTAAGGAGAAGCGTGTGACCCGAAGCGGTTAGAGCTTCCTCGGGACATTAGGATGGTTTTTGTTGGTTAATCATTTTGGATAGGGATTATTGTACTACATTTTGAGATGTAATTAGTGTGGATATCTTGGTTTGTAATCCCCTACGTAGAATTTGAAACTCTATATATATATAGATGAACCTGGGGGTTGCCGGGGTTTAAATTACGAACTCTGATATATGTGAATGTAAATTAACTGCACAGGTGATTATATTCGGTAATTGAAAACGAGACCTGGGTAGGAAAGAAGTTTTAAAAATTTTGTAAGGTCCTACTGCTTGGTAGGTAATTTAATACGTTTTGAACCATCCGACGGTCTCAAACCCCTTTTTATTATGCATTATCGAATATTAATTACAGTAACTAAGGCAGGGGGTTACATTTTGGTATCAGAGCTGTAGTTCCTGGCAAGGGTAGAGGTTGCTAGGATAGATCCCTTAGTTGGTTTAGGGATATAAGAGTATCTGTGAATGATTGTGGTGTATGCACACATATGTTTTATTGATGTAGATATCTATAAGCTTGTGACTATATGTGCATACCCTTTCTGTTGAATTAATAGGGTAAGCTATTTGTAGAATGAAGAAGACTAGAGGACGCCCCAAAATTCCGCGTGTGGACCCTGTGGTGGAGGTTGATAATGAAAATCCACCAGATCCAATGCATGAGCTAATGGGTCTAATCAAGGATCAGCGGGATATGATAACTGAGCTAAGAGAAGAGCTCAGAGCTGAGAAGGCAAAGAATAGGGAAGTTCCGGCTCAGTCTATTGTGGAAGAAACTCAAGAGGAGACCCGACCTGAAGATACTGCTGAGGGGTCAACACGACCTCAGGAGTCCCCACCCCATGTTGCTCTGAATCGAGAGTCACATGGAATGCCACTCAGAGAGGAAAGAGATTTGCAGTATTGGGTCACCAGATTCTGTAAGCATCTGCCTCCGGCATTCAGAGGAAGGTTTGACCCACAAGCGGCTGAAGACTGGTTGTACCGGCTGGAGAAAATATTTGAAGTACTTTGTTGTCCAGACGATGTAAAGCCACGGTTGGCAGTCTACAAACTAGAGGGTGATGCGGATCGTTGGTGGCGGAATATCGCCTCAACATTGAAGAGTAATAAGACGCCATTGACTTGGGAGCTGTTCCAACAAGAGTTCAACGAGAAGTACTTTCCCAAATCAGTGCGGCTGGAGAAGGAAACAGAATTCCTTAATATCAGGCAAGGGGACACAAAGAGCTTTGACGATTATTTGTCCCGTTTTGTTCGGCTGGCTCGATACTCCTCCTATCTCCGGTTTAAGGATGATGAAGAATGGAGTTCCGATATGCTTATTCGCGGTCTGAGGCGGAAGTTGAGGAAGCGCCTGGTTACGCATCAATTCACCAAGTTCAACAAGGCGGTTGAACAGTGCAGGATTACGGAGAATAACTTGAGAGAGTTGTATCCTGCCGGAGTTACTAGCCACCGCAGTGAACCCAGTAAGGGTAGCGCCGTTCAGAAGCGGAAAGGCCAAGGATCTTCTTCCTATAGGGGTGCTGACAAGAAGCCCTATCAGCCCAGAGACCGTGAACCTCAGAGGTTTGTGACTGAGGAGAAATGTCGCCGTTGCAACAAATCACATTATGGGAAAAACTGTCAGGGAGAGATGGTTTGTTTCAACTGCAAGCGGCCAGGACATCTTGCTAAGGATTGTCAGCAACCGAGAGCCGAACAGAGGCCGAAGACACAGGGTCGAGTGTTTGCAATGACCCACGAGGAGGCCCGTCGATCTCCTGAGTTGATACAAGGTAAAATCTCTCTAAATGGCTATCTATTACAAGCATTGTTCGACTCAGGTGCCAGTCATTCCTTCATTGTGTATGATTGTGTGAAACGCCTGGGTATGCATGTGCATAAGTTACCATTTGATTTGGTAGTGTCAACTCCGATGGGTGTTAAGGCCTTGACCACAGAAGTTTGTCTAAATTGTGTTATAACTGTGGAAGGGCACCAGTCTGTTATAGACCTGATTTGTCTACCGCTTTACCAATTGGAAGTCATCTTGGGTTTTGATTGGTTAACGGCAAACAACGTATTACTTGATTGTGGGAACAAGAGGATAGTATATCCTACTTTTCAGAGGGCTGGAGTTGTGGAGTCTAGTATGAATTTCCTTTCTACAGCTAAAGCTGAGAGATATATTGAGAAGGGTTTTCAGGGGTATATGGTATTCTTCTCCGTTCAGGGGGAAACTGGTGAAACCTTGAGTAATATACCCGTGGTAAATGAATTCCCTGAGGTGTTTCCGGATGACCTTAGCGGATTGCCTCCTGAGAGGGAAGTTCAATTCCCAATTGACATTACACCTGGAGCTGGTTCTATTTCAAAGGCCCCATATCGTATGGCCCCAAATGAGATGGCGGAGCTAAAGAAACAAATAGAAGATTTGCTTGAGAAAGGGTTCATCAGACCCAGTGTGTCGCCTTGGGGAGCTCCAGTGTTGTTTGTAAAGAAGAAAGATGGGAGTCTTCGTTTATGTATCGACTACAGAGAATTGAACAAGGTTACTATCAAGAATAAGTACCCACTTCCTCGAATTGATGACCTTTTAGATCAGTTATCTGGATCGTGTGTATTCTCGAAGATTGATCTAAGGTCAGGGTATCATCAGCTGCGAGTGAAAGCAGAAGATGTTCCAAAAACTGCTTTCAGGACCCGGTATGGTCATTATGAGTTTCTGGTGATGCCATTTGGGCTAACCAACGCACCTGCGGTTTTCATGGACTACATGAACCGTATCTTTCGACAGTATCTGGATCAGTTTATTGTTGTGTTTATCGATGACATTCTGATATATTCCAAGAGTATGGAGGAGCATGAGCATCATCTGAGAGTTGTGCTGAATATTTTGCGTGAGAAGCAACTATATGCTAAGTTGAGCAAGTGCGAGTTTTGGCTATCGGAGGTGAGATTCCTCGGCCATGTTATCTCGCAAGAAGGGGTCTCTGTGGATCCCAGTAAAGTGGAAGCAGTACTGGACTAGAAGAGGCCAGAATCTGTGGCAGAGGTACGCAGTTTTCTGGGTCTTGCCGGGTACTACCGGAGATTCATCCAGAATTTCTCCCGTATTGCGTTACCAATGACCAGGCTCACGAGAAAGGATCAGCCGTTTGTGTGGGACGAAAAATGTGGAAAATGTTTTGTGGAGCTGAAGGAGAGGTTGACTACGGCACCAGTGTTGATTTTGCCCGATCCCAGTACGACATATGTTGTGTACTCTGATGCCAGTGGGCAGGGATTAGGGTGTGTCCTTATGCAGCAGGGACGTGTGGTGGCCTACGCCTCTCGACAGCTCAGGCCTCATGAATTGAACTATCCCACTCATGATCTGGAGCTTGCGGCCATTGTGTTTGCTTTGAAGATTTGGCGTCATTACCTGTATGGTGTGACTGTGGAACTGTACTGCGACCACAAGAGCCTTAAATACTTGTATGATCAAAAAGAACTGAACATGAGACAGCGTCGCTGGATGGAATTACTTAAAGACTACAACCTGGAAATCAAATATCATCCGGGTAAAGCCAATGTAGTCGCTGATGCCCTTAGTCGAAAGACTGTGCTCGTTGCAGCTATGATGATACAAGAGAAGAAATTAATTGAATATTTTCGTGATTTGAATTTGACAAACCAGATCATCTGTGCCAATTACACTATTTCTCAAGAGGAGAGTGATCTAAGGGCTGAGATTGAAGAAGCTCAGGGGCAAGATGACTGGATACAGCGCAATCTGACTCAAATTGAACGGGGAGAAGTCCCAGGTTATGACCTATCGCCTCGTGGATTAGTACGCTACCAGAAAAGAGTTTGTGTTCCACTTAAGGCGGAATTGAGGCAGAAGATTCTGGATGAGGCGCATAAGAGCCGATACACCCTTCATCCTGGTATGACCAAGATGTACCATAACCTGAAATCGGTATATTGGTGGCCGGGTTTGAAGAGTGATGTGACAAAGTATGTGGCGAGATGCCTCACTTGTCAGAAAGTGAAGATTGAGCACCAGAGACCACCTGGATTACTCCAGAGCCCAGAGATTCCGGAATGGAAATGGGAAAGTGTGACCATGGATTTGGTTATGGGCTTGCCCAAGATCAGAAACTATGATGCGATCTGGGTTATTGTGGATCGACTAACGAAGTCAGCCCACTTCATACCGATCA
This sequence comes from Inga laurina, assembly GCA_963855925.1. Taxonomy (NCBI): domain Eukaryota; kingdom Viridiplantae; phylum Streptophyta; class Magnoliopsida; order Fabales; family Fabaceae; genus Inga; species Inga laurina. Next base: position 11,131,099 of record OY979713.1, read on the forward strand.
ATGCTGGTTATTCTCCTGATAAACTAGCAGAGATTTACATTCGTGAGATTGTGAAGCTCCATGGTACACCGAAGAATATCATTTCTGATCGAGATCCTCGATTTACTTCAAGATTCTGGAAAGCGTTGCATGAAGCCTTGGGAACTCAATTAAGGTTCAGTACGGCTTATCATCCACAGACGGATGGACAGTCAGAGAGAACAATCCAGACACTGGAAGATATGTTGCGAGCCTGTGTTCTCGACTTTAAAGGAAGTTGGGATCGCTTTCTTCCACTTGCGGAATTCGCCTACAACAATAGCTATCATGCGAGCATTCGGATGGCTCCGTATGAAGCGTTGTATGGAAGACGGTGTCAATCACCATTGTGCTGGAACGAACTATCCGAGAGGAAGCTTTACAGACCGGATCTTGTTGATCAGACCTCAGCACAGATTCAGATTATTCGTAAGAGGTTACTTGCAGCACAGAGTCGACAGAAAAGCTACGCTGACAAGAGAAGACGACCCCTAGAATTTGAGGTTGGAGATCACATTTTTCTGAGAGTATCTCCTGTCACAGGCGTTGGGCGAGCGATCAAGAGAAAGAAGTTAAGCCCAAGATACATAGGTCCTTTTGAGATCCTTGAGAGGATTGGGCCTGTTGCTTACCGAATAGCTCTACCTCCGAGCTTGAGCAGACTTCATGATGTATTCCACGTTTCTCAATTGAAAAAGTACCAACCGGATCCATCTCATATCATTGAGTATGAAAATGTCGAGATTCAAGACAATTTCACATATGCAGTGGAGCCAGAGCAAGTTATTGATCGAGAGGAGCGACGGCTCAGGCACAGAAGCATTCCATATGTGAAAGTGATATGGAAGGGAATGACTTCGAGGGAAGCAACTTGGGAAGCGGAGGAAGATATGCGAAGAAGATATCCGGAGTTTATGGCTTAAGCAGTATAACAATTTCGAGGACGAAATTAAATTGTCGGGGGGAGAATTGTAACATCCTGGATTTTAATCAAGGAATTATGACTTCAAATGATGTAATTAATGTTAATTAATCATATTTGAAGTTTATGTTGTGTAATGTGATAATAAGATCATTATTCATGATTTAATAAGTATTGTGCTAAACAGGGGTAAAACGGTAAATTTACCAACCGTCTGGTTAGTTATTGATGAGAAAATCCCTTAGTAATCAAGATCAATGGTTGAGATTGAAAGATCTAAGGGTGGAATCTTGTGTATGTGAGTCTAGGTGAGCTCATGTAAGGGAAGAGGGGGATGGTGACAAGTGGCTAAATGAGAGCCATTGGATGAGTCAAAATATTCAAACTCTTCTCTCTCCCTCTCAAGTCGGTTATGAGTGCATGGGAAAAAGAAAAGAAGCTGATCATCATCATTCTCTCTCTATGCTCTCCATTTCCGGCGAGAAAGCAAGAAAAAGGAATTAAGGGCTTGAATTTTGTCAAGGTAAATGGTCCTATATGGTTAGTTACCCCTCATTAATGTTGATCAAGAGGTCAAGAGCATTATTTCTATGATTTCAGAATTTCCATTGGTGGTGTTTGATTGAGGGACAAATCTGAAAGTTAGTGGAATCAAGGGGTTGATTTCAGCAAGTTAAAGAGGTAGGTTTTTAATGCATTTTGATATATATGTCAAGATGTTTGCCTAATCAATGAGAATTCTGGAAATTTGACCTAATTATGATGTTAAATAAAAGGGTAGGCTTTGATTAGTGGGTCACTGTTCATTTGGTCAGTTTTGACATTTGGGAGTGATTAGAATTTGATTTGAAGTTGAATAAGGAAAGTTGTTAGAAGGAGGTTTTGAGTGATTTGATGATTTAGAGAGAGAATGTGTTGAATGAGTTGAATTTGGGTTGGTTGTGGTTGCCAATGGGTTCCTTGTGTTGAAATAAGTGATAATGAACTTTGACACAAGTTTAAGAACCCTTGGAGTCCATTTGGTGGATGTTGGAGAAGTTTACCAGTTGCTGCGATCTGGTTTCTGAGGTGATTTCTCGAGTGAGAGAAGAACTCACTCGAGCACAGGATGAATGTGCTCGCGAGTGAGCATGTTGTGCTCGAGTGAGGGTGCCTGAAATCACTGGGGGTGAGCGTCTCGGGTGATCACTCGTGGGTGGTTGCCAAGAGTGCGCTGGCACTCGCGAGTGTTGGGAGCGAGTATTGGGAAATCACTCGAGCACTAGAGGTTGTGCTCGAGTGAATCTGTGGCCTGGGAGTGGAGTTGCTCTCGGGTGGACACTCGCGGGACCTCCCTTCCTTGTGCTCGCGAGCATTGAGGATCTGTGCTCGAGCACAGGTGTTTGTGCTCGAGTAAATGTGGAGGAAGATGTGAGGGATGCTCTCGGGTCGTCACTCGCAAGCCTCACTTCCGTGGTGCTCGGGTGCTGGCGAGGTCTCTGCTCGAGCACAGCCTCTTGTGCTCAAGTGAGAGTGTAGGTTTGTCGCGGGAGTTGCTCTCGGGCAAGCACTCGCTGGAGGTCACTCGCGTGTGTGCTCGAGTGAGAGCGGGAGTCATGCTCGAGCACAGCCTTCTGTGCTCGAGTGAAGAGTCCAAAAAGCAGAAGTTAGCCTTCCAAAGGGGGATCTTTGGGGGTAGTTAACCCAACCCTTTAGGCATATGTTTAGGCATTTAATGGCCATCTAAAGAGTCCAAATGAATACCAACTTAGAGTGTTATTGAATTAAGAATTTGGAAAAGGAAATTAACCAAATGTCCCTATTTGATTATAGGATTTGACATCTGCTATCCTCGTGAGCCTGCTGTGCCCAGAGACATCAGGAAGGGATCAGGTAGTGACTTTTCTTTTGTACCAAATATGATGCATTGCATGTGTGTTTTATCGTCGATTGGAAATGGATTTGTATGGTGCAACCTTTGTGGGTTTGTGTTAGCACTGTCATTCCAATAGTCCCTGAGTAGCTAATAACGGTTCGGGTTTAGGCAGTGTGCCTTCCCGGCGGAGAAAGGGGATGAGGATGAAGTGTGATATATGTGATATGTGAGCTGAAAGGCTATATGTGAGGCCGACGGGCCATTTGTGAGAGCCGGATAGCTGTATGAGCTATAAGGCTATGTTTATGCACTGCCACGCCAATAGTCCCTGAGTAGCTAACAACGGTTCGGGTTAGGGCTGTGTGCCTTCCCGGCGGAGAAAGGGGATGAGGGTGGAGTGTGATATGTGCTGCTGCTGCATGATGATTTGCTTACATGTTATGTGCTTATGTGTGGTATAAATGTTTAGTTACTACTGGGATTCTTTTGAATCTCATTCTTTCCTTTGAACTAACCTTTCAGACAGGGCGACTGGCTCTAAGGAGAAGCGTGTGACCCGGAGCGGTTAGAGCTTCCTCGGGACATTAGGATGGTTTTTGTTGGTTAATCATTTTGGATAGGGATTATTGTACTACATTTTGAGATGTAATTAGTGTGGATATCTTGGTTTGTAATCCCCTGCGTAGAATTTGAAACTCTATATATATATAGATGAACCCGGGGGTTGCCGGGGTTTAAATTACGAACTCTGATATATGTGAATGTAAATTAACTGCACAGGTGATTATATTCGGTAATTGAAAAAGAGACCTGGGTAGGAAAGAAGTTTTAAAAATTTTGTAAGGTCCTACTGCTTGGTAGGTAATTTAATACGTTTTGAACCATCCGACGGTCTCAAACCCCTTTTTATTATGCATTATCGAATATTAATTACAGTAACTAAGGCAGGGGGTTACACTCACTATCAAACACTCGTGAGTAAGAGCCACTCCCACTCGAGTGCAAGCCTCCCATCACTCGAGTGAGCCAGCTGAAAATCAGTGTCGTGCTTCCGAAAAGGGGTCTTCAGGGTAGTTTCTTCCAACCCTTTTAGCATGTGTTTAGGCCTCTAATGGTCATCCTAAAGAGTTTAAATGATAACCAACTTAGAGTATTATAGAGGTAAGCATATAGAAAAGAGATTGATTAGTTGTCCCAAATCTGGTTTATAGGATTTGACATTTGCCCTGGTCGTGATCGAATTGTGTTGGAGTACGTCAGGAAAGAACAAGGTAGTGACTCTTCTCTTATACTTTGTGTAAATGTATTGTATGTATGTTGTCATGCATTGTGTTGCTATTGTTGGTTTGTGATACCTTGTGGAGCTTTGTAATGCTTTGTGCTTTATGATGCTACTGCATAGTATTTACAGTGAAAGCGGGCATAGGGATTATAGCGAAAGCTGGCATAGTGTTTACCGTGAAAGTGGACATTAAGATTATAGCGAAAGCTATCGCATTGTGATTACAACCATGAGTGCTGTCGTTCGTGGCATGAGCCATGAATAATTGAGATGTTGCTGAACATACTCATATATGCTATATGTTTATACATTGTATGAGTGATTTGTTACTACTGGGATTCTCTTGAATCTCATTCTTTCTAATGAGTAACATTTCAGACAAGGCAAATGGCTAATAGGGAAGCGGACAGCCCAGAGCGGTTAGGATCTCTTAGAGACATTTTATGTGGTTGTTGGTTATCTGTTTTGGATTTGGGATTACTGTATATATTTTGGGTTGTAAATATTATTTTTGGATATGTAATCCCCTATTTTGAGAAACTTTACACCCATTTTATATATACATGTAACCCGGGGTATGCCGGGATTTTAGTTGTGTGCTCTGATATTTATCAATGTTGATTTTGTCTTATTGGTCTCTTTTTCACTTTAATTTCATAAACTTGATGTAATTACGGTGAGGGGGTTACATTTTAGACATTGGAGTTTAACATGTTTGAGAATTTTCCCAAGAGCAAAAGTCATATAGAAAATGAATTAGCCAAAAAGGCTTAGCTTCAAGGATGTATATAATGACTTTACTGTTGACTAAGAGATAATCTTGACTCTTAGAGTTGTGTCTTGAAGAATAGGAATATTCATCTCAAAGATTCAAATATAATACACTAGTTACTCATAGATATATGATATCAATGGTTCATCTATTTGAGCAATAAAATGAGTGCAAATGAATTATGTATGATTAAGCACATACTCATTGGTCTAAATGACTAGAGTACTAGAATATTATCATAGAAGGTTATTGCACTATAATGGTTAATGCATTAAGATTCAATGCACTAATGAACATTCAAAATACTTGGAATAACATGGCCAACCAAATATTTATGCATTAGGCATAAGGCTTTCACACACATATTGAATTCTTTTCTAGGAAATACACTTGAAACTCATATAGATAGTTAACTTGTTAGAAAATAATGGTTGAGGAGTTCAAGCAATAACAGGTTTAAAATCAAGAAATAATATGTGAATGATGGGGAAAACTCTAGTGGATAGATTTAAAGCATTTCTGACTTTCTGTATACATAAATACTAACTTCCAATTTTGAAACCGATTTAAATGCAAATAAGATATGAATAATTTTCAAATAATGTGTATGTAGTTTTATAAACAAGATGAATTGGAATCTAAGTACATTTTTGAAATGTGCATTTCAAAACTCAAATACATAGAAAGATTATGCACAATTTCACTTTTAGTCCATTTAGCAATCTAAAAACAATTTGAAAACCATAAATGATTGATTGCTAATGGTATGCAATAATAAGCAACAATTCATTGCCCAATTTAGTCCATATAAGCACAAGATATGAAAAGATATGGAGTAAGGATTAGATATCACCATAATTTTTCTTGTCCTTGCTATAGCTTGCTTGGTTTTTGTGGAATAATATTGATTTTCCTCATTACACACACATCACCAAAATCCAAACTCCATAATTCAGCATCATCAAGATATGAATTTGTTTTCATGTGGCTATAGTCTTGAGAAGCTTTTTCTTATCCTACAAAACTGTATAAATCTCTTTTTCTTCATAGTATCCAAACTTGATTGGATATATTTCTTGTTAGCTTGTAGGAATCAAGATAAAATCCACATGCTCTAAGAATATAATTAATCAAGGAAATTGAGCATAACAAATTAAATATGTCTTTATGCATAAAATAAATATTTTCTTTTCAAATTATAACATATGTATAAAGAATTAACCTGTTAGCATTGCAATCCCTTTATAAATAAATCTATGAAGTGCCTTTTTAAGGGATGCGAAAACATAATTTCAAAATCGTTTGCAATACTCATTCCTAAGGTTCCAAAATATAAAACCTCAATAAATATTATAGATAATGGCATAGGAGGTTTTATCTTTGTGTACCTTTGCCTTAAATACTTGGAGGATTGCTTTTGCTTACCCACTGCATCTTTCTATGATGTTGATACTTTGAATATCTTGCTTTGGGTGCTGGCAACCTTCTCTCAAAATATATAGACTCCAGGAGTCTTTTACTTGATGCTTGAGAGATCCTCCTTTTCTTTTTCTCCTCAAGATAGTTGAACGGTACCCTATGGTAGTCCATTCTTGAGGTAGAATGTACTCCTTTTCTCCATTGCCTTTCTTTATGGTTAACTTTGCAGTTCCAGCAATGGGTGATCCGAGAGTTTTCCTAATTAATGTGAATCTCCATTTAGGTACATTAGGAACTCTTACAATCTTCTTCATTTTCTCAATATCCTTTTGTCCATTCTTTCTAGAATCAATTTGCACAAATGAAACACTAGATGGGCAGTTTGATACCCACTTTGCTTTTGTTTTTTGATTGTTAGCATTGGACTTTACTTGATTTTTTGGAACCCAAGCATAATGATTTTTCACATTAGAATTTCTTCTAATATAACATGTGTGAGAAATGTGACCGGATTTACCACAATAATTACAAATTATATGATGATATACATTATGAGAGTTTATGCAAGCATTATGTAGGTCAACAAAGTAAAAGCCCAAATAAATTTCATTTGAACATTCTTTTGTCCCAATAAACTTTCCTGCATGATTGCAAATATTTTTGCTTTTCAGAATATAATCAATACTTGGTTGAAAAACACTTTTATGCAAACTTTAAAAATTAGTTTTTAAAATAACTTTAGAAGAATTGGAATTGTTTACCATATGTGTGTCTTGAGCTCTAGAGGATGATCCATCAAATTCCTCCGTAATGAGCTCTTCTTGGGAATCATTTTCCTCTTGTTCTTCTATATTGACAAGATCATGGAAGTGTTCCATGATTTCTCCTTCTTCATTGTCAACTTCCACTTGTTCATGAACCGTAGGTATGTAGCTTATAGTTTCACATGAACAGTCAATACTTTCAACTTCAACACACTTGTTAGAAATATAGATAGAATCAAGAGAATCCTAAATATCTCTAGCACTAGAGCAAAATCTAATTTTTTCAAAATCATTTTCGGTTACAGCATTATACAAAATTTTCATTGCTCTAATATTCAATGAAAACATTTTCTTCTCTGCTTCTGTCCAATCCTTTCTCAGTTTGAAATCAAAGACATTTGTAAAAACATTCCATATATCAAAATCAGATGCTTTAATAAAACTGGTCATTCTAGCTTTCCAAAACCAAAAATCAATATCTTTTAAAATAGGTGGAATTGTATAGTCAAAACCTTCAGAAAGCATATAACACCCAAAATCATCAATTATAAACTCTTGAGACTGTTAAGTCCTTTAAACAAGAGTCCAGTTCTAATACCAAATGTTAGAATCGGCTGATACCCAAGAGGGGGTGAATTGGGTGTAAGATAAAAACTTAAGAACTTTGAAAATATTTTTGCATGGTAGTAAAAGTAATATGAATGAAAGTAATGAATCATAAATCAACAGTAAGATTAAATAATGTATGCTGTATATATAATAGCTTAGGGAAGAGAATATACAAATTGTGATTTATCCTAGTTCAGTCCAATCTGCGATAGTCTATGTCCAATCCCCAGGCTCTTCCTGAGATTTTAAATTCACTATCTTCTTATTTAATCCAAGGACAAGAAAAGCCTTTACAACCTCACAAGTTTAACCAAGCACTTGTGAAGCCTTTTACAATTCTCTCTTTGAGATACTCCCCCTTACAGCAAGTCTTACGAGCAGAGCAAATCCGAAGACATTTCTTTACTGCTTACTCGTGCAAGTCTTACGAGCAACAACATTCTCTCCTGCGTACACCCCTATAAGTCTTACGAGCAGTAATGTTCTCTATTATTTGCACCTTGTAAGTCTTATGTTCAAAAAGTCTTACACAATTCTCCCTACAGCTTCTCTTATAAGAAAATCAACCCTCTGAAGGTCCCTCTACCCTGAGATCAATTCAGAAATACAAGTGTTTACAAACTCTCTCACGGAGTGGATAAAATGCTCACTGAAGTACAATACAAATAACTCTGTCTCAAATATACATGATATAGAAAATAGATAAGAACAGAGAGTATTCGGCTGGAAGTGGATGATTCATACTCTTAGCATGTTTTGCATTGTTGTGTTTTGTATACTTTTCTTTGATGCTTCCATATTTATAGTTGAATTATAGTAGATGATCGTTGTAAGCATTTATCTGTTAGTGTCCCATTGCTTCGTTTGACCAAATTTCATATTTGAAAAACTAGCCGTTACGTTTGGTGGATGCTCTGCTTTTGTAAAGTCAACTTTTGTCTCCTTACATCATCTCTTCATTTTATAATCAGACAAATATATTAAACACTAATACAATGATGTGTTAGAGTGATTGGCAGAAATATGGATCAATTACACAATCATTCCATTGATTTTCAGAAGTTTTGGATACGTTGCTCATCGAATTACTCGAGTGGTCACTTGAGTAATCCTGGGTTATTACTTGAGTGATCCCTCAAGTAATCACCTTCAAAATTTGGCCGAGAGCATTTCTAACTTCATTACTTGAGTGATTCCTCTAGTAATCCCCTTCAAAATCTGTTTGAGAGCATTTCCAACTTTATTAGTCAAGTGATCCCTCAAGTAATTCTTTCTTTTCCTTTCTAATTACTCGAGTGCTCCATTGAGTAATCTTTTCATTTTAATTCTAAATATTTCAAATAATATATCATTGGAAAGCTCTCATCATCTACATTCAAATACAACAAGAATCAACTCCAAACTCAATGTATACAGAAAGTTACAATCCAAAGAGTATCTTCTACACTATATAATGTTTGAAATCACGAGCATCAAATTCTAGAAGGCATAAATCTTAGTATATAGCTTCAAATATGACAAACTACCTATCCGTGGAAATCTCTTTAAGTCTCTATTTAGATGGCATTAATTTCTTTACAATCCGATGTGTAGTTTGGGAGTTGTGTCTAAAATACCAAAGCACCTTGTACTGTGATGGTGATTTCAGTGTGAAATTTCAAAGCTAATATCTCTATCATTTGAACTCCTTTGAATATTATATTTGGTCAAAACACCGTATTAGGAGTCTAGTTTCATATGCCTCTAGTTTTAGCTTAATCTGACATGTGGTTAGAGAGATATCACCAAAATACCAAATCTCTATCCGATTGCATGAAAACAGAGTACACCTGAATGCTCATTAGTCTAGTGGTCACTAGAGTAATTTTGTGTCATTACTCGAGTGAGCCCTCGAGTAAGTACCTCAAAAATGAGGCAGTGGCACATTACTCAAGGGATTACTCGAGTAATCACCTATGGAGGTAGCATAACTTCCGTATATTGACCTATTCCAGCCTTCAGTATCACTTGTAGGAGCTTGAATCTTGATATTCTCATTTGATCTTGCAAGTTCTTCTTTCTTCAATCTCTTTCTTCTTGTTTTGCCACTTGATGATCATTCTTCATAACCCAACTAGATATCTTCTTGAATATCTTCAATCTTCTTCTTTATTTGGTTGACTAATCTTGAATCTTGATATTCCTATTAGATCTTACAATTTCTTCTTTCTTCAATCCCTTACCTCTTTATTTTTTTCTTGATGACAATTCTCCATTTATGAGCATTATAAGCAAAATAACATTAACCTACTATCGGGTTTATGACTAATCTATAAGATATACAACATTAAATATAGTAGTTAGTCAATGTAGAAGATAAGTATATTATACAAACTTTTTGCTCTTAATACTTGACATCTACATTTGACATATCAAAACTATTCATATCTAACATTCGTTCCCAACGAATATCAGTGATCTCCAACACCTTCTTATACCTTGATTTCTTATCTTGAAAATTTTTAGCAATTTCTTCTTTTGCTCTATCTATTGCTTCATAAATATATGGCATGGAAGGTCTAGAAACACCATCTTCAAGCCTCAAAACTCTTACAAGCGGAACCACACACTTCAAACAATACATAATGGACTTCCAAAATTTAGAATCACTAAAAACCACATCCTCTACTTGCTTACCCTCACTTTTACTAGCATAAGAACTAAAAGTCCAATCTTTTGAAGCAAACATAGTACAAAGAGCACTCTTCTCTTCTAACATCTTCCCTGTTGACACAAGATTTGCAACACCATCTGTCACAACTTGTACTACATTATCCTCTCCAATTTGCTCAATCATGTTGTCTAGTAATTCAAACATTTGATTGTCATCTTTAATAACACTACTTGTGTCCACAGATTTTAGGAAAACTGTTCTACTTGGATTGTTTACCAAAAAATTAGTAAGAGACCTCCCTTTACCATTAGTCCAACCATCACACATCAAACTTTCTTGAACTTGATCGACTGCCTTTTTAAAGTAAGAAACTCTCACCTCATGAAAAGTAGAAGGTTCCAAACCCCTACCATATTCACCAATAGATTTTAACATTTGTACAAACAATGGACTTCTTACCAAATTTAATGGTAGAACATTACCATATATGCACTTACAAATATATTGAATTACTAAATCTCTATCTTTTAACATCTCATTCATTGTTCTCGGTTTTGTAGATTTTGATGTTTCATCCTTCCCCTTAGCAACAAAAGAGTCCATTGTTCCCTTATTTGCATTAGCATCTTGGGAAGTTTCCTCCTTAAACACTGCAAGACTAATAGCATTTTTACTTTTTTCTCTATTGTCTAGCATTTTAAGACACAAATCCTTAACATCATTAGGAACACTTGTACAAGGGGCTACATATTCTCTAGTTCTAGCCAAGTGATGTTTCATCCTAGCCATACCACCCCAATATTCAAGTAATAATATTTGCACTTAACCAGAAGTCTATGTGGAGGAACACTTTCACAATAACTCCATGTAATATCAACTTCCTTCTTTTTTTTTATTATGAGTCATTCTTCCCACCACAAAAATAACACAACAACACCAAAATAATATAAGAGGAAAAATAACCAGTTGAATTGCAATGAAAGAGGAAGATGAATAGGAATAAGTATTACCCTGTTGGAATGAGTAAAACACTTTTTCCACTGTGTGGAGAATGGAACAATCCAATAAAGAATATAATGGCAAGGAGAAAGAGGAATACAAAATAAGGTTATAATGGGATAAAAGGAAATATATAGGGCTCAATATCTTGATGTGATATTCAAAGGAAATACATATAATCTCTTTTCTACACAAAAAGATTAATTAATTAATAAAAGATCCCACAAATTATGGAAATCACTTAGTCTAAATAAAATTCAGTTGAAATATATCAAATATCATGAATTCATAATAATTGATAAATACTAGATTTGGATATTTTATATATAATAATTTACATATAATCTTTTTTCCTTAAAAACGTAATCCTCTTTGATTTTTCTTCAATTTAGATATTAATATTTACTTTATTCTTAAAGTCAAATAGGCCATATAAAACAAAGGAAATAAGGTATGTAATGGAAGAATCAAGATATTCTCTGTCAAATAAAAGCAAAGAATCACTAGCAAAATGGAAGAATAAAGGGGGAAGTGGTCATTTTGAACTAGGTCGCACACAGATCCGGGTCAGATCTGTGTGCAACCCGGTCATCTGTAGCTTCGCTTGATTTTTCTCTAATTCATGATTCAAGTGATTCCAGTGAGAATCACGTGGAGTAGAGCTGATTCAGGGCTATTTTGAAATACTCCAGTGATTTGAATCACTGGAAGCAATATTTGGATCGATTCGTATGATATGGATCGTGTTTCATGCGATTCTGATAATGCTATGAGGACGCAGTTGAAGAACTATTGGGGCCGGAGTAGACTACGGTAAAGGGTTAGGTCGAAGAAGAAGAAATCTGTGCCAACATTAGATAAAGATACTCTTCGGCATCAGAGAAGGCGGAGAGAAAGTCGAGACCAATGTGGTGGTGGAGAGTGTGGGAGCAGGCGATCGAGACAATGAAGGATGGGGAGTATGGGGTAGTGGAAGGGTTTTATTTTTCTTTTTTTTAGCAAAAAATAGTGAGACAAATAGGATTAAAATTAGTTTAGGTGTTTAATTGTTCAGAGTACAAATGACTTGGCATTCTGGGCAATGATCTAAAACCCGGACCAGACTAGATGGTGCAGTCGTCATCCGGTGACTTTAGCGGGCTCAGTTTGTAGCTTTAGACTGTCTTAGGGATTGAGCCAGTTTAAGTCACATAGAACAGGCTTTTGTGCTAAGAACTAGATTTAAACTGAGAACCGGAAAGGCTTGGAAGAAACCAGACGATCTGAAAAGAGGAAGAAAGTGAATGGGAGGGAAAGGGGTAAATAGCATTAGAGAAAATAGGAAAGATGGAGACAACGACCCATTAAAAAAGAATATTGAAAAAAAATGAAAGAACAGTAACTTATCATGAAATGTGCTGTTGGTTTTTTAGCCACTAGAGCTTGATGGAGAAAGCTAATGCTAAAGGAGGAAATGCTCCGAATTGAGATGCCTTAAAACCCAGAAGGAGCTTCTAAAAGTGTGATGAATAAGATTAGAAAAGACAAAAAGGAAGAGTGATTCATATATGAAAGAGAAAAATAGGGTTTAGATTTGAATTGACATTTGCTTTTCGACTTCTATTTGATGTAATATCCCAAATTTTAGGACTAAAGGCCAGATAATAAGCATGAATAAGGTGGACTACAATAAGCCCCGATTTAGCAAGAATCCCAGAAATGAGGATTTGCTGCTAGTGTATCTTTCCAGCTTGACAGTCTAGTTGTGTGACATTTTTAAATAGGAAAATGATGTCCAATTCCTATGATATTTTTCAATATAAAAGTACACTTATCAAGCTTTAATTTGATAGGTCATATAAGTCATTTGGAGCTGTACATAAAGAGTTATGTATTTTTGAAGTTAGCTCAGTAAAACTGGTGATATTCAGTGGCAGCGTCCAAAAATATTAATTCTGGGAATTGTGAACTTCTAGTTGGCTAAAGGCTATATTTTTCATTGAAAATAGACTTAATAAGGGTTACATAGCCTTTGAAACCACACCAATTGGACATTTGATTCACAGAACCAGGAATAAAGTCTCTGGTTGATTTTAGAAGTGATCACTCAAGTGATGACCCTTTATCACTTGAGAGACCACTGGAGTATGTGTATTGAAAATGTCTTCAATCTCTTAGCCATATTTTGAGAGGTGTCACTTTAGTGATGATCAAGGATCAATTGAGTGACCACTTGAGTGATAAGGTAAGAAATGAAGAATGTGACTCTCTGCCAAGATTTGCAAGGGCATACTTGAGTGATCACTCAAGTGATGACCACATATCACTCGAGTTATAGAGTCAGAATTGTTGCTTCCACTCTCTGCCAAGTTCTGGAAGGGATCACTCTATTGGTTACTCGAGTGATGACCCTGAATCACTCAAGTAAAAACTAGATTAATGAAGTCCAGATTGCATGATAAGTATCTATTGTTTATTGATTTGTTATCTATATGATTAACTCTTTATTGTATTAGTATTCTTAGTATATTTTCAAGGAAACACTGAAGATATCATGTAAGAGAGAGAAAAGTCACTTTACGAAGAATGCAATGTTCGTAATGCTCACCTACCGCAATGGCTATTTTTCAAATATGAAGAATAGTCAAAAGAAGCTGTGCAACTCTAACAGGCATGTTGAAATGCTGACAATGACTATGAAACTTAACTATATATAAGGAAGCATTCAACGGAGACAAAACAGAACAACGTATTGAGCCATCAATGATTAATTCACATTTGCTCTGTTTTCCATTCATTCATATACTCTGTACTTCAGTGATTCTATGTTCTCTCTGTATGAGAGTTTTTCATTATAAACTCAATATCTGTTATTGAGACAACTTAAGGTCGTGGAACCTTGAGTTGGGGATTGGTTTACATGTGTAAGGGGGAGCAAGTATCCAGTAAAAGAACTTGTTGTGTACTAAGATGCCAAGAACCCACTGAATCTTGGAAGATATAGTGAAATTCTCATAGGAACTCTAAGACTGGACATAGGTCAAAGTGGTTGTGGCTAAACCAATATAACTCTCGGTGTACACTTCGGTGATATCTCTCCTAGCTCTTAATGGCTTTAAATTCTGTCAATTTTTATATACTGTTCAAATATTTTTTGATCACCCAATTCACCCCCTCTTGGATGAAACTCTTGCGCTAACATTTGATATCAGAGAATAGGTCTTCTTGTTTAGGTATAAAAACCTAAGAAGGATTTGATGGCAAGCATGGGTGAAGTACTTCCTGATGGAGCTTTTATCACTAAACTACTAGGGTTCAACGGCAAATACTTCTCTTTCTAGAAAGTGAAGTTCAGAGTATTCGTATTGGTAACTAAATATAGACTATGGGATGTGTTTGAAGATGGGAACCATGTACCTATGAAGATTGTAGAATCACAAAAAGTTCACAAGACACCAGCAAAGTATGATGAAAATGACAAGAAGCTCATCACTCTTAATAGCAAGGCAATCCTAATGATTCAAAGTGCTTTAAGTCAAAAAGAGTACTTTAAAATTTGCACACTTCCAACAGTTAAAGAAATGTGGCAAGCCCTAGAAATAGCTCATGAAAGAACTTTAGGAATAAAAGAATATTGGATCAATACTCTAATTATTGAATTTGATCTGCTTCAAATGAAATCAGGTAAGTCAATAGTTGAATTTGAACTTAGATATACTCATCTTGTTAATCAACTTGCAACACTTGAAAAATTCTAAGATCAGAATACCCAAGTAAGGAAAATATTGAATATTATCTCTAATAAGTGGGAGGTCAAAGTCACACCGATAGAGGAATCAAAAGGTGAATCAATGCGGTTGGTTGCTTCTCTATTTGGAAGTCTCTCTTAATATGAAAGTAGGATAAAGTTTAAACGAAAACTTGAAGAGATCGGTGACAAGAAAAAGAAAAGCCTCTTACTAAACGTAAAGGTGGAAATTCAAGAAGATGATTATGAAGATTTCGATGATGATGAAATAGGCCTAATAATAAATGCTTCAAGAAGTTTTACAAGAAAGGTCAGTAATTTAAAAATCTTAAGAAAGGAGGAACAAGTAACAGAAGAGAAAACATGGAGCAAATCATCTGCTATGAATATGGAAGCAAGGACACATCAAGTCAGAATGTCCAAAGCTAATTTTGAAGAACAAAGAAAATAGCAAAGGCAAGATCTTTAACAAATGGAAGAGATAGCTCATTTGATGAAGATAGTTATAAAGAAGTTGCCAATATCTGTCTAGTTGCTCAAGAAGAAATGGAAGAGGATGAGGTAACTAATTTTAATCCTACCTATGATGTATAACTTTTCGAATATAATGCTTTACATTCTGAATTCATTAAAGTGGTTAAAGAATTAGTTGTTTTCAAAATGAAGAACAAAAATCTTGAAGAAAAACTAAAAGATGTTTCAGAAAAAGATTGTGAAACTCGTCCTTCTTTTAAAAAGAAAAATGCTGATCTCACTAAAACTCTTGAAAAATTCACCAAAGGCAGTGAGATGTTAAATGTAATCCTAAAATATCAAAATTTTGTAAATGATGGATTTGGTATTGGATACGATCCAAAATCAGATAAAAGCAAAGGAAGGAAGAAAATAGGTGGTAAATCATACTTGAATTATTTTCAACATTCTTTACATATATCGAATCCTTTTACACATTGTAGTTACTGCAATAGAAAAGGTCACTACACTTCATCATACATTCATAAAAAGAAAGGAAAAATAGGAACCTATAAGTGGGTGCCTAAAGGATCCTATGTTCATAAATATTTTGTACTAACCCAAAAGGACCCAAAAAGATATGGGTACCAAGACTTAATTTCTTTAATTGCAGATATACCTCAAAGCATCTAAAGATGCCAAATTGGGTATAGACAGTGGATGCTCTCAACATATGACTGGTTATTCTGAAAGTTTTACCACGTTACAACCTAAGGAAGGTGGAATGATAAAATTTGGATGAAATCAATCTAGAAAGATAACAGGAATTGGTGAAATCAAAAGCAATAAAGGTATACAAGTTAAAGATGTATATTACATTAAAGACTTGTGCCACAATCTGTTGAGCGTGAGTCAAAGTATAGATAAAGACAATTAGGTGATATTCGAGTCAAAAGAATGTCTAATTGTCAGCAAGAATAACTTACAATTAGAGAAGAAAAATCTTAAACCAAAGCTCAGAGCACAAAGGGAAGGTAATTGCTATAGTTTTGATATAAGTAAAAATGTTTGTGAGAATTGATTTCTAAGTAACGTTGATGAAAGTTGGTTATGACATAAGAGACTTGCTTATGTCATTATGCACCAACTAGGCAAGTTACTCAAAAAGAATTTAGTAATTGGCTTACCCAAAGTGAATTTCAAAATTGATTTGATTTGTGATGCATGTCAAAAGGGTGAACAAACAAAATCATCTTTTAAATCAAAAAATGAAATCACAACTAATAAACCTCTACAATTGCTATATATGGATTTAGTTACACTAGCAAAAGTTAAAAATCTTGGTGGCAACTTATATTTATTAGTCATTGTCGATGATATTTCTAGTTTTACATGAACTATTTTCTTATCATCGATGGATGAAACCTTTAGTGAATTTATTGTTTTTGCCAAGAAAGTGCAAAATGAGGAAGGTATGTCCATTACAGGTATTAGGACAGTTCATGGTGGAGAATTTGAAAATCATGCCTTTAGAGAATATTGCGATACCAACCACATTAATCTCAACTTCTCTGCAACAAGGACACCTTAACAAAATGGAGTCGTAGAGAGAAAGAATAGAGTTTTCACAGAAATGGACAGAGCCATGCTGAATGAAAAGAAAGTGTTATAAGTTTTCTAGACCGATGCAATAAGCAGAACATGCTAAATCTCAAACAGAGCCTATATGAGAACTAAACTTGGAAAGACATCGTACGAACTATACAAAGGAAGGAAGCTGAACCTTTCTCATCTACACATCTTGTTCTAAGTTTTTTTATTCATAATAATGGTAAAAATAACCTAGGAAAGTTTGATTCCAAAATTGATGAAGGAATATTCATAGGCTATTCTAACTGACGTAAAGCATATAGAGTTTTTGTAATACCCCAAATTTTGGGATTAGAGCTTGGGAATATCCTAAATTAAGCAGACTACTAAGCCCTGATTTAGTAGATATCTCAAATCTATTTTCTAATGTTCATTATTCTTTGGGGCATTAAAGAAAATAAAATGGTGAATTTTGAAGAAAGTGATTATGCTTCCAGTAAAATTTCCTATGAGGCAGTAAGTTTGTCATGAGGTTTCAGAAGACCAAATTATGAGAAAAAATTATGAAATCTTATAGGGTGAAAGTAGAAATCCTAAGATTTAATTTTATAGGTTATATAAATCAATTGAAGCTATATATAAAGTGTTATGAATTTTTGAAGTTTGCCCAGCGAAATTGATTATTTTATGGAACAACATGTAAAGATTGAAAATCTGGGAATGATATGCTTCTATCTAACAAAAGGCTATATTTTTCCTTGAAACTAGACTTAATAAGGGTTCTATATCCTTTGGCATCACTCCAAAATGATGTCCAAAAATTTAGTTATGATTTTTCAAAGTTAGGGTAGAAAATTTGCTAGAATTTCCCATAAATCTGAAAATGAAAAAAAAATGTGATGGCAAGTGTTGTAATTATAAGATAAATTGTGATCAGCTTATTTTGGGCTAATGGAATAATCTAGGATGTGAATTTGGGTTGTCCAAAAAAGGAGGGATTGATTAAATTTTAATTCACGTTATGACACCACTTTGGAAGAGGATATGGTCAAAGTCCAAATGTGTCATAAAATTTGGTTTTCTTGTATTAAGTAAATAGACAAAAAGGCAAGACATATTAAAAACACTTTTTCCCTTCTTCCTCTATCCAAAACTATCGTGAAAGCATAGGCATAGAGAGAGAGAGAGAGAGAGCTTGTGAGGATTTTTAGAGATAGAAGGAGGAAAATCTCATAAGGTAGGTTGATTTCTTCAGTGAATTCGTACCAAACGTGTATAATCCTTCTCCTAAGCTTCTATTCTATGTTGTTTGAGGTGTTTGAAGCAAAATTTTTGCTATTTAAAGAGGTTAGGGTTCAGCCATAGGAAGGATAGGCCAGAAGGAGCTTAAGGTAATCTCTGAAACGTCGAATATTGATTGTTCTGGCCGTTGTGAGTAGTTTAATTGGTAAAATTCTGATTGATTTGCTTTAAGTTCAAATTTGGTAAAGGAGATGACCTAAGTGTTATGCTGTCAAAATTGGGTCTAAATGGTAGTTATAACGTAATTAAATAGTTAATAAAGTGGTTAGGAGTAGAAAAGAACATGTCTGTGAAGTCAGAATTGGAAAATCCCAATTTTTCCTAGAGAATTGAGAATTTTAGGCAGTGCTATTTGGAGAGCTTAGAGTTAGATTTTCAATAATTTGATGATTCCATTAAGTTCAAGAGGGAAAATTAGGTGGGATTATAGTTGGTCACTATTTGGGGAAAGCCCAAAAAAAATTATGAAAATGCCCTTGAAACCCTGAAATAAGGGTTGTTAAGGCTATTTTTGTAATCTGACAATGAATTTGATAATTCTGAGTCCTGAAATGGATTCCTTAAGTGAAAATATGTAAGAATATCCCATGTCAAAATTTCAAGAAAAGTACAGTCAGACCGGGTATGGAGAGGTCGGGCCTGGTCCCTTGGGCATTTTGGTAAAGTTTTACTATAGGCTCGTATAAGCACCAGAAACACTATAAAAGTGTCTAAACTAGTACATTTGATGTTTTAGTATCCAGTTGAAAACCCGAGGGATTGGTAGTGAATCAAAGCACATGGTTCGAAGCGGAAAAGGTCTAAGGTAGGGAACTTACCTCTCCTCGTGTATTTGATATTTATGCTATGGTCATAAGTATGGTGTTTGAAACATTGAGCACACAGATATGTCATTATGTGAGCATGAGTTATGTAATACAAGCAAGTCATGCATTAAGCACTTATCTTGCATACATATTGGTATTGTTTTCCTATTGAGATTCTCTTGAATCTCACCTTCCCTTACCAACAATTTAGACAGGCAAATATAGAAGGTATGCAGAAATTAGAGAAGAGAACTGTATGAGAGGGTGTTGCAGTGGTGGAGCGAAGACAGGAAGAAGTCTTCATTTCACTGGGATGAGATTAGACACCCTAGTAGCACTATATGGCTACCTTAATTATAAGTATCATCTATAAACCCTTATGGGTATTTTCTGTAATCATGCATATATTATAAGTATATTTATGTTATTCTTGTGTTACCCACCAAACCGCATATTGTTTTCCATGAATACTTTGGTAAAGGTGAAATTAAATTAAGGGCGTGACATTTTGGTATTAGAGCATGTTAAAGATGTGACTAATCAGTCCATGATCGGGGGTTCTCATGCAAAATGTAGAGTTCTGACGCTTCACATAGGCGCCCATACACTTGGTCAGCCTCTCAAGGGGACTACATAAGATACCTTAGCATGCATGTTCTACATAGTAAATTTTTTGAGGTTTCTCCATGTTAAGCGACGATCCCTAGAATCACTATTGTGATAAAGGAATATAGGCATGATGTACGGTGATATATGAGGCATGATGATTTTGCCGTATGTTGATCGTAGAGGATCTGATTTGATGATACTGAAGGTTGGGGATAGGCTTGAATTAGGTCCAAGCTGAAATAGTGCTTAGGTTGTAATATGAATCAGGTTGCACTATGGTTCTATTGCATGACAAAATTTTGAACCTTATGAACCTTGTGGATAGTGTTAAACCTTTTGTAATGTTTTGAGGATGTTTTGGGTTAGAGAATCTAGGCTGGATGATCTTACAAGCCGCATATGTTGTAGTGGACCTGTGTGTTCAAAGGCCCTAAGACCTAGGGGACCAGTGTGCTCTTAGGCTGGCAAATATACTCAGATTTGTGTTGGGTTAGTGATGATATATGGAAATGAGGCAAGTGATTTCCCGCTCAACTAATGTTGAGGTTCTAAGTGTTGAATTGCAATCTAAGGATCAAACTTAATAGTTGAACTGATGCTTAGGAATTTGATTTAACCTAGATGTTCTGAGGAACTAGAACATGGTACAAAATGGCTCTAAATGTGTATAAGGTATCTCGATGTTGCTAGTTGATAATTTAGGATAGTGAAAGAGCTACCTACAGAGGGTTCTGATCGGAAAGGGCTACCTAAGGAGAGTTCTGATCCGAGAGAGCTACCTATAGAGAGTTCTGATCGGAAATGGCTACCTATAGAGAATTCTGACTGAAGGTGATGACCAGTCAATTGACTGAGTGAGGCATCAAGTACAGTACCATAGTGTGGAGCAACTATGATGACGAACCCTAGTGTGGCAACCACCGTGATGACAAACTCTAGTATGGAGCCACCATGATGATGAACCCTAGTGTGCAACCACCTTGATGACAAACCGTAGAGTGCAGCTGCCATGATGTTGAATCGTAGAGTAAAGCTATGGAAACATAGGCTCTCAAGGATGTGTTGATTATGTCTTTTGGAAGTAGAACTTTGGGGCCATGTTATCGTGTGAGAAGGGGTCTTAGAGTAATGTTAGGTTGGCAGAAGCCAAAAACTGTTATTGAGATGTATAGTTTTCTAGATTTTGTAGGTTATTACCGGAAATTCATTCAAAATTTTTTCGAATGGTGTTGCCAATGACCAAGTTCCCACAAAAGGATCAATCATTGAGTGGGATGAATGATGTGAATGATGTGTATATTTGTTTGAGTGGCATTGCCATTCCAATAGTCCTCGGTAGCTAACAACAGTTCGAGTAAGAGCTGTGTGCATCCCTAGTGGTGAAAGAGGATGAGGATGGTGTGTGACCATGCCAATAGTCCTCCGGTAGCTAACAACGGTTTGGGTGAGAGCTGTGTGCATCCTCAGTAGTGAAAAAGGATGAGGATGGGGTGTGATAATGAGTTCATTATGCGTGTGACCATGCCAATAGTCCTCTGGTAGCTAACAACGGTTTGGGTGAGAGCTGTGTTCATCCCCGGCGGTGAAAGAGGATAAGGGTAAGGTGTGATTATTCCAATAGTCCTCAGGTAGCTAACAACGGTTTGGGTGAGAGCTGTGTGCCTCCTGGGTGTTAAAGAGGATGAGGGTGGGATGGGAGGTTGAGACTCCTGGTCGGCCGCCTGGATAGAAGAGACTGAGACTCTAGGTGGGCCGTTACAGTAGGGAGCTTCGGATAGAAGTTATTGAGATTTTGAAGTTGCCTGATGTTATTGTTAAAGCTCAAAAGTCCTGATTACCACTAGCAGAGTTACTGGTAGGTGTATAGGTGAGGATAATGAGGTGATGTTGATATAGCGTAAGCCGAGGTATATGTGAACACAGCGGAAGCTGTCATTTATGTGTAGAGAATCTTTGGTGTTTTGAGTGAGTTACTCCCAGAAGGAGTGACTAGATTGAGTAGAGTGGTGGCATATTCCTCCCAACTACTGAAATCTTAAGAAATGAGCTAGTCATTCATGATTGAAAACTTTCTACGATATGTTCGTGCAAGTAATTTAGATGGGACTGTCTCAGTGAAAAGGAATTTGTGAGACGGAAGCCATCATGAAGAGGTGTTCGGAATATGTTCTGAGTGGTGTATCAAATTTTGAGGATGAAATTTATTAAACAGGGGGAGAAATGTAATACCCTAAAATTTGGGATTTGAGGCTTGGGAATAGACTAAATTAAGTAGACTGCTAAGCCCTGATTTAGTAGAAGTCTCAAATCTTTTTTCTAATGCTCTTTATGTCTTTGGGCATTAAAGAAAATAAAATGGCGAATTTTGAAGAAAGTGATTATGCTTCCAGTGAAATTTCCTATGAGGAAGTGAGCTTGTTATGAAGTTTTGGAAGACCAAATGATGAGAAAAAAATTATGAAATATTGCAGGGTGAAAGTAGACATCCTAAGTTTTAATTTTATAAGTCATATTAATCAATTGAAGCTATATACAAAGAGTTAAGAATTTTTGAAGTTTGCAAAGGGAAATTGATTATTTTCTAGAACAACATGTAAAGATTGAAAATTTGGGAATGATATGCTTCCATCTAGCAAAAGGCTATATTTTTCCTTGAAACCAGATTTAATAAGGGTTTTGTAGCCTTTTGAATCGCTCTAAAATGATGTCTACAAATTTAGTTATGATCGGGTTATTTTGGGTTGATGGAAGGATCAAGGATGTGAATTTGGGTTGTTTAAAGAAGGAGGGATTGATTCAATTTTAATTCTAGTTATGACACCACTTTGGAAGAGGATATGGTCAAAGTCCAAATGTGTCATAAAATTTGGTTTTCTTGTGTTAAATAAATAGACAAAAAGGAAAGACATATTAAAAACACTTTTTCCCTTCTTCCTCTATCCAAAACTATCATGAAAGCATAGGTAGAGAGAGAGAGAGAGAGAGAGAGAGAGCTTGTGAGGATTTTTAGAGAGAGAAGGAGGAAAATCTCACAAGATAGGTCGATTTCTTCAGTGTATTTGTACCTAACACGTATAATCCTTCTCCTAAGCTACTCTTATATGTTGTTTGAGGTGTTTGAAGCAAGATTTTTGCTATTTAAAGAAGTTAGAGTTCAGCCATAGGAAGGATAAGCCAAAGGAGCTTAAGGATATCTCCAAAACTTCGAATATTGATTGTTCTGGCAGCTGTGAGTAGTTTACATAGTGAAATTCTGATTGATTTGCTTTAATTTCAAATCCGATAAAGGAGGTGATCTAATCGTTATGCTACCAAAATTGTGTCTAAATTGTAGTTATAACGTAATTAAATAGTTAATAAAGTAGTTAGGAGTAGAAAGAACACGTCTGTGAAGTCAGAATTGGAAAACCCCATTTTTCCTGGAGAATTGGGAATTTCTGGTAGTGATGTTTGAAGAAGTTAGAGTTGGATGTTCAATGATTTGATAATTCTATTGAGTTCAAGAGGGAAAATTAGGTGGGGTTATAGTTGGTCACTTTTTCGGAAAAGCCCGAAAAAGTATAATTACAAAAAATGCCCTTGAAACCTTGAAATAAGGGCTGTTAAGGGTATTTTTGTAAATTGACAATGAATTTTATAATTTCGAGTTTGAAGATATATTCCTTGGGTAAAAAATATGTAAGAATAGCCCATGTCAAAATTTTAGGAAAAGTAAGTCGGACCGGGTATGGTTGGGCCGGGCCTGGTCCCTGGGGGTATTTTGGTAAATTTTTATGATAGACTTGTATAATCACCAGAAATACTATAGAAGTGTCTATGCTAGTACATTTGATGTTTTAGGACCATGTTGGAAGCCCGAGGGATTGGCACGTGAATCGAAGCACACGGTTCGAGCTGGAAAAGGTCTAAGGTAGGGAACTTACCTCTCCTCGTGTATTTGATGTTTGTGCTAGTATATTTAGACATGTTATTGCTTTGCTTGATTATGTGAAATATATATGAATGATTGAAGCTCTGTTTCTATTTATGATATGGCCATAAGTTTGGTGTTTGAAACATTGAGCACGCAGATAGTCATTGTGTGAGCATGAGTTATGTAATGCAAGCATGTCATGCATTAAGCACTTATCTTGCATGCATATTGGTACTGTTTTCCTATTGAGATTCTATTGAATCTCATCCTCCCTTACAACAATTTAGACAGGCAAATATAGAAGGTATGTGGAAATCAGAGAAGAGAACTCACGAGAGAGGGTTGCACTGTGGAGTAAGGACGGGAAGAAGTCTCCGTTTCACTGGGATGAGTTTAGACACCCTAGTAGCCCTGTGCTGCTACCTTAATTGTAAGTATCATGTATGAAACCTTATGGGGATTTTTTGTAATCATGCATATATTATCAATTTATTTATGTTATTCCTGTGTTGCCCATCGAATCGCATATCATTTTCCGTGATTACTCTGGCAAAGGTGAAATTAAAATAAGGGCGTGACAATTTTCAATAAACGAAGATGTCTAGTTGAAGATTCAATTCATGTTGATTTCGATGAATTTGAATCCTCTAACAAAATTATTGACGATGAGCAGGAAATAGTAGTAAATCAAGAGAATAGGCAACCTAATCCTAAATCTTACAATCTTGAGGATGACCAAACTGATAAAGAAGAACAACCACATAGACTAGAACAACCTAGAGCCTGAAAGTATAACAAAAGTCATCGTCTAGATCAAGTAATAGGAGATGTAAATGAGGAAGTCAAGACTAGGAACAAAATATTAAATAAAGTTAGTTTCTCTGCATTCATTTCTAAGATTGAACCTTCTAACATTAACGAAGTCCTATCAGATAATGATTGGGTAATAGCAATGCAAGAAGAACTCAATTAATTTGAAAAAAAAATCAAGTTTGGGATTTGGTACCTGGGCCTAAAAGGGATCATCCAATCATTGGCACAAAATGGGTATTCAAGAACAAACTTAATGAATCTACAATCATTGTTAGGAACAAGGTAAGATTGGTGGCCAAAGGCTATAATGAAGAAGAAGGTAATGATTTGAGGAAACATATGCTCCAGTGCTAGATTACAAGCTATACAAGTACTCTTAGCCGTTGCGTGCATCAAGGGATTCAAACTATACCAAATAGATGTAAAGAGTGCATTTATATATAGCTATATAATGGAAGAAGTGTATGTAAAACAACCTCCAGGTTTTGAGGATGTAACCAAACCTGATCATGTTTTCAAACTAAAAAAAGCTTTATATAGTCTAAAACAAGCTCCTAGAGCATGGTATGAAAGACTTAGCAAATTCCTCATCAATCAAGGTTTTGTTTGAGGAAGAGTCAATGCAATACTTTTAATAAAACAAAAACAAAATGATATTTTGATAGTTCAAATATATGTTGATGATATCATTTTTGGTACTACTAATGAAATTCTATGCAAATAATTTTTTGAGATAATGGAGGTGGAGTTTGAAATGTCAATGATGGGAGAATTTTTCTTGGTCTATAAATTAAGCAAAGAAAGAATGGAATTTTCATATCTCAAGCAAAATACGTAAAGGAACTATTGAAAAAATATGGGATAGATCTAGCAAACGAAGTAGACAGCCTTATGAGTTTAACTACATTGCTTGATGATAATGTCAAGGGCAAAGACTATAACATAAAATATAGTGGAATGATTGGATCATTAGTCTATCTCAACACAATTAGACCTGACATCCAATTCAATGTTTGTATGTGTACAAGATATCAATCAACAGAAAAGGAATCACAGTTGAAACTATCAAATGAATCTTTAGATATCTTACCGACGTAGAAGAATTAGGTATCTGGTATTTTAAAGGAGGAAATGAATACCTAGTTGCATGCTCAGTTCTGATCATGAAGGTTACAAGATTGACAGAAAGAGTACTAGTGGGCAATGCCGATTTCTTAGAGGCTCACTGGTATCATGGTTCAGCAAGAACAAAATACAGTGTCTTTTTCGTCAATGGAAGCTGAGTATGTCACAACGTCAAGTTGTTGTGTGCAAGTATTGTGGCTAAAACAACAACTACAAAACCTTGGTATATACTTGAAAATGATACCTATCTACTGTGATAATAATAGCACGATAAGCTTGGCAAAAGAATCTAGTTCAACACACCAGAACCAAGCATATCGATGTTAGACATCACTTTATCAGGGATTATGTTCAAAAGAAGGATGTCAAAGTGATATTCATTCTGACTCATCTTCAAATAGTAGATATCTTTATTCATAAGAAGAGAATTGGGAATGGTAGATCCCAAAAAATTGTAGGTTGATATATGTTTGAAAATGGAATTTGATTATGTTTTGATGATTACTGACTTAGGCATCAGAGTATCTAGTAATATTTTTGCAAGACCTTGCTATTCTGTTATGTGGTAAGTAAAGTAGACATAAATAAAGATTCAAATTACTTGATCGACAACTTCCAGTGATTAAGAGATCACTTGAGTGACAACTGGAAGTGATGGTTAGCATCACTCAAGTGACCACTCAAGTGATGACCTAGTAATCAAGGCAGTGGGCATTAAGTCAAATTTATTCAAATTGAAATGACATAACGGTTGAATATGAACAGTCAGAACTTAGAGAGACTGAACACTTGAGTGACTACTCAAGTGAGGTCTAAGAATCACTTGACTGAGCACTCAAGTAATCATCAGTATAGGAAGGAATTTAGCCAAGTTTCAACATAATTCTGTCATCTAGGGCTTACAAACCATCAAGGAATATACATGGGTAGTTATAATATTACTCATGTCAGGTATGCTTTTAAATTGCATTCTTTTTTATTTTTGGCATGCTCACTCCAGAATCACTCGAGTGGTCACTCTAGTGATGTCAGGCACAATAGCTATATCTGTTGGCACTTTGTCATTTCACCATTTCACTCCCATGATTCTCTTTGACCTCTAACCAAAATATTTTACATAAACCTCACCCACTCAAAACCAACCAAAACCCATTGATTTTTGCTTCTTAAAACTTCCTAAATCTCTCATATTTCTCTACCCTAGTTCTTTGTTAGTCAGCATTTAAGAAGAGGAAAATTTGTTCTTGTTCTTTAATCATTATGGTTAGGACCAAGGTGCCACAAAATATACCTATAGAGTCTTCTAAATCCTTAGAATCTTTTGATCCTACAAAATCTTCTGAATCTCCTCCTCCTTCTCCACTAAAGAAGCAGAATACAACGACAACTCTGAAACCCAAACCACAACTAAAGACAATAAAGGGGTTATGATCCAAGAGCCTATAAATACAAAGGAAAAATCCAAGGTACACCTCAAGGAAAAGGGAAGAAATATGCAACCTCTCCTACTCCTCCCTCTATAGATTCCTCTTACACTCCCATTTGTTCGGAGCAAGCACCAAAAGATCCAAAATATGATAAAAAGGATGCTAAGACTATGGAAACTATGTTGGATAAAGCATTTCAGTTCAAGGGAGTCAAGCAAAGACCTTCCTCAAAATCTACCAAATCTCATCCAAAGATCCCAAAAGGAGAGATTGAGGAAGTAGATGGCACCGTCCCTCCTAAAGGTTGCAACACTCAGAAACTCGAGGAATCGAAGAAGTACAAGGAATTCTTCTCCAGGAGAAAAATGTGTTAGATGTACTTCATTGATCTTCAAGTTCTCTTTGAAGCAATTAATTTGATTTAAGTGATTATCTAAAAGGATACATGCATTGGTTATCAGTGAGTTTGCCTTATTGCACTAAGGTAATAAGGCATTTTTACTGAAAGACTGTGGAGGATGCCTTAGACCAAGCAGTTAAGGAGGAATTAGAAACTAAGGTAAGAGGGAAGAAATTTATGATTTCTACTTCCAAGATAAACACATAGTTAGGAATTGAGAATCCACCACTAGACAACCCAACCAAGCTTAATCTGAACCAAAATTTCAATATCCTAAGGCCCGAGGAGAGAGTTTGACCCCTTACTTTCAATCTTAGTGATATGTGTGACTTGCACAAATTCCTCTAGTACACCTACTCTTGTGTAATAGTCAACATGTCCAACAATTTCACTCATTTCATCGATCGAGATTACGGGAACATGGCCTTGATATTGTTAAAGGAGAAGAGGAATTTGGGAGAAATGATATATTTTGAGATCAAGAGGTATAGGTTCTTTGGTACCTGGACCACACCGATGCCATTTCCCCAGTTGATCTCCTTATGCCTGAAGGAAAACAAGGTCTAGTATCTGGAGCAAAATGAGCCGGTTAAGAGATTATTGCTAGTTGGAGGAAACCAGATTGTGAATCTTGGGATTGAGTGGCCATTGTAGAAGTCTATGGAATCCACTACGAAGGAGAGGAAAGTTTCATAGGTTGAGACCATTAGAATAGAAGACACTCAATCTTTTGCTCCCGCCACTACTTTATCACTATCCTTCTTTGGGTCTACAATTCAGAAATATCTGAAGGAGGTACTAGGTGTAGGCACTAAGCTAGGTTGAGACCATTAGAACTTCAAGATGGTAGAGTTGGTAGAGATGTGAACAAGCATAATCAGGTAGTATTGGATCAGACTTACGCACTTAACGAGCATAATCAGGCTATCTTGGCATAACAACAGGCCCATACTAGTACTATATAAGATATTGGGAATCTTCTGAGGTCCTGCATGAAAAGGTGGATGCCTTGACACGTGGTACCTCGACACCTAGCCCATCTGTCCCAGCTTCAACCCCAGCCTTAGCCTGTGCCCCTGTATCTGATCCACCTTATACTATCGCTCACACCACACTGAGCACTGTTCTTTTTACCATGACTTATCCATTGACATTTGCTTGGGTCCATATCACCTTAGATGAGCACTTCACTGTTCAGCCTAGCTTAGTGCCTACACCTATAGCTGCACCTACTAGCACCGAGCCATTACCTCAAACTCCATCTCATCATTCCCAGTACTTAGATGACACTGAGGAGTTGGTAAACACTTCACAGTAGCCTTCTTCACCACCAACTCAGCACACTCCTCTATATGTCCCTCACCCAGAGGATCCATTACAGATCCCTCCTCTTCATTTACCAGATCTTGTCCTATCTGACTTACCTACTTTTGCTCAGAGAGGAGGTGATACTCATGATGATGCATCTTCACCCATCTGAGCCATTCCTATCATAGCCTAAGATCCACCACACAATAGCTCCTGTTCCAGTATCTCTGCTTAGACCACCCTTTTTGATGATATCAAAAGGGGGGAGAAGAAATAGGAATGATTTTGGTAAATGACACATGTGCCTACATTTATATAGCTTGGGGATATATGAGTACATAGGGATTCAGGGTGTTTTTTGAACTTTATGATATATTATTTATGAACTATTATCTATGTTATTGAATTTGAAAGTTCTGAAGTTTATGCTATTTTAAATTCTTAAGGTTTTAATTGTTGTCATATTTCTAGACTAATGGAATTCTTTTTATGTATGCTAGGACATTAAGAAATTGTTTTATTAATGACAATTTTAATATCAGAAACATTTAACCATATGATTGCATTAAGTTTTTAAAATGGTTTGTTTAAAATCACCAAGTTTTGTCATCATCAAAAAGGGGGAAAATGTTAGATTCTATGTTTTGATGATAACATATGGTGATAAATGGTTTTATAAATGATTTGATTAAATAAAGGTTTTTGAACAAAGAAACAGGGCTTTCTGAAGCATGCAAAGACATCACTCAAGTGATCACTGAGTGATAAAGAAGGAAAATAAGTCACAAAACTAGGAATGAAGTCTCTGGCTGATTTTGGAAGAGATCACTAGAGTGATCACTTTAGTGATGACCCTTAATCACTCGAGTAACCACTTGAGTGATGCGTGCTGAAAAGTCTTCAAACTCTTGGCCAAATTTTGAGAGGTGTCTCTCAAGTGATGATTAAGGATCACTCGAGTAACCACTTGAGTGATAAGGTAAGAAATGAAGACTATGACTCTCTGACAAGATTTGCAAAGGATCGCTTGAGTGACCACTCAAGTGATCACTTGAGTGACCACTCGAGTAATGGAGTCACAATTATTTCTTCTATTCTCTGCCAAGTTGTAGAAGGGATGACTTTAGTGGTCACTTGAGTAATGACCTCGAATCACTTGAGTGATAAAGTCTAGATTGCATGATAATCATTTGTTGTTTATTGATTTGTTATCTATATGATTAACTCTTCTTTGTGTTAGTATAAGTATATTTTATGAAAAACAGTGAAGAGATCATGCCAAAGAGAGAAAAGTCACTTTATGAAGAACGCAACATTTGTAATGATCACCCATCACAATGGCTATGTTTTAAATATGAAGAATAGTCAAAAGAAGCTGCGTAACTCTAACGGGCATGTTGAAATGCTGACAACAGCTATCAAACTTAACTATATATAATGAAGCATTCAACGGAGACAAAATCAAACAACGTATTAAGCCATCAACGATTAATTCACATTTGCTCTATTTTCTATTCATTCATACACTCTGTACTTCAGTGATTATATACTCACTCTGTAAGAAAATTTTTCATTACAAACTCAATATATGTTATTGAGACAACTTAAGGTTGTGGAACCTTGAGTTGGGGATTGGTTACATCATGTAAGGGGGAGTAAGTGTCCAGTGAAGGAACTTGCTATGTACTGAGGTGCCAAGAACCTACTGAATCTTGGAAGATATAGTGAAATTCTCAGAGGAACTTTGAGGACTGGACGTAGGTCAAACAGGTTGTGGTAAACTAGTATAACTCCATAATCTAGGCTCTTAACCACTTTAATTTTGTCAATTTTATATATTGTTCGAATATTCTTTGATCACCCAATTCATCCCCCTCTTGGGTAAAACACTTGCAATAACACATTTTAGTAATTATGCATTTTTGATATAAGTAACCAACCATATGAATTTAGGAATGAGATATGAATGAGTAATAACTCATTTACTATAAATTTGGAATTTTATGACTTGACAATTGCCCGAGCCAGACCAAGAATCATTAGACCGGAGTAGCTTGGCTATCATAAAGGATTTTAGGTAGTAACCCTATCTTTCATATACTATATGATTGTTTATATGCTTTGTGTTGCCATGTTCTATGATATGAATTATTTGTTACAAAACCTAGCTATGGTGTGGGAAAAACAAACTACCACCTGGTTGGAAAAGCACAAGTACTATCATGCCAAGTAGGACCTAGGTTGTATGTGAGACAAGTACGAACAGACAGTTATCTGCTCTGGAACATTAAAGCAAGTAAGGGTTAAACTGTCATTTGATCCTAAATAGTGTACACAATGTGGCCAGTAGGGACGAATACTCATTTGATCTTGAATGCCGAAACAAACAGACATGTTTACAGTATATTTGTTCTGTTACATTATATGGTGCATTGCATATTTAATTATCACATTTTATATGATTGATCATGTGTGTTACTACTGAGATTCGTATGAATCTCACCCTTTCCCAAGTATTTATAAATTTATTCAGTAAGAGATAGTGGCTCTGAGGGCAATGAAGCAGAAACCAAAAATTGAAGGTCACATACCTGTCCAAGTAGTAGTGTTTGT
Organism: Inga laurina; assembly: GCA_963855925.1. NCBI lineage: Eukaryota > Viridiplantae > Streptophyta > Magnoliopsida > Fabales > Fabaceae > Inga > Inga laurina. The sequence continues at coordinate 11,162,478 of OY979713.1, forward strand.
TATCTATAGTTTTTATGTTATGTTTAGGTTATGAAAATATTATGTATATACCCTATGGGGATTCCTGTAATATAATCAAGTACTTTATATCAATACATTTATGCTATTCCTGTTCGGCCATTGAACTGCATGTTAATACTTTGATAAATGTTAAAATATTAAGGGCTTTGACACCTAACATGTTATTGCTTATGTAATCACCACTATTATTAGGATCCCATTGAAACTCAATGTCTTTGTAATAACTTTGTTGAGAATTGCTTCAGAGTAATATACAACCACAATTAGATGCTTATATGTGTACTATAAAATAGGTAGTAAAGTGCAATATTCTTGTATTATATTGTAAAGCCTTTCTTGAGGCACATCTTTGACATATGAAATAATCCCAATCATAACCACAAGTATTATAAGAGGAATAATTACTATGTGAAACTTGAAACAAATACATGTACCGAATTAAGTAGCTGATAGCTACTTAAACAAATACATGTACAAATAATTACTATGCAAAAGAGTACTACTAATTAGAATTTTAAAACACATATAATAGCTGATAGCATTTGATTAACAAATACATGTACCGAATTAAGTGGAAGGTGTATTCTCCATGGAAGTTTGTGGTTGACTGTTATCAACTATCATATAATCTACTCTCTTGGCACTTTTAGCTACTGTCATGGAATGAGCATTATGATAGTACATCAGAACAAGGTTGAAGTAAAAAAAACCCATTCTTTTTATCAAATTTCTTAGGACAGGCCTTGTTTTGATGTTCTTTGTAAACTCCTCCTTGTCCTTATTAGCGTGTCATCATTATTTTCTAATCTTGTCAATCTAGTACTCTTATGGATGTATGGTTGTTTATGTAGCTACTGGTTGGAGTCTAGTAAAGTGGAACATAAATAAAATATACTAACAATGATAGAATCATCAGGAAGAAATTCATTGGTTATATCTTTAATTGAACAAAGTGGTGGGATAAGTAGCTTTAACATTTTCAAACTATTTGGATAAGTTTGATGCTATATTGGTCATATCTTGCAAAGGTTTAGAGAATCAGTGTTGCCTGTGAGTTTGTCTCCCATATAGAAGAGTAAATATTTCAACTGCTTGTGTACATTGATAACTGGATCTATCTAAACTTGACTTGATAAAGCTACATTTGATATGTCGTCAATTGGTATTGGAATACATATAAAGCCATTATAATAACCACATAAAAATAAGACCTTTGCATTTTTTTACGTAGAAGGCCCCATTTTGTTTGCATATACAGCAAAGTTATATGAAATGATACACTTAAAAGCAATAAAATGAAGTATATTGCATCCTTACTATAATCAAAATGATTTGATAAATTTGATGAGATATTGGCTATATCTTGTAAAGCATGAGGTCTTTTTGGTGGTATAGATTGAAAACTTCCATGTGTATGATTGATAATGGTAGAAGGCTATGTATTGTCCACTTGACATGGTGCTATTGTTGTTATTCAAATGACAACTTATTAGAAGACCGTGTCAAGTGAAATAATGATGAATAACATCTTCAAGAGTAGCTTATCATATTCATATGTGAACTACAAACTTGAGACATAAGATTGACATTCATTTGCTACAAGGTGAGATTTTTGAGTTGTAGAAGTCATTTGTCATAAAAGACTTCACTGATGAAGGTCTCCTTTATCACGATGCATTTTTTTAGGTTGGTGCTTTGAGACTAGAAGTCAAAACATTGAAGTAGAATAATGGAGGGTTTTGATAGTAAGAGGTATATGAGGATGAATACTTTCATAGTGAGGTGTGAATATCCCTTGGTATATATCCATTAGTCAATCAAAGATATAAGGAACCTGATACTAATATGCCCTTACAGCAAAAGAGGTTACTGATAAAGACATGCCACTTACAAGAAGCAAGAAATTTTGTTGACTAAAAACTCAAATATTGTACAAGCATCATTTTATGAGATGAGTGTTGATATGAAGTAGGGGATTATACACATGACTCTCTATTGTCTATATGGTACTTATGTGTTGTTTTACATATTTTAAATGATTGATGATTTAATGATATTGATTAAAGTATTTTCCTGAATATAGTGTATCTTGTTATTGTAAATATTAATCAAATATGACATGAGTACTGGAGGGTAAATTTCATTTTAAGTTATGAATGAGATTTTTTAGGCCATGAAAGACCATTAAGTGATTAGTAGAGCTTCGAAAAGGATATTGGTTTATTTACCAGACCCTTAAACAATGTCATTGCAATTGTGTAAATGATATCTTGCATACTAATAAAGTTCTTCTTATGGAAATTGAAAATGTTGTATCTTAAGACCATAAAAGATCCTATACATGTCTCTGTTAGATAAAGTTAACACTATGTTACATGCTAAGACTAAATTTCATATTGAAGCTAAAAGAGGATGAAGGAGTTGTTACTATTATAAAGTGAAGACTGTTAACTTATTACTTGCCTTTTATTACCATACCTTTGCTTGTAAAAATAAAGCTGTGCTTTTAATTTAGAAAGGAGAAGTTGATGAAAGGAAATGGACAATGTGGATGATGGAAAATAAACTGAACATAATTTCATTAAAAGGGACATGAAAAGATAAGTGCAGGCTACAGACTTTAATTGGAAACCAATGACATCAAACGATTACAATTAAAATGAAGACACTTGTAAATAAAGGACTCACATACATTAAAACATAATTCTTAGTCTGTTACAACATGAAAGGAAGGGACACATGACATTGTCAAGGTATATATTAAACTCTACTTCTCTTGCTTAATCACTTTAGTCACCCTTTCATCAAAAGGTACAACAGGCGTAACTTGAGCAGTAGGGGCTAGCTCATCCATAAAAGCAGTCCTTTTAATATTGGTCCTTCTCTTTCCTTTCACAGGAGCTAGTGCGACATGGTTGTTTGGGCTAGCTAATATGGTCTCTTTAATCTATTGTCATTCTAAAGGAGGTTTCTAGACCACAGGTTTTGCAACTTCTTTATGAGGATTTTGTTATGTTCGAATACCCACCATAACAGACCAAGCATCCTTAAAGAAAGCATCATGTAACAAAATTAGTTATTGAATAGTTTTAAAAAAATATGAAGCTATTAGTAGGATATGTGATGACCTGTTCATCCTCAACACCTTGACTTGCTTGGGCTCTGTCAAGTGGCCATTTATAACCATTAGAAAAAACCAAAATCTAAATGAAATGAAGTCACAAGTAAAGTGGGATAGTAAACTTAATAAGTTTAACAACTTAGTAAATATAATCATTATGAAATCCATGATCACCTCAGTAGATACTTCCATGAATTGGTTCATGAGGTTTTCACATATAGTAGATTGACCAACACTTATGTTTGAAGTTGGATGCTTTTTGTTGTATTCATTCATCTTAAGTTTGAGCAGCACATTCTTACCCACAAGATTGTCTAATCCATTAGCGAAGTCATTTTCACATTTTTCTTAATGCATAAGCACAATAAGCATTCTTTATTAACAGAATTGGAGAATATAGTTGGGATTATTTATAGTTTGAAGGATAAACTTCAACTTAGCAGCTATCTTTTGAACCAATTGAATAGCTGACTTATCCCAGAAAATAACAGAGATAGAATCGGTTTTATCCTTGATGACATAGTGAAGTTTGAGCCTGCATCAAAAAGTACATCATATCTCTTTGTTACATAGTTGTATATTAATGAAAGGAATCAAAAGATATAATCAAAGATATTGTACTTTGGCTCAATCTTGAACTGAGACTTTCTTTTGCAGCTGGAACAGACAAGAGTAGAATTTTTAGTAGTAGCCTTTGTGACATACTTAGAGCAACCATCATATGTCCAACCATAGCAAGTTTCCTCTTTTACTATCTCACAGTTGATTACAAAAGATCCTCCTTGAAAATGAATTAACATTTAAATATTTTCATTCATCACAAAGATTAATGATACTTCAACATGTTTTTTTTAATATGTGAAGAAAAGTCATGTACATTATGGAATCTTTAGATCATGTGGTGAAAAAGCAAAATTGTAATGGATGTCATAATTTGGAAAATTAGATTTCAACACAATTATAATGTTAAGTAAATATGAAATAAGTAATTTTTGATCGACAATATATTGTTATGGTATATGAGATACAATAATCTTTGTCTGGCTATACAAGTGCCACTGGACATTTGGTTTGATTGTGACGGTATAGGTTGACTCAGGGAAGTCATAACAGGGGAAAATCCATCCTTAGAGCTATTATCATGCATTAGAATCAAAATTGTTAAAAACCTATGTCAACTATACTTGGATTGGAACATGTTGAACCTTTCTATGAATTGTTTAACCTCTTTAATTGGTGGATTAAATGCTGCTCTGGTAGCGTTGAAGGAGCTATAAACTATTGGAATTCTTATTAAATAATACAACGCAGGGTCATCAGATGTGAAAGTTATAGAAAGCAAAACTTTTAAAAGCAAGAATAGATATAGCTGATACCATCTTCTGAGAAACCGATTCTAGCAAGATTAAGTACAACAACAACAGGAGTTTCACTATTTTGTAGTAAGGCAATGTCATAAAATAATATGCAATTAACATCATTCTCCCTGGAAAAAGGATTTAACCATGTAAACTTGTAACATGAAAAATGTGTAATGCCAAACATAACTTCATAATAAATAGCTCAAGACTGTCACTCGTCATCAATGAGCAATATTTAAAGCTTTAACTTCTCCATGTGAAATTCTTATAAAGTAACAATTAAGAATGCCAAGAAAAGCTTAAAAGAGAAAGTGCAATGTGGAAACAAATTTAGCCTAAAAAGATACGTGAAAAAAGATACCAATTAGGTAATCCACTGGATGATCCTCATTGGCCTTCAAAATTTTAGTTATAGGCATGAATGAGTATGAGTAGGAGGGTATGGAAGTAACTTGTTCCATAACATATGTTTGCGGTGTGAACGTTAGCTTAAAAGAATTTTTTTTTGCTCTATATGCTAACATTGGGAGTCACTATAATGTTAGCAAACAGATAAGTATGTTTTTAGTGATGAAAGTTTGAATTTCTCATGCAGTGCTTTATTCAGGACACTTGCTTGTATCTTGGATCCCTGAAATTTAACATGCCTTAATCAATAAAAAAGTTATCCAGCTGAGCCATGTCAATTTCTAAATGTAATAACTTTGAATATATGGATTTTATGCAATGAAAAGAACTACAACACATAAGTATGTATACACCTCCTAATCAACCAAAACCATAGAAATGCAAAAAGCAACTGAAGGGGTTGTCTTGTGGTAAACATTCCATTTTTTGAAGACTTTGACAATTATGCTCCATCCCTCAGTACCATCATACAATTCCTTCAAAGAAGAATGCTACCCCATGGCAGTAATTGAAAAAAAAACAAAGGTTTAAAAGTAAAATGTAGAAGTGTTGGTAAGTACAAAATGTATGAAAGTTAACCATTAGAAAGAGGAGGAAAAATTGGATCACATACTTCTTGTATGTGAATAACCTAAACTTTTTTCCTCTACAAATAACTTCAATATACAAGATGATGAATGAAAGTGAACATGTATGACTTTATATAGAATTTTAAAAATTGCACTTAGGTGGGGAGTGGATGTGAAGTTAATTGCTATCAAGGCAGCCATTTTTCAAATACAAGGAAGAAGTTGAAGAACTTTACCTTGTCATTACAGAACATATCACCCTAGTAAAAGCTTGATTCTGATGTGGGGGAGTTGAGGATTAATGATATGTAATAAATTTGACACATCAACATATAAACAAATTCGAGTTCAAGATATTCAAGATACAACCTATATCAGTGGTTTTCAATTCAAAGCCCTGGATTGATGATGTAGGATGCAGCTGATATCAGAATACATATAGACCATAACATATTTAAGTTGCCTTCACCCCAAATTAATGCAAGTCAACATGAAAAGAGTTTTCCGTGTGGAATAAAAGTGTATTAGACAAATAAAATACATGCTGCTATTGCACCAGGTGTAATATCTCGCATTTTAGGCCTACGACTTTGAGGATAAGCCTATATTAGGCCAACCACTAAGCCATTTCAGAAAGAGTCCCAAGAATGTTGAGAGATAGAAAGACTCTAGGGGACTATATGATCCAGCCCTACAGGATGAGGGCTCAGTATGTATAGGCAGTAGGATTAAAGTGTCGATGTTGATGTACACAGGACACATATACCGTGACATTGGTTGGTAGAAAGATGCCACCCAGCTATGTCATAAGGTATAAGACTAATTGGTTGAGTGAAATATGTCGGTATGGTTGTACACATGGAATTTTCAAGGTAGATATGGGGCCCACACATATACTCTGACTTGGCATCATTTGGCAGGCCTTGGTATAGTGAAGCAATCCTTAGTAAGTCCTAAGTGAAACCTGAGTAGACACTGATAAAGTAACTTTATTAAAGTAGCTTTAATAAAATAAGTAATGATGACACAAATTTTGGGTTGGAAAAATAAGAAGGTGATAAGTGTCCTCTCATCATGACAAAGTACCATGTTACTTTTGTGTTGGCACACTTATGAGGTACCATATCTCATCTGAGTCAGGGAAATTCAATTGTCCCTAGTCCGATCTAGTACTTGACTTTTCTGAACACCAAACCCAGGACTCAGGGGAATTTATCAGGCCTTTCCTTTCCCTGACCAAAATGGTGCCACCTAAGAGAGAGAACGAGAAGATAAAATGCTTTATTGACACATGGCAATCTTGAGCTCACATCTTGTGACACTTGGCAGACCTTAAGAGCATCCAATTGCATGATCACATCACAACCATTCCCTTCCCTTTATGAGCATTTGGGCCAGCACTAGAGAGGGAAGAGAAAATATGAAAATTCACACAAAATTGGTAGAGGAAAGAGAAAGGATGGATGGTGTTGTGTTCTTGAGCTCTGAAGCCAATTCTGACCCTAAATCGTCATTAATATTCTGTAAGTCCTTCAGGAAATTTGTTTTACTCATTGAGAGCTTTCTTTCTATGGTTTCATTTTTTTTATTGGAGGTGTTTTGTGTCATCTAGTTAGTCAGAGTACCGCCGGAGTTCCAAACAGGTTGTAGAAATGTGAAAAGGTAAGCACAGGCTTCACTTTGAACCAATTAAGTTGTGATTTTATCGAGTTTTTGTGGATTCTTGAATGGCCTATGGTTTTGACTAGAAGGAGTTTTTGAGGTCTAATAATGTTTTAAACATGAATATCTGATGATATATGGTGTTTGATGATAATATAAGACTAGTTTAAGTGCTACCATATTTGAGTTTTGTGAGGCAGTCTGTTTGTGACGCGTTTTTTATAGGGCAAATGATATTAATGGCTATAAAAATTTCTAGATTTAAAGTAGACATCATAAGTTTTAATTTAATAGGTCATTTGTGCCATTTGGATTAATATATTAGGAGATATGAATTTTTGAAGTTGGATCTATACTGGCAAAAATCTGTGGCAATGAGGATTCAATGTGAATTTTGGATTTTTGGGCATAGGTCTATTTGAAGGAGATATTTTTCCTTCAAAATAGACATAATGAGTGTCACATTGGACTTTGGACAACCCCAAATCGAGTTTCCTAGGAAAAGTTATGAATTTTCAAAGATTTTTGAAAATTCTGGCAGATTTTGGTAATTAGGTTAAAATAAGAAAGTAAGGGTAATTGGTAATTAATTTGAACTTCAATGGTTAAGTAAAGCCCATAAAGTTAGTGTGGGCCCATTAAACAACCATTGGATCTAATGTGTTAACTTTAAGGTTAACTAACCAAGGTATCTTGGGTTATTAAAATTTGGGACAAGTATGGGCCCAAAGAATAAAGACAAAGTCCTAGAGGCTAAAGTAGCTCATTAGACATTTATTTGTCATGGCTCTAATAATATGGCCATTTATCTAGGGCCATGAGTTGACAAAGAAGAGGCAATGGAAGCAACTTTAGTGGTTGGAAGAAAGGTAAAAAGGGGACTCGAAGACAAAATATAGTGAACTTACCCTTCTTGCGTGTATTGATATGTATGCTTGTGTGTTGATGTGCATGATTAGCTTACTTGTTTATGTGTAACATAGTTGAATGATTGAAGCTCTATTTTTTGTTGTTGCTATGGCCATATGCAAGAAATGTAAAGCATTGAGCATGTAGATATGTCATTATGTTAACATGAACCTATGTAGGGCAAGTATATCATGCACTAGCATTTATCTTACATGCATTGTTAGTATTATTTAATACTGAGATTCTCTTGAATCTCACCCTCCCTCAACTAACCATATAGGCAGTGGAGCATTAAAGAGAAGTGCAGGACACTATGCCAGGAGAAGAAGTTGCAACGAAGTAGAAGAATTATTTACGCGCTGAACTGTTGTGTAATAAATGTTGAGTGATTAATTGTATATCACTGCATGACGGACAAGTAAAATTTTCTAAGCACGATAATTGAGTTAGAGATGGATAATCGCATGACATGAGCCCATTTGTTAAGAAACCTTTTGCATATAAAAACAAGCAAAGAATTACTCTGATTAAGATAATAAAGAGAATTAAGAAACGATGAGTTACAGAGAAGTTACAAACCACTTTATGATAGTTTTTGAAAATTTTTAAATTATTTAGAAAAACATACTCAACTACAAGTTGGAGTCCTATCTTGAGGTTGGGAATTGAAAGAACTTTACAAAGGAATACCGCTTAGTGGTTCGAATTCGCTACGTAAAACTCATCAGAACGATAATGTAACTAAGGTGTTACACCAAGAGTGTTGATAGGAAAATCATGTCATTCTAATATCACCTAAGAGGAAGTTGAGTGTGATTGAACAATCATGTACAGAATTGACGCACGTAACATGAAGCACCTATACAGATAGACCATAACATGTTTAGGTCACCTTTAGAAAAAATTAATACAGATCAGCATGAAAAAGAGTTTTCTGTGTGGAATAAAAGTAGATTAGATGAATAAAATACATGATGCTTTTGCACCAGGGGTGTTGACAAGCAAATCATGTCATCATAATCTCACCTAATAGGAAGTTGAGTGTGATTGAACAATCACGTACATATATGAGACATGTAACATGAAGCACCTAACAAATATTGACTACAAATAGCATATCTGAAAATACTCATACAAATTAGAACATGTTCCCTAAAGTTGACTAGTGGAAAGTACACATCATGCAAGGATAGAGGGGAAAAGTTTAGATGGCAATAGATTTAATCCAATAGCACCCATTGTAATAAAGGTGATATGTAATTTAAATGACGTTGGCACATAAGGGGTTCCAGCTATGTGGTTTGTAGACATATAGGGACATTAGAAGAGGGTCAAGAAAAAAGGTTGAAAATATCAGTTTAACTTACCTGGGCTCCATGTTCAAGAATAAAAACTCAGCAAGGGGCTGAGGAAGAAGCATATAGTTTTTTTTTGTATAATATGAATAACTTGCATTTAAATAAAAATTATATTCCCACTTTAACTTTCATCAGATTCCCATAAAACATAGAAGTTAATCAGAGTGGTTTCAAGAATAAGCCAAAGGGTGAGGAAAAAAGATTGAAAACAACAGTTTCCTTTTAAATGATAATAGTGACCTATCTAAGTCAAATATAATTTTATTTATAAGGTGAAAAGCCCACTGCCCTGATTCCATAGTTGCTAGAAGTGATCTTACAAATAAATATATGCCATGACAGTGCATTGAACAAAGCAAACGGTGGATTATTTCCTTTTGCATGATAGCATGGTTTGCATGGCCAAGTAAGGAACAAAAATAGCTGCAAATTGTATCATGTAGAGATCATTAATTAAAAGGAATCATATCCTTGGATGAGGTGAAAGGGCTAGATATTATATACAAATGAATATATACCATCACAGTACATTGAATAAAGGTAACAAGAGTAGTTTCCATTTGCATCATAGTATGCACTACATGGCTAAGTAAAAAACACAAAATGCTACATTTTAGAGCCTGTAGAGAGTATTTATTATGCCGAATCATATCCTTGTATAGGGTGATGAGTAAGGCCTTTGTTGACTTGGGAATAATATAGCATGGAACATATCAAACCCTTTTGGGTGGAATGATATCCTTGTAGCATCTGTGATGGGTCTAATAACTCCACCATTAAATTAAAGTAATTAAAGTAACTTATAAGTAAGAAAAGGAAACACTGTATGCATGGTATCCTAATGAAAACCGAGATAATCATGTCAATAGAAAGGGTAATTCATTTGTATATGTCACCATAGTTATAATAATTCTTATTTACTTTTCAACTTTCTGATTGGTTAGGGTTTAAATACCATGGAATCCCTCAATATGTGACCACATTAACATTACAAACAACTGACCCATAAATGTCTAATTCCATATGGGAAAGTAGCTCTTAGATTTTTGTGTGCTAGATTTCTTAACTTCCTCTGCCATTGGAGACAAGAGAGGGTCAATCTCTTCAACATAATTGTTGGTCTAGTAGTGGTGTTTATAACTCGTGATCCCCAGATTGCCAAAAATTTGTGAATACATATATTGACACGAAGCATCTTATAGGATTTGACCCATATTATGATTCATATTACTTCATCATAAAATGTGTTTACGGCATTATAAGGTTCGAAGGATTCTACTATCCTAATATGAAGCAAGCAAACATTTACAACTTCGATAGTTACTACACATTCAGCGATGTTGTTTCTATTGAAAAGTGTGCCTTAGGGGCCAGTCATTATGCTTTGAGCATTATTATTTATTGAATTTCTCTATTTTGTTGTCATATTATTCGCATGTTAACCATGATAACTATATCCTTGGATAAATCATAAAGACTATCCTAAATGTCCTTTGTTAGCCATTTATTCGAGAGCAGAGATAAAGTGAGACTAGTATGGCTTTGATGAGGTATAGAGATACGAATTAAAGTCGTAGGCACTTGTAAGAGTACAAGGTGCTGGACCGATCCGCTATGAGAAACTTGCATGGATCAAGTCATAAGCTTATCTCATGTATAATCTAGTCATAACGCCCTTCAACTTGAGATCATCATGGATTGCTATATGAGAGCCGCTAAGCTTTAACCTAGTCAAAAGTCACCTTTGCCTAGGTGATGATAAAGGCTATTGTCGAGCTTGGTGTTTTTCATGCAGAAGAATGTGAATAGTGTTAGATATGAATAGTTTTGATGATGTCAAATATGAGCAAAATGTTTGTACAATATATTTAATGTTGTATATCTTGTAGATTAGTCATAAACACAATAGTGGGTTTATGTTATTTTGCATATAATACCTCATAAATGGAGAATGATCATCAAGAAGAAAATCAAGAAGCGATGGATTGAAAAAAGAAGGTATTGAAAGAACTAATGAAATATCAAGAAGAAAGATTGGTCAACCCACCACTGCTTCTTGATTGAAGAAAGAAGAAGATATCTAGTCGGGTTATGATTTAGGAGATTGAAATGTGGGGGCGTTGTGGTTCTAATTTTTGAAACATTACTGGTCTTTCTTTTATATGAGGACATTGGTTTGCATTATGATAGCTTCTATGGTCCTTATTTTGTTCCTGCATTATGATAGCTTCTCTGTTCCTTATTCTGTTCTGCATTATGATAGCTTCTGTGTTCCTTATTCTTATGCATTTTTATTTATTTGTTCCTCTATCTCTCTCAACCAAACTCGTCATAATGGTTCCCCTATTTCCTAGTATATTTTTCCAAAGGTTCCCGGTATTGCTTTCTTTATTAGCCACAGGAGGTTACATGAATCACTTCCTTTGTTTCCCTGTAAACATCATCACAAGCTTATACTGCTTTAGCAAAAATATATTCACTTGCATAAGTTTGTTCATAATTCATCAGTGATTTAGAAATTGGGGTCGATCGCCTTTATTGATAAAGGTTCAGTTTCTTTTACTAAAAATTTATAAAGGCACCCCAAAAATATTTAAACCTCAGATTATCCTTTGGACTCCTCTATCACACACACAAAGAAAAAGTTTCATACATGCATTACAAGTGATAGATGGTTAATTGAAGTCATATGCTGATAGGGTGGATTCTAAATGAGAGAATACCAAATAAATTGAGTGTTGCTAGGACTATCTGTACTTAAATGATTCATTATTTCTGGTTGGAGTCACATGAGAATGTGAAGGACGTACTCCTTCCTAAATAGTAAATGCATATATATATACACACAAGACACACAGAAAACTGTAAGAGAATGAAGCCACAAATTTGATGCCTCCATCATTAAAACGTTAAACCACCTTTCCTACTTTCTTCCAGCGTGTAATCTACCCCATCATACCAAGCTTCTTTCCAGTGTAGTTTTCGACCTTCAAAGACTTTGTTCGAGTGATTGACAGGTAAGTCAATTAGTAATTACTGAACCCCTAATCCCTATGGTACTATTCTATTTCTACTGTTCGTAATGGTAATATATATGGTAGTCAACCCATTGTATTGGACAGATATGCATTGTTAATGAGACTTGTACTATTCAGATTACTCTTCTTCTATCTCTATCTCTCTACTCTCTTCTACTTGTTCATTATGTAGTTGTTAAACTAGGTACTTGGGTGTAATGATTGCCTACTCTCATTATACTCCTTCCTTTTCCAGGGGAAAAAGTAGAAAACATAAAATAAAAGGTGTCAGAATATATGGATCGTAGTTGGATAAAAGCTAAACGAACGAGTATTGAATATGATATTGGGGTGAGGGGTTTTTTAGACTTTGTAAAAAGAAATGCCGATGATGATAGTGTGATGTTTTATTGCCCTTGTGTAAAATGTTTGAATGAGAAGCGATTAAGTGCTGGAGATATATATACACATTTAATTTGTGAAGGGTTTTGTACGACATATGTAGTATGGGTATGGCATGGTGAACAATTAGAAATGCCAAGTGCATCTCAACAGGGGGAAGTGACTTGTGATGATAATGACACGGATATGGATGATCGGATAGAGGATATTATTCGTGATGTAGGAGAAGAGGCTTTTGAACAATTACATGCATATGGTAATATGTGCAGTGATGCTGAGATGCCGCTGTACCCAGGGTGTAAAAAATACCAATTGCTGAAAGCTGTATTGAAATTGGTAGGCTTGAAAGCACGCCATGGATGGAGCGACAATAGTTTTTCAGAAATGCTTGAGGCCTTTAAAGACATGCTTCCTGATGATAATGTGTTGCCTTATCGATACTATGATGCTAAGAAAATACTGTGTCCATTAGGAATGAAGTATAAAAAGATCCATGCTTGCCCTAATGATTGCATATTGTATAGAAAAGATCATAAAGAGAAGGAGCAATGTCCGATATGTGAAACTCTGAGGTATAAATCAAATAAGGGCCCTGTAAAAGTGTTGTGGTATCTTCCAATCATTCCAAGGTTCAAGCGCCTGTTTGCTAATGAAATTGATGCCAAAAATTTGAGATGGCATGCAGATGAGAGGATTTCTGATGGAAAGCTTCGACATCCAGCTGATTCTTCTCAATGGCAGAAAGTTGATCAATTATTTCCTAGCTTCGGTGAAGAACCTAGGAATCTCAAGCTTGGGCTTAGCACAGATAGTATGAATCCTTATGGTAGCCTAAGCAGTATACATAGTTCATGGCCTGTTCTGTTGGTAATTTACAACTTATCTCCTTTGTTATGTATGAAACGAAAGTACATTATGTTGTCTATATTGATTTCAGGACCAAAGCAACCCGAAAATGACATAGATGTTTACCTAGAACCCTTGATCAAAGACTTGAAAGAGTTGTGGGATAAAGGTGTCGATGTTTTTTATGTGAACAAAAAGGAAACTTTTAATATGCGAGCAATGATATTTTGTACTATAAATGACTTCCTTGCATATGGGAACTTGTCAGGATATAGCGTTAAAGGCCACAAAGCTTGTCCGATATGTGAAGGCACATGCTACCATCAACTTCAACATGGAAGAAAGACGGTTTACCTTGGCCATAGGCAATTTCTTAGACAAAGCCACCCTTATCATAGATTAAAAAAAGCTTTTTTCGGTGGCCAAGAGTTTGAAGATGCTCTAGAGGTATTGAATGGGGAGAAAATTTATTAAAAGGTGAAAAATATCAATAATATGTTTGGTAAGTCATCAAAGAGTAGAAATGAGAAAAATATATGGAAAAAAAGGTCTGTGTTCTTCGATCTTCCATATTGGTGCAATCTTGACGTCAAACATCGTATTGATTTGATGCATGTGGAGAAAAACGTATGTGATAGTATTGTTGGGACACTGCTCAACATACATGGAAGTTCTAAGGATAGCGTGAAGGCAAGATTAGACTTGCAAGAAATGGGAATACGAGAAGATTTACATCCAAGGCCATATAGTAATAGAACTTTTTGTCCTCTAGCTGCTCATACTTTGCCTAAGGTTGAGAAAAGAAGCTTTTGTGAGTGTTTACATGGCGCTAAAGTTCCCTCAGGGTATTCTTCAAATTTTAAAAAGCTTGTGTCGATGAAAGACTTGAAGTTAATAGGGCTAAAGTCTCATGATTGTCATGTCTTAATGCAAAACTACTCCTAGTAGCTATTCGAGGCATTGACGAATATGATCTTCAACACATATTGACTAGACTTTGTTTCTTCTTCAATGCCATTTGTTGTAAAGTCATTGACACGGAAAGATTGGAGGAATTGGAAAATGAAGGATATATGATCTTGTGCCAGCTTGAGAAGCTTTTTCTTCCTTCCTTTTTTGACATCATGTTACACTTGATTGTTCATCTAGTGAGGGAGATAAAGTTGTGTGGTCCTATCTATTTCCGGTGGATGTACCCAATCGAAAGAACTATGAAAATACTAAAAGGGTATGTGAAGAACCCTAACCGGCCTGAAGCATCTATTGTTCAAAAATATGTTTCTGAAGAAGCTATGGAATTTTGTCAACATTATTTGTCAAATGTACGACATATTGGCCTTCCTAAAGGTCATGATCAAGAAGGGGGTAGATGCGGGGCAACAGTAAAGAGCATAGATGTTGATGATTTGCAACAAGTCCACTTGTACATCTTGAACAATGTTGATGAAGTTCAATATTATATGAATGCCCATAAAGAAATTGTATAGAAACAAAATAGTCGAATGACTGAACAAAGGTTAATTAGGGAGCATAACAGAACTTTTGCACATTGGTTCAAACAAAAGGTTGATGGAGAAGAATGTGTTTCTGATACAATAAATTGGTTAGCACGTGGTCCTGAAGTTGATATCATAAGTTGGACTTCATTTATGATCAACAGTTATACCTTTTACATGAAGTCCCTAGATGATAAGAGCACCGTCCAGAACAGTGGTGTTGTACTAGTGGCTGAATCTATGTACTTCTCTAGTTCGAAAGATAAGAACCCTACATTGGCTGCCATACCTTATTATGGGGTGATTGAAGAGATTTAGGTTGTTGACTATGTTAAAATTAGATTTCCCATTTTCAAATGCAAGTGGGTTGATATCAATAATGGTGTGAAGATCGATAGGTTAGGATTTACATTAGTAGATCTGAATAGTAGAAGTTTTGGAGATGAACCTTTCATTATGACGATCAGGCACAACAAGTGTTCTATATCACTGACCAGCAAAATAAAATGTGGTATATAGCTCTTCAAGGAAAAAGGGTCGTTGATATTGATGAGAAAAGTCACTCAAATTATGATCTTCTTGAGACTCCTTCTTTTTCCAGGGGTCTACTAGAATTGAACGAAGAAGATGAAGCAGATAATGCGCACGGCACAAGAAATGATCATCACGAGGGAATATGGGAGGATATCTCTTAATGATACTACTTTGAACTTAACTAACTAAAGTAATTATGATTATGATTAATATCCGAAGAATATGTTTAGTTATTTTATCGATATAGTCTTCACATGTCATAGCTTAGGATTTATGTTTCTTTGTTGTCATTACAAGCAAATGACGAATCCCCAATATCCTAGTGCAGAGGATCAGCCACCTACTAAACCCTTGAGTCAACCACCTAGTGCTCAGTAGAGTTAGCCAGCTAGTGCTCAACAGAGTCAGCCAGCTAGTGTTAATCAGGGTGAGCCTAGCAATGCTTGGAGCCATGGACATAGTGAGCGCAGTAGCCAGTCTGTACGGAGGGGTAGACGTGGCACACGGTTGACCAACGTTTCCATCAGTCGGAGTGCAGGCCAAAAGATACCGATTGAGTTTGATAGATATTGGACACCAATTGGTCCTAATGCCCAATAGTATAGGAGTTTTGTAGGCCTCCTTGCATGCAACAAGCCGAGCATCTTGATAGAGGAGTGGAGAAATGTCGATGAAAAGGTGAAGAAACATATTTGGGACACTATCCAGGTATACAATTCTCTTATGTATGTAGTTAATTATTATCAAATATGTCACAAATTGGTCACTTACTCCTTCAATGCATGCATTCCAGCTCAAGTATGACGTTCCTCAGAGTGAGATCTTGTACAACAAGACAATGACGTATTGTTATGAGCGCTGGAGCAAGTTTAAGACAAATCTGACCAACAATTACATTTATATCGAGGTGAAAGATGATCAACCTCATCCTAATCCGTGCGACAAGTATACATTTCTTGATCAAGTGACTTGGCTAGCATTTGTTAGGCTTCGGGCTACTCTAGAATCTTTGGTTAGTTGACTTATTTTTCATTTTATTTTCTTAGCAATTATCTTAATTGATTATAACACTTTCCTTTTATATAATTTCTTATTCGCAGGCAAAAAGGCAAAAAGCACAAGAGAGTGGTAGAAAGAATGATTACCCTCATACAATTCTCGTAGGGGTTATACAAAGGCTGAAAGAGACTTGTTGGCGGCCAAACAGAAGATATTGGAAGGACCATCTCAATACAATCCTTCTGTTCTTCTTTCTCCACCATCTCAGATTCGTCGTGAAGAAAAATGGCAATTTGCCCACCAAAAGAGGAGTGGGTCTTATATGAGTGAACAATCTCGTATAGTAGGTGAAAGAATTGTAAGCATATATCGTTGATGTTATTAATTACATAAGAAACGTACATAATTACTTATGTTTGTTATTTTATATTATATTACAGGAGGAACTTAGAAAAAAACAAGTTGAGGGATCTTTTAAATCGAAGGGCAGGAAAGATATTCTAATAGTTGCTACTAGCAAACAAGAGCATCCAACCCGTGTCAGGGGAGTTGGAGGAGGGGTAGGGATATGGGATTACTTTGGAGCCCCCGTACGCCATTCCTCAAACATCGTGACTAGAGAGGAATTGGAGACTATGTTGGCCATTGCAAAAGCAGAAGCAAAGGCCAAGGCTGAAGCATCATTTGATGCACTATTAGAGACCCAGTTGAGCAAGATGAAAGAGGAAATGATAGTGTTTATGAGCTCAAGACAAGATACCAGTGCTCCCAAGCCACAATTGATTGACCCTAATAAGCAGAGCATTAAAGGGAGTTGTTGCAACATCGGGCAGTCATTAGAGGGTCCTACAAGATAAATTACTAAGCCTTGTGATATTTTTGTCGAGGATCCTCTGAGGCGGTTAGTTGCACGAGGTAGTGTGCATAACCTAGGATCAACTGTCTACCACCGACAAATGGAAGTTGATCAAGTCTGAGTGTCAGTTGACGAGGTGATCATTATAGATGCACCTGTCCCTATCCCTTCTGATGAATTCAAGATTGTAAGCAATGTCTTGGGTACGTTTATCTTGTGGCCAACGAACCTTGTTTCTGTTCGAGCCAAGGAAAGTCCGATCAAAGCCCCACCAATCCAACTCCCTTCAATTAGCAAGAAGTTTCACAGCCTCTATTGAATATCATGCAACAAGTGATTCTGATGGCATATGATACATCCTTTAAAACAAGAGGTTGGCCTACGGATTTAGTTGTTGGACAGCCAGGGGTGACATGCTATCTTGAGAGGGATGATTTGATGTCCCTGGTAGCTCCTAGACAAAATCTTATGATTGGGATTGTCCAACTGTTCTTAATATAAGTATCTTCTGCAATTCAAAGTAAATATTTTAAAAGTTTCACCATTTACCTTTTATTTATGTGCTTGCATTATTATAGGTACATGCATCGTAGGTTGGTCTCCTTTGGCAAAAGCAAAAAATTTGGATTCTTATGCCCTTATCACATCCAAGAGAAAGGGACCACTACTGCTATCAGACATAGATACTTATCGGAGAGGCTTAGTGAAACTGGAATTGAGTGTTTCTTGGCTTTATATATGCATGGGTAAGAAGTATATGCATGGGTAAGAAGCAAATTGATATTTTATAATTTATATAATGTTTTATGTTTGCTTAATATTCTTCTTTTTTTTCAGTGATCATTGGTAGTTGCTTCTTCTATGAAAGAGTAGTTACACTATCATCCTCTTATGTTCCCTCCACTTCAAACCAGGGAATGATTTGAAAAAGACCATAAACTCGTTAGTTTTCTTGCATTATTACCTTTTCTATGCAAAGTTTATGGAATTTGTGTAAAACCAATAACCTTTGTCATTGTGATGATCATAGGGCTATGCGGACATTCCTATACAATGCTTGTGGTAAGCATGTTCGTGACTTAAAGGACCCTACATGGATCATGCCAAAGGTTAGTATATATTGATTTGTTTAAAGAATGTAATAAGCCATGCCTTTATATTTGTTTTAATGATATCATGTTTTTTCTCAGAGCTGTAGGCAACCACAAGGGTCCAACTTATGTGGTTTTTATGTTTTGAGACACATTTACAATATTATCACTCTAAGCACGACTGATTTTACTTAAGAGGTAAATTTATATTTCAAACATTTTGTATTACTTTATTGTTTTTAAGTTACTAAGTTAATGTTTCATTTGGTTTTGGTGTTATAGATGTTTGATCTTGTTGATCCCTTTCCTAAAGAAGATATTGATTTCATTTGCACATGTGCTGAATTCATCTATGAACTATTACAAAAATAGTGAGTTTTTGAATCCAACGTTCATTGTACATTATTGTTCTCATATGTATTGCTAACAAGGTTTATGTATCTGTGTAGGACCATTTTCTGTGATATGGGTGGTACAGGAGGCATGGGATTTAAGGGACTGACCTTTGTAATTTTTCTTCCCTTTGTATTCTGTAAAGTTGAGGAATTTCTGCTGTTTCTTGTATCAAAACTTGAATTTTATTGCTTCCGTTGTCATTTCAAAGTTTTACGTCCATTTATGGGCAAATTCTTCTGTTTTGACATTCCTTCATGTTTTTAGTTTTAGACAACTTCATGTTGCACATTTAAATTGCAAGAAATGGAGTGAATTTGGAGCTCCTAGAATCTGATTTTAACTTGTTGCTTAAATTGTGACATTTGATCTTGAACCTTGTTCTACACTAATTACCATTTGTTGGAAGTTTATTTAAAGTCACCGGGCTTACACCTTTATTTGTGCTTGTGTTTGATCTTGCTGCTGTCATTGATTTTGTGAAATCTGTTATGTTGCTTTTGTGCAATCTGTTACTTACTTCATACTTAGGGAGTTGCATATAGATAGACAAATACATGCACTCCATTTCATCCGTTGCATTTTGCATTGTTCTCTATTGCTCCAAGTTTCATTATTGTACTACTGTCATTTGGTCCTCCTTACTGTCCAATTGCACTGTTGGTGTTATTTAGTGCTAAACTAAGGTTGGTCATTACCTTTGCTCCAATTTGCATTTTGCATTGTTGACAAATTTGCTTGCACTCTACTTGTGACTTAGGGACTGAAACTACAAGTGCATTTGGGCTGAAATTGAGCCAATGGAGTTTACATTAAATGCTGCCATATTTTCCATACTATAATTAAAGTGCTGCAAATGAATCATCAATGTGTGACTGTCTTGTATGGAAATTTGTTGCTGCTATAGACTGCAGCTTTTGAATATTTGATGCTTGCTTCTGTCGCTAAAGCAATCAATTAAACTAGGTCCTAAATTATTATGTAGTTTAGGGTCAACCTAGGTCATTCTCCCAAGGAGCAAGCTATGAGTTTTCTTTAGGATTGATTTTTAAGTGACAAGAGATGCAATAGAATGAACCTCAACTAAAATGCAAATGACTCTAAAATCTATATGAGAATGAAACTAACCTAAATGAATTAGAATGCAATCTTTGGGGTTTTTTTATGAAAAAGGAATTAAGATGCTAAGCAAAGAAAATAATCAAAAGCAAGACAATCAACAGGGATTTAGTTCAGTTATGATGATGAAGGGGACAACTTAAGCTGCCATGAATTTAATATCTCCTCCAAACTCCTTCAACCAGCAAACCATGGCCATTGGGATGGATGGCTTGTAAATGAACAATTATTAAATGTTGCTTGAGTGGAGAATCCATCATAGAATGGCTTCAAGCAGTGTCCATTGACGGTGAAGCATTTTCCATTCGGTTCCCTTTTGATCTTCACAGCTCCATATGGAAAAACATCAATGACAATGAAGGGCCCCTCCCATCTAGAGTGGAGCTTTCCAGGCATGAGTTTTAATCTAGAGACGTAGAGTAGAACTTTTTGGCCCACTTGGAATTCTCTCTTTACAATGAGTTTGTCATGGGCCGCTTAAGTTCTTTCCTTATAGATCCTAGCATTCTCATAAGCTTCCATTCTTAACTCTTCAAGCTCTTGCAATTGCAACTTTCTTTCAACACCGGCGCTAGCAAGATCGAGGTTGCACCTTTTTATTGCCCAATACGCCTTGTGCTCCACCTCTACTGGTAAATGACATGCTTTGCCATAGACAATCCTGTATGGAGACATGCCAATGGGACTTTTATATGCTGTGCGATACGCCCAAAGTGCATCATCGAGCCTTTTACTCCAGTCCTTCCGGTTGGGTTGCACCATCTTTTCTAAAATGAGCTTGATTTCTCTATTAGAGAGTTCTGCTTGACCATTCATCTGAGGATGGTATGGAGTGGCTACCTTGTGCATCACACCATACTTGCTAAGCAAGTTCTGCAAACTCCGATTGCAAAAATGAGTTCCTTGATCACTAATGATAGCTCTGGGAATGCCAAACCTGCAAAGAATGTGAGACTGAACAAAGGAAACCACTACAGAAGAGTCATTAGTACGAGTAGGGATAGCCTCAACCCAGTTGGACACATAATCCATAGCCAGCGAGATATACAGATAACCAAATAAAGTGGGAAAAGGCCCCATGAAATCAATTCCTCAAACATCAAAGACTTCACAGAATAATAAGGGTTGTTGGGGTATCTCATGTTTCCTAGAAATATTACCCACAAATTGACACCTGGAACACTTCTTACAAAATTCATGGGCATCACGAAATAGACTAAGCCAAAACAATCCACTTTCCAAAACTTTCCTAGCAGTACACTTAGCACTAAAATGTCGCCCACATGCAACAGTATGGCAAAAAGTTAAGACAGACTCAAATTCATCATCAGGAATTCATCGCCTAATAATTTGATCACTACAAATATGCCACAAGTAAGGATCATCCCATATATAGAATTTAACGTCTTTCTTAAACTTATTCAATTGATGTGTATTCATGTCAACTAGTAAAATAGATGCAACCAAATAATTTGCAATATCAGCATACCAAGGGACAGAAATAAAAACCTCACAGAGCCTTTGATCGGGAAAATCATCTAAGGGTAAAGATGTTACCGAAGGTGATTCAATCCTACTCAAGTGATCAGCTACCATATTCTTTGCGCTACTTTTATCACGAATCTCCACATCAAACTCTTGTATCAGCATCACCCACCTAATGAGACGAGGTTTGGAGTCTAGTTTCTTGAACAAGTATTTGATAGCTGAGTGATCTGTAAAGATAGTCACCTTGGTGTGTAGGATGTCAGATCGAAACTTCTCTAACCTAAAGACGATAGCAAATAGCTCTTTCTCTGTGGTTGTGTAGTTAGCCTGAGCAGCATCTAGTGTTCGAGAGGCATAGGCTATGATATGTTGTCTCTTCTCTACTCTCTGGGCAAGAACAACACCTAATGCATAATCTGAAGCATCACACAAGAGCTCAAATGGAAGGCTCCAATTAGGTGGCTGAATGATGGGGGTGTAGTGAGTTTCTTCTTTAACTCATCCCATGCATACCTGCAAGCATCATCAAAAACAAAACCCACATCTTTCTACAATAAATGAGATAATGGCAGTGCTATCTTACTAAAATCCTGGATAAACCTTCTATAAAATCCAGCATGCCCAAGAAAAGAACGTACATCTTTCACCCAAGAAGGATATGGAAGGGATGAAATAATATCAACTTTAGCTTTATCAACCTCAATACCATCATGTGAAACAACATGGCCCAAAACAATTCCTTTCTTAACCATGAAATGACATTTTTCAAAATTCAACACAAGATTATATTGAATGCATCTTTCCAAAACATTGTCCAAACTAGCTAAGCATGCATCAAAAGAATCACCGTAAACAGTGAAATCATCCATGAAAACTTCCATGCAATGCTCATGAAAATCGGAGAATATGGAAACCATGCAACACTGAAAAGTGCCTGGTGCATTACATAAGCCAAACGGCATGCGTCTATATGAAAAGGTTCCAAATGGACATGTGAATGTGGTTTTATCCTGATCCTCAGGGGCAATAGAAATTTAAAAATATCCAGAAAAACCATCCAAAAAATAGTAATGTGATATACCAGCCAGTCTTTCTAACATCTGATCTATAAAGGGAAGGGGGTAGTGATCCTTTCTAGTTACAGAATTCAATTTTCTATAGTCAATACATACTCTCCAACTATTCTAGACTCTAGTAAGAACTAGCTCACCTCTGTCATTACGTACAACTGTAATACTAGTTTTCTTAGGCACTACCTGAACTGGACTTACCCACTGGCTATCAGAAATAGGGTAGATTATACCTGCAAAAAGAAATTTAGAGACCTCTTTCTTTACCACATCAAGGATAAATGGATTGAGTCACCTTTGTGGTTGTCGCACAGCTTTGGCACCATCTTCTAGCAGGATCTGATGCATGCACATATTTAGGCTGATTCCAGGGATATCAGCAAGAGTCCATCCAATAGCTTTTATCCGTCTCCTAAGTACCTCTAAGAGGCATGTTTCCTTATTAGCAGTTATGTCACTAGCTATAATCACAGGAAGTGTCTCGTTCTTCCCCAAATAGACATATTTCAATGAGTCAGGAAGTAGCTTTAAATCCAAAAATGGAGCTTGCTCAATTGAAGTTATGAGCGGCTTTAAATCTATATCAGTCAAACTAGAAACCTGCACAACTGATTCACAAACAAAAGAGCAAACTTTCCCATCTTGGGGAGTATTAGTAGAAACTGCAAGTGTAGTAGAATCAAGCAACACATCGTAATCATCAGCAATAGTGCCATCAGTAGCACTCATGTCAGAGATAGAATCATAATCATAAATCTCACTATTAGAAAGATGATCAATGTCAATCAATAATTCAAAGTCAGGTAGTGAAGATAAATAAATTATATTCATGGCATCAATCATACTAAGTAACTGAGAAAGTCCATCAGAATCAATAGAAGTAGTAGATGTGTGATCACTAGAATTACTAATGCTACAATTGGGCATAGAAGGATCATGTCTAGAATGTCTCATAATCTCAATAGCATAAGTGAAAATATTAATATCAGCACTATCAAGATCAGCACATGTATCACAACTACCAATTTCAGCACATGAACATGAGATAGTATCATCTAAACAGGTAATATCACCGGATCTATTAAGCATGCTATCTCTAAGATCTACAACATAATCATCCATAATAGCATTAACATCTATCTCAGCACAATCATCAGGGGGATGTCTCATGGATTCAAGCACATTAAATCTAATAGTTTCACCAGCAAATTCTAGAGTAAGGCTACCAACATGCACATCTATTATAGCTCTAGCAGTTTTAAGGAAAGGCCTGCCTAGAATCAAAGATGAATGTCCTTTCTGCCTAAACCTACCATCATCCATATCAAGAACATAGAAGTCTGTAGGGAATATAAGATCTTTTACCTTAACCAAGATGTCCTCCAAAATACCTTCTGGGACTGTGTAACGTCTATCAGCAAGGGATACAATGAGATTTGTGGGTTTGAGCTCTTCACCCTTAAGTTGATTGAAGACTGATTTTGGCATAACATTGATAGCTGCACCCAAATCTGCTAAGGCATCTAAGAAGTCAATGTCACCAATAATACAAGGTATGAGAAAGCTACCAGGATCGTTGCACTTTACTGTCATTGGCATTTGATACAGAGAGGATACAACTGCTCCTAAGTCAACCTTGCCTTTATGCTTAAATTTTCTCTTCGTAGTACATAACTCCTTCAAGAATTTTGCATATTTAGGTACTTGCGTGACTAAGTCAACTAGTGGAACATTGATCACCACTTTCTTGAAGATATCATAAACTTCATTAAACATCTCAGCTTCCTTCTTTCTCCTTTCAGCCTTAGCTACTGCAGTAGGAAATGGTAGAGCTGGTTTGATCACTTGCTTTCCTTCCTCATCCTTTTCTTGTTCTTCATGAGGTGCCACTTTTGTTTTTGATAAAGTGGACTGATCTTGTGATGTGGAAGTAGAAGGAAGAGTGGAAAGAGAGTTATCAACAACTTCCTTGTCATTTGAAGTATTGGTGGTAATAGTGCAGAAGGGATTATCTTTCCACGTCGAAGAGATATAGCATTAACTCTACCAATATTAGGATTTTGCTGAGGTCCAACATTCAGATTGGTTACTACTTGAGATGGAAGCTTTCCTAAACCTTGACTCTGTACATTACTGAGTGCATTAGAAATTTGACCCATTTGAGTTTGAAAAGTTTGAAATTCCTGCATCTGTTGTTGCTGTTGTTGCATCTGTTGTTATTGTTGCATCAGGATTTTCATCATAGCGTCCATCGTGCTTTCTAACCTTGAACCTTCATCTTGGACTGGCATTAATTGTCTAACTTGTTGAAACATCTTGCCACTAGAATTCCTACTTTGATTGAATTGTGCTTGCTGAGCTTGGCCATTTTCATATCGAAGATTTGGATGATCACGCCATCCAATTTAAGGTCAACCTAGGTCAACAATGGGCTCAACAGAGGAGTCAACAACAATATTATTAACATCCATATTGACCTTAGAATTAGAAGAGTCAACAATGGGCTCAACAGAGGAACTATTGCCTACAAAAGTACGAGCTCTAGTCCTTCTTCGTTGGTGAAGTGCCCTCTCAATCTCAAGATCAAATTCAAACAATTTTTCAGAAGATGATCGGGTCATGCAATAAACAACTACCTAAGAAGTTGCCTAAAAAATCAAACCTAAACCGTAACCGCTGCTCCCCAGCAACGGTGCTAAAATTGATGCGTGCTTCTGTCGCTAAAGCAATCAATTAAACTAGGTCCTAAATTATTATGTAGTTTAGGGTCAACCTAGGTCATTCTCCCAAGGAGCAAGCTACGGGTTTTCTTTAGGATTGATTTTTAAGTGACAAGAGATGCAATAGAATGGACCTCACCTAAAATGCAAGACTCTACTACTTAAATGCAAATAACTCTAAAATCTATATGAGAATGAAACTAACCTAAATGAATTGGAATGCAATCTTTGGGGTTGTTTATGAAAAAGGAATTAAGATGCTAAGCAAAGAAAATAATCAAAAGCAAGACAATCAACAGGGATTTAGTTTAGTTATGATGATGAAGGGGACAACTTAAGTTGCCATGAATTTAATATCTCCTCCAAACTCCTTCAACCAGCAAACCACGACCATTGGGATGGATGGCTTGTAAATGAACAATTATTAAATGTTGGTTGTGCGTCTGTGCGTGAGTAAAAGAGAAGAAAGAATTGGAATGTTTAATGGAATGGAAATTGAGGTGGGACCCATGAATGGAGTAAAGGAATGGTGAATGGAGAAAACCTCCAGCAATTCCAGCGTCTCTGTGCATCTCGGTGTCCGCGTCAGTCCGTCTCTCTCAGCGTCTGTCTCAACTTCTGTGATGGCTAGGGTAATTAAAAGGAAGGAGAAGAGAGCTTTTTGGGTACCAACTTGAGCCCATTAAAATTTAAGAAGCCCAAATAAAATTCAACAGTTGGATATTCTTTTAGCTTTTCAGAAAAGTTTTGCACCGTAGGATCTTTCAATCTACTTTTCCTTACTCTACAAGAATTAAATAAAATTGTGATATATCATATATTCAAAAATATTATCCAATCATAATATAACAATTAAAATATTATCAATTTAAGCCCAATAAGATCATAATCCATTCAAATTTATATTATTTCCTATAATTGGCTAATAATCCAAATATTATCTAATAAATCCAAATTAGCCTAAAATAATCTCCAAAATAAATGTATAACATGGGATAAAATATATTAAAATTGTGATTTATCAATATTGAAATTGAAATCTGTGATTGTTCTATACTGCTGTTAAAATTGGAGCATCCAGTGCGTGTATATATAAAAGGGATGTTTTTCAAAAAAAATAGAAGCTTTATGACCGGTTGTAGTTACAACCGGTCTTAAAAGTACTTTAAGACCGGTTGTGGGCACAACCGGTCTTAAAAATCCACATTTAAGACCAGTTGTGCCCACAACTGGTCTTAAACGTCAGACCTTCACAACCGGTCTTAAAAGGTCTGACCTTTAATACCTGTTACGGGCAAACAGGTCTTAAAGGTGACCTTTAAGACTGGTTTTAAGAACAACTGATCTTAAAAGTATGACTTTTAAGATCGGTTATAACAACCGGTCTAAAAAATAACAAACTTTTTAGACCTGCTGTAACAAGACCTAATTCACAACTGGTCTAACAATTTTTTTTAACCGGTCTAAAAAATCAATTTTCCACTAGTGGCATTTGGTAACTTTGTAATCATTGTCAAGACTTGTAAAAACATACTTTGCACACAATTACCTTTTGTTATCATCAAAACTTGAAATCTAACATTCTCCTCCTTTTTTATGATGACAAAACCTTTGTGATGAGTTTTAAGAAAAATCTTGATTAGGATGAAAATTTTGAAAAACATTATCAACATTTCAAAATGCATATCTCACAATGATTTAGACTCATTTTTAGATTTTTGCGCTTATCCTTATATGTTTCCGACAATACTTCCAATGGACACTTAAAGACCAAGATAAGTCATAGTATCCTAGAAATCATTAAAACTGAACAGAAAACTTAACAAAATTGAGAATAACCATTAGTGAACTTGAAAAGTACAATATTAAGCTTTAATCAACATCTACCCATAAAAACCCCACATACAACCATGTCAGCAAAAGTAGAACAGAAAACAACAGTAATCCTACCCCAATACAGAAAAATGGGTATAATTTTTGGATTTGTTGACAATGCTACGAGAGTATATGTAGTGAAGGGTGCAATTAGAATCAAGCATGTCAATAGGCTTAAAGTTGAGAGGGCCTATTGGGTCATTTGGTCTTAAAAGCCGGAAGGCTTCATTAGCTGACAGAGTGGGTGGATCAAAAGGAGGTGCAACATATCCAAGTAAATCATTATTGATATTAGCAGATATCATAATAAATTGATCTCTAACAGTGGTTGATATTGCTTCCTCTATCAATTGTCCGGTCCTAGACATTATGTTGTGGGATTTCATGTTGCAATAGAAATTTTTCACAATAGAGGGTGAATAAGGAATATGAACACTTAGCCAAGGAGCATAAAATCCAAGAAAAGGATGAAAATTCAAACCACAGCTTTTCATCAGATATTCTAAGTGACAGAATTGTCTATATGCAAACTCATAATCATATACCTTCTATTTCAGTGACTTCAGTTCCTTAACATTGAAGTCTTCAGGAAGATTTGTGACTTGTTCTTCCTCTAGAGCCTGTGATGTAGAAGGAACCCCTGAAGTAGCCGTACTAGACTGGACAACTTGATGTGAACTTGAGGCACTGACTTGTGAGGCAATTTTGCTAACCAATGTGTCAAGCTTTGATTTTTCCATTGCTTCCTAGAGCTGCATATTAAAGGAGTCATCATAGGAAGAAGATTGTGTGGTTGCTCTATTTCCTTCTTCTTTCCTCTTCCATTAACTTCTTTGGATTGAGACCGAGTCACAATCGGTTCTTTAAAAACCACTCCCTTTGGTTTCTTTTGCGTGAGTTTCAAGAGTTCTTACATACTCTGTTAATCCCTGTTTTACATGGCCTGAAGCAGAGTATATGCGTTAGTTCTAGACTCGAGCATTGTTCAATGACTTCGAGTGAGAATGAGCTTAGCACTCGAGTGACACTTCCAGTGCTCGAGTGATAGACCTGCAAAAACAATTTCTTCATACTCCGATGCCCAAGTCAGTATGGTTATTATAAAAAATATCATTAAACATAATAATTAACAAGAAAAACTTATAACTCATTGGGATTAACCATTCCCAATTTTCTTCGAAAATATAATAATTGATCTTTAGCTATTGGCTTTGTGAATATGTCAGCGAGTTGAAGATTTGTCGGTATGAACTCTACTATGAAATGATGTTAGATATCTATGTGTTTGGTTCTTGAATGTTGCATAGGATTCTTGGCCAAGCTAATGGTGCTAGTGTTGTCACAATAAATTGGAATCTCTTTTAAGTATATCCCCAAATCTTGAAGTTGTTGCTTCAACCATAGTACTTGAGAACAACAACTTGCTATAGTTATATATTTAGCTTCAGTAGAGGACAATGACACTATATTCTTCTTCTTGCTGAACCATGATACCAGAGAGCCTCCAAGGAATTGACATTAACCACTAGTACTTTCCCTATCAGTTTGATATCCTCCATAATCTGAATCAGAATAGGCCAACAAATATTCATTTCCACTTTTTGGATACCATAAGCCAAGTTTTGCAGTGTCTCCTAGGTATTTGAAGATTCTTTTCATAGTCTCTGCATGTGATACCTTTGGAGCAGATTGATACCTTGCGCACATTCCAACACTAAACTGAATATCCGGCCTACTTGCTGTAAGATAGAGTAATGAACCAATCATCCCTCTATATTTAGTGATGTTGTAACTAGGACCTTTTACATCAGCATCCAACAAAGTTGTAGAACTCATTGAAGTATAGCTCCATTAGCATTGTCCAATTCATACTTTTTCAACAACTCCTTTAAATAGTTTGTTTGAGATACAAATATCCCATTCTTCTTTTG
This sequence comes from Inga laurina, assembly GCA_963855925.1. Taxonomy (NCBI): domain Eukaryota; kingdom Viridiplantae; phylum Streptophyta; class Magnoliopsida; order Fabales; family Fabaceae; genus Inga; species Inga laurina. Next base: position 11,191,724 of record OY979713.1, read on the forward strand.
CTTAATTTGAAGTCTAAGAAAGAAATTTAATTCTCCCATCATGGACATCTCAAACTCTCCCTGCATAATCTTAGAAAATTCTTGACACATAGATTCGTTAGTAGCACCAAAAATAATATCATCAACATAAATTTGAACAATTAGAATATCATCTTTGTTATGTTTGATGAAAGGAGTTGTATCCACTTTTCCTCTGACAAAGTTTTGATCAAGAAGAAACTTGCTTAGTCTTTCACACCAAGCTCTAGGTGCTTGTTTCAAATCATATAAAGCTTTCTTAAGCTTGAAAACATGATCCGGCTTTGTTTCATCTTCAAAACCAGGAGGTTGTTCTATGTATACTTCCTCTATCATATAACCATTTAGAAATACACTTTTCATATCCATTTGATAAAGTTTAAAACCTTTAATGCAAGCAAAGGCTAAGAGTACTCGTATTGCTTCCAATCTTGCCACTGGAGCATATGTTTCCTCATAATCAATACCTTCTTGACTATAGCCTTTGGCTACTAATCTTGCTTTGTTTCTCAAAATGATTGTTGATTCATCAAGTTTGTTTTTAAAAGCCAATTTGGTTCCTATAACCGAGTGATCTTTAGGTTGAGGAACCAAATCCCAAACTTGATTTCTTCGGAATTGATTTAATTCTTCTTTCATAGCAATCACCCAATCATTGTCAGAAAAGCTTCTTCTATATTAGAAGGTTCAATTTTAGAAATAAAAGCAAAAAAAAGTTACCTCATTGAGAATTCTATTTCTGGTTTTGACACCTTCATGAATATCTCCAATTACTTGATCAATTGGATGATCCTTAATATGTCTCCATGCTTTTGGTTGAGCATGACCATCGACATCTTCTATTTTTTGAAAATCATTTGTTTCAAGATCATTCTATTTTGAAAATAGTTTTATTTTTCTTTATCAAATCCATTTCTTCTTCATCAAAATGCTTTGTCTGAGAGTCAAGTTCATCAAACACAACATGAATGGATTCTTCAACTGTACATGTTCTTTTATTAAACACTCTATATGCTTTACTTCTATTAGAATGTCTTAGAAATAAACCTTCATCAGACTTTGAATCAAATTTACCCAAGTTTTGTTTACCGTTGTTGTGAATGAAGCACTTGCATCTGAAGATGTGTAGATGAGCAAGATTTGGCTTTCTTCCTTTGTAGAGTTCATATGGTGTCTTTCCAAGTGACTTGCGAATATATGCTCGATTTGAAATGTAGCATGCGGTACTCATTGCATCTGCCCAGAACACTTGTGACATTTCTTTTTCATTAAGTATTGATCTTGTCATTTCTGTGAGGACTCTGTTCTTCCTTTCTACTACTCCATTTTGCTGGGGTGTTCTAGGTGTAGAAAAGTTGTGATCTATTCCCTCGTTGTTGTAGTAGCCCTCAAAGAGTTGATTATCAAATTCTCCTTCATGGTCTGTCCTAATAGAAACAATAGAAATACCTTTCTCATTTTGGACTTTCTTAGCAAACATAATAAATTCTACAAATGTTTCATCTTTTGAAGTGATAAATATAGTCCATGTAAATCTTGTAAAATCATCGACAATTACTAAAGTATATAGATTTCCACCAAAACTTTTTACTCTTGCTAGACCTACCAAATCCATATGAAGTAATTGTAAAGGTTTGGAAGTAGAGATCTCATACTTTGTTTTGAATGAAGATTTAGTTTGTTTACCTTTTTGACAAGCTTCACAAATCATGTTATTTTTTAATTTTAGTTTAGGAAGACCAACTACTAAATCTTTTCTAATCAGTTTGTCAAGTTGGTTCATATTAACATGAGCCAGACGCTTATGCCATAACCAACTTTCCTCTGATCTGCTAAGAAAATACTTTTCAAAAGAATTTGAATTTAAATCAATAGTATAATAGTTACCATCCCTTTGAGCTCTAATCTTTGCCTTGATGGATTCTTTATTAAGCAGCAGATCTTTCTTGTTTACTATCAAACATTCTTTTGAATCAAAGATCACCCAGTTATCTCTGTCAATGCTTTGACTTACACTCAAGAGGTTGTGGCATAATCCTTCAACGTAATATACATCATTGATTTGAACACCATTGGATTTTCCCACTTCACCAATTCTAGCAATACATCCATATTGATTACCTCCAAATGTTACCTTTCCTCCTTATCTAGTTTCTAGCATGGTGAACTTATTTTTGTCACCAGTCATGTATCTCGAGCATCCACTATCAATATACCACTTGTTTGCTCATGATGCTTTGAGACATACCTAGAGTAAGGTGATCAAGTTTTAGGTACTCACACTTTCTTGGGTCCTTCGTGGTTAGTATGTATACTATTGGTACATGTGTCCCTTTCGGAACCCATTTATATGTGCCAATGACTTGTCCTTTTCTAAAATAACATGATGAAGTATAATGTCCTTTCCTATTACAATAGCTACAAGATGCGAATGGATTCAATGTATGCACAAAATTCTTGAAATATTTGAGATAAATTATACTGCTATTTTTCTTATTTCCTCTCTTTTTGTCATGATCAGATTTATATCCAATTACAGATTTATCAAAGGAAACTTTTTGAGAATTTAAATAACTTTAAGAGTTTCACTTCCTTTAGTAAACTTTTCCACAGTTTTTATTAAATCTCTTATTTTCTTATCTTTTTCTTCACATACTTCACATGATGGTATGACAGTATTTTCTAATTCCTTTACTTTCTTCTTGTAACTAACCATTTCTTTAGCTACCTTAATAAATTCAGTATGCAATGCATTATATTCAGATAATAACTCATCATAAGTAGGTTTAGAATCACTTACCTCAAAATCTGATTCTTCTTCTTTGGCTACCAAGCATAGATTTGCCACTTCGTTATCATCACTTTCTTCATCCGATGAGCTATCACCACAGATAGATGATATGTATGTTGGATATGATTAGTTTTGATGATGTCAAATATAGATATGAAGTGATAAGAGCAAAAAGTTTATATAATGTATTTCTTTGACTAACTACTATATTTAATGTTACATATTTTGTAGATTAGTCAAGCAAAGAATGAAGAAGATTGAATTAATGAAAATGAACAAGAGGAAGAAGAAGAAAGAAATTGAAGATAGTCAAGGAGATGCTTACTTGGATTATGAAAAATGAAGAACTTGGTAGATCTATCATGAATATCAAGATTCAAGTTGTTAGATGTGATATTGGAGGTTTCTATAATGTTACCGGAGGTTTCTATGATCAAATAATGGTTGGAATATGTTAATATGAAGCTAAGATGACTTATATATGAGTTTTGGCACTTCTAGAGGTGCTATGCTCGAGCACAAGGTGTTATGCTCGAGGACAGACCACTTCACTCGAGCACGGGTGCATATTCTGTTCTACTCTGTTTTACGTTCAACCTGAGCGAGGTCTGGTATTTTGATCATATCTCTCAAACCACACGTCGGATTGACCCGAAACTGGTGGCATATGAAAGAAGACTCCCAACACGTACAATTGGCACCAGAATCACATTGAAAGAAGATCAAATGAAGGAGATATGATTCGTGGAAAATGAAACTGAAATCACCGTCACTTTCTGACACAGGTTCGGTATTTTGAGTATAACTCACAAACCACACATCGGATTGAGACGAGACCAGTGCCAAATGAAAGTAGACCCAAAGCGCTTTCTATGGATAGGTAATTTGCCTAATTTGAACGTATATTCTAGGAGCTATGCCTTCTGGAAGTTGACGCTTGTGCAGTATAGCGAAATATACACTCTTTCGATCATAACTTGCAGAATACAACGAGTTTGGAGCTGATTCTTATTGCATTGGAATGCATATGGCAAGAGAATTCTTATGATACATCATTTGAATCAAATGGACAAAATTTTTCTAAAGTGGCCCCACATCACCCGCGAGTGCAAAAACTTTCTCTCTGAAAATGTTGTGCGAGTGATGTCCAGAAGCAGCTGAAACGTGAAGAAAATTGCATCACTCGAGCACTGGAGGTTGCACTCGAGTAGAGAAGCCATTCTCACTCGAGCACATGCGAGTGAAGGTCCGCGAGTGCTTGGCCGAGAGCAAATATTTTCATACTTCCTTTGATTCACTCGAACAGAGACATCAATGCTCGAGCATGAGCATTCTGTGCTCGAGCAAGGTACTACGAGTGTTTAGCCGAGAGTCAAGAAGTTCAGAGAAGAGCAAGTGTGCTCGAGCATAACCTCATGTGCTCGAGTGACGCATCGGCACTTGCGAGTGAAAATTCTATCCCTCTCCAAATCTGATGCGAGTGCATGTATAAATGGTATATTACTTGAGAATATTCTTCTCACTCGAGCAGGAATATGTGTGCTCGAGTGAAGGACCAAATCACCCGCGAGTACAAAATCTCACTCTTGTTAAAATGGTATGCGAGTGACGACCCGAGAAGACACTCACAGTGGAAAATGCAACATCACTCGAGCAGGAGGAGTTGTGCTCGAGTGAGGCCGTAGATCACTCGCGAGTGAGAATTCTGTCTCTCTGAAATCCTATGCGGGCACAGACTTAAAACTGAAGATCAAGGAGTAAAATCTCGATATCACTCGAGTGAGCATATTCATGCTCGAGTGATATTCTGCAGAAGACCAAAACGTCAAGTCTCACAGCGAACAATCCGAATATGGTTACATGTTATTAAATCAGTTTGTTTTCACTTGTTATTGATTCTAAATGTTAGCTAACGTATATTTCAAGTGTGAAACAGGATATTAAACATTCGGATTGTAGATTCAAATAAAAGTCAATTTTGGTGAACTCCATTATTACACACCGAATGGCGGCTACCAACCACGACAAGCAAATGACCCACCATGAGAAATTGTCTGAAACACAAAACGCTCCCCAACGTGATGTACAGCTCAAAATGAATCTTCCCGCTGTTCAACTAGACACTCCACTTTGCTTCACAACAGACAGGAGCTTGTTTTTCAAATATGCTCAAACGTTCAAATGAAGCAATGGGACTCCAACGGACGAATGCTCACAACGGTCATCATCTACATCAACTATAAATGAGAAACCATTCAACATCGATGTGAGGCAGTGAAAAACGCAAAAAAACAGAGACAGCAAGCAAGTACCAGAAAAATGACAGAAATGTGAATCCTCTGCTTCTACTCATACACTCTCTGTTTTCCAGTTTCAATATTACTTATCGTTGAGAGAGTGATCATTTTTATTGTACTTCAGTGAGTATTATACCCACTCTGTGAGAGAGTTTGTAAACACTTTCAATTATATTTCTGAGTTGATCTCAAGGTAGAAGGACCTTGAGAGGGTTGATTTCCTTACGGGAGAAGCTGTAGAGAGAATTGCCAGAAAGACATTCTGCTTGTAAGACTTATAAGGTGCAAGCAGTAGAGAACGTTGCTGCTCATAAGACTTACAGGGGTGTAAGCAGGAGAGAACGTTGCTGCTCGTAAGACTTGCATAAGTAAGCAGGAGAGGAAGATCTTCGGAATTGCTCTGCTCGTAAGACTTGCCGTAAGGGGGAGTATTTCAGTGAGAGATTTGTAAAAGGTTTCACAAGTACCCGGCTAAACTTGTGGGATTGTAAAGGCTTTTCTTGTGCCCGGATTAAACAAGAAGATAGTGGATTTGAAAATCTCAGGAGGAGCCTGGGGACTGGACGTAGGCTATCACAGATTGGACCGAACCAGGATAAATCACAGTTTGCATATTCTCTTCCTTAAACTCTTATATTTCCAGCATATATTATTTAATCTAACTGTTGATTTATGAACCTTCATATTTACCGCTTTCGTTAAGATACGAAAAGATTTCTAAAATTCTTAAGTTTTTATTATACACCCAATTCACCCCCCCTCTTGGGTGATAGCCGGTTCTAACATTTGGTATCAGAGCCCGGGCTCTTGTTTAAAGGACTTAACTATCTCAAGAGTTACAATGGCTAATTTTGGGTGTTTTATACTTTCAAAAGGTTTTGATTATACAATCCTACCTCTTTTGAAAGATATTGATTTTTGGTTTTGGAAAGCTAGAATGACTAGTTTTATAAAAGCTTATGATTTTGATATGTGGAATGTTTTTATAAACGCTTTTGATTTCAAACCAAGAAAGGATTGGACAGAAAGTGAAAAGAAAATGTTTTCGTTGAATATTAGAGCAATGAAAATTCTGTATAGTGCTTTAACCGAAAATGATTTTGAGAAAATTAGATTTTGTTCTAATGCTAAAAATATCTGGGACACTCTTGATTCTATGTATGCTTCTAACAATTGTGTTGAAGTTGAAAGTGTTGACAGTTCATGTGAAACTACACGCTACGCATCTACTATGCAGGAACAATTGGAAGCTGATAATGAAGATGGAAAAATCATAGAACACTTCCATACAGTCAACATGGATGAACAAGAAAAAGAGGATTCCCGAAAAGAGCTCAGTGTGGATGAACATGAAAAATCACTCTCCGGAGCTCAAGATGAACTTAAGGTAAAAAGTTCCAATTCTTTGTGTGATTTTCATAAAAATGATTTTCAGAGTTTACAAAAGTTTGTTTCTCAACCAATTGGTGATTCTATTGAGAAAAGCAAAAATGTTTTCAAATATGCTGGAAAGTTTGTTGGGAAGAAAGAATATTCAAATCAAATCCATTCGAATTTCTACTCTCATGATCGACATAATACTTGCATGATATCCCATAATGCATATTTTGATACAATTTGCAATTATTATGGCAAATCCGGTCATATTTCTCATACATGCTATATTAGAAGAAATTCCCATGTGAGAAATAAGTATATTTGGGTACCGAAGAAACATGTACAGGTTAATACTAACAATCAAGGACCCAAGTATATGTGGGTACCAAAATGTCCATCTAGTACTTTATGTGTGCAGACTGATTATAAGAAGAATGGACATAAGGGTACGGAGAAGATAAAGAATAAGCCAAGAGTTTCTCATGCGCCAATAAAGAGGTTCATATCACTTATATCAAAAAGGAGAACTCTCAAGGCACCCATTGCTGGAGTTACAGAATATAAACAAAGAAAGAAGCAATGGATAAAAGGAGTATGTTCTACCTCAACGAAGGGCTACCACAATGTACCATTCAACTATCTTGAGAAGAACAAGAAGAGGAGGATCTCTCATTCACAAAGAAAAAGATTCTCGAAGTCTACATCACATGAGAAAGCTTTGCATAATCCCAAAGCCAAATATGCAAAAACAGAATTTCAAAGAAAGATGCAATGGGTATGCAAAAACAATCCTCCGAATATCTAAGGCAAAGGTACACAATGATAAAACCTCCTATGCTGTTGTTTCTAATATTTGCTGAGGTTTTATATTTTGGAACCGTAGGAATGAGCATTGCAAATATTTTTGAATTTATCTCTTAAAAATCCATTTAATAGACTTATTTATAAAGGTATTGTAATGCTTAAAAGGTTAATGATTTAAAAAGAATATCTCTCTTATGCATAAAGACATGTTTAATTCATTGTGCTCAATTGTCTCAAATTAATTATATTCTTAGAGCATGTGAATTATGATTCTTTTAAGCTAACCATGAGTGGATCCAAGAAGAATTGGATACCGAAGGAAGAAAAAGGGTTATATGATTTTTGCAGGAATAATTTGAAAAAGAATCATGACACTAGAAAGCAGAAGTGAACATTCGAGTGCAAGGCATGTTAACACTCGAGTACTGGTTGGTCACTCAAGTATAAATGAATAAATTATCTTTAAAACATGGACTCCTCAAGTGATCTTGGAGGACTTGAGAACAAAGATACAAGGAGATGGAAATTAACTTGGGTGTCTACAAGTTACACTCAAGCCAGGTACGCTGTATCAGTAATTTCAAAACTCAACCATCGTACTCATTCTTTCCAACTCAATTTGAGTGGTAAATTCTTGTTCATTACTATATACCACTAGCAATCAATGATTTATGGTTTTTCAAAATATTCAGATTGCTAAATGTATCAAAATAGAATTGTGCATGATTTTTCTATGCATTGGAAATTTGAAATACTTATTTCACAAATTTACTTGGATTTCAAATCATTCTATTTATAAAAGTGCATACACATTATTTGGAAATTATTCATATCTTGTTTGCATTCAAATCAGTTTCAAAATTGGAAGTTAATATTTTTGTATACTGAAAGTCAGAATGCTTCAAATTCTTTTATCAAAGCATTTTCCCATCATTGACAATTTGATCTTAAATGTGCTATCCAATACTTGAACTCTCTTCAGTCTTTATTCCTTAACATGCTAGACCTTACGTCTAAGCAAGTTAACTATCTATATGAGTGTCAAGTATATTCCCTTGATAAGAATTCAACTTGTGAAAGCCTTGTGCCTAATGTATAAATCATTAGTTGGCCACGTTATTCCAAGCATTATAAATGTTCATTAGTGCATTAAATCTTAATGCATTAACCATTATTGTGGAATAACTTACCGGGATAATCTTCTAGAACTCTAGTCATTTGGATCAATGAGTATATGCTTAATCATCCATAAATTCTTATACTCATATTATTGCTCAAATGCATTACCATTTGTCTTCATCCATTTTTTGAGTAACTAGAATCTTGCACTTTAAGTCTTGCTGCCTTGAATTTTTATCCATTTTAAGATGCAACTCTAAAAGGCAAGGTTATCTCTTGATCAATACTAAAGTCATCATGCTTATATATGTCAAGATAAGCCATTTTGGCTAATTCATTTTTCATATGACTTTTGTTCTTGAGAAAATTCTCCAACATGTTAACTCTTATAATTAACATGTTATCTTAGTTGAATTCCTTAGTGAAGCTTTCTGATATATATTTTATAACTGTTGACTTCCATTGTTTTTGACATAAGCATTGGTATTTAACAAGCTTCATAAATGAGTTTTCATGTATTCAAAATCTTAATGTCATAATGCATATTTATGATTCGAAAGAACATATGAGATTTTGAAATAATTGGCATATCTCATTATCATTCTTGAAAATTTGGTTTCATTCATGATTTATCACTTCATAAAAGTTGGTCATTATGGATAGATTCTCTACTCTCTTTGATCCAACTTACATCTATTGCATGAAAATCTTATCAATGACATAATTTCTATTTAAAATGTATTTACAAATTGTCATTGATCTTTGAAATCATCATTCTTAGTATTACTTGTTCGTTATGCTTTATAATGACTTGATTGGGAAAAGAATTATATTTTGGTTTATGATACTCTTTGCTGAAATTTCATATGATTAATTGCTTAAGAGCATAAGAGTTTCTATGTCTAATATTGTACGGACCCAAAGAAGATGGGTACCAGAAAGCATATGTTTATACTTTTATAGGAGTTGATCAAGATGCTTTCATTTTGGATACAAAGGTCAGAGGCTAACAGAAAAGGCATGACTGATAATGTTGCAGCGTGAGATGAAGCAGAATATATGATATTACTCAAATGACATCCCATCACTAGCAAATAACTAGCTAGTGATACAATTAGAGAAAGAGAAAGAGAAGGAAGATCTCTTAGTAGACCCAACGGAGATTATTTCAAAGCAGCACAGAGCCAAGAATAAGTTTATCCAATATGAATCTTTGTTGCCTACCCACCTTCCTTATCATTTCAAGGTGATCAGACATTTTCACTATGATATGGAGCCAACAGAGATGTTCAGAGGAAAATGCTGAGATGCACAGAATCATCAACCTTGATGAGCCTATGAGGATTCTTAACTACTATCCTAGCTCTATGTCTAATCTTCACTGGATTATTTGCTATATCTACACTAGAGCTATGGTGAACAAGGCCAATAAATGAGAGACGACAATTTGCTAGAGTTGGCCTCCATGATCCTTCATTCTTTGATCCATTTGTCTAAGGTTTTCTGAGAGAGGAGGTTCAACTTTTTCACACAAAGCTTGCCACAAACATGCTGAGTTTATCACTTCTGTGAATGGAAAGATTAGACAACTCTGTGACTTGATCAACTAGAATCCCAAGGCCTTATTCTGAGCTCATCTTGGTATCCTAAAGTGTTCACAGAAGACGACACTTCATAATCCCGAAGTACCAGTCACATCATCCAATATTGACTAGGACATAAAGCATCAATGGACTACAGAGGATTATAACTCGAGTGATTACGATATTACTCGAGTGAGGTATTGTATTCTTGCTTAATTCAAAATCCTTGAGTTGTATCACTTGAGTATACAATCAAGTCATGATTGAGTAGAATCACTCAAGTAACTACTCAGGTGATATTAGGTTGTATCTCTTAAAACCTCTGATTAGCATTGCCATTTAATTTCTCTCTAAATCTTCATACCTTCAAAATCATTTTCTCTATAAAGTTTCCAATGGTTTATCAAATCTAGGAGAGTTATTAACTGTTTTCCTAAAATTTTTAAAACCATGCATCAATTAAGGGGGAGCTTCACATTCATATGTATTTTATATTTTGAAAGCTTATTTCTTATTGAGAAGAAAATCCTTTTAATATATATTCACCATGTCTTGATTAGTTTTGATGATGAGTTATTCTTACATTGTTCTTTTCATGATCTTAATTTTAATATATCATAAGGAAAGGAATAGTTTGTTACTTGATTGACCTAACAATTCTCTTTGCAAAGAAAGATTAAATTTATGACAGGAGAATTTGTTGTGTGTAATAGCATTCCTCAACATACTACAAGAAGACTCTATCAACCTTGAGGATGTTTTCTAACGCTCAGTCAAGGAATATATATTAGCTACAACATTCAAAGCAATATAACTGAGCATTGAACATGCTAAACAGAAGCTCAACTCAATTGGAGAATCCTTGCAACAACATGAATATATATTGAGTTGCATAACAGAAGTGTGGTGTACATCATCATGAACTAGCATTGCCAAAGGATAAAGCAACGGACTTCATGGAGTGCTTCATCATTTTTTTTTCCAAATCTACATGAGCATTTCTAAACCTTCTCTATTTACATTTCAAGAATACGTTTCATATATTTCATTGATCTTGATTATAAAAGTTTTCTTGAAAACCTCTCCAAATCTATTTTAAGTTCCTTCACATAGGGAAGAGTCAATTGTTTTCTTGGTTCATTCATTTTGATTAAAGTCATTTCTACTTTATTTACTTCTCCACAAGCCTTACTTCTTTATATTTCAAACTTTTTGCTGATGTCAAATAGGGGGAGAAAAATGTAAGAAAAATATGTATGTTGCATATGTATGTTGCATTATATATAATATGTATATTGCACTTTGCATGTTGCACTTCATTCAGACATATTTTTCTTAAAGGATTTGTCATCATCAAAAAGGGGGAGAATGTTAGATATGATTAGTTTTGATGATGTCAAATATAGATATGAAGTGATAAGAGCAAAAAGTTTATATAATGTATTTCTTTGACTAACTACTATATTTAATGTTACATATTTTGTAGATTAGTCAAGCAAAGAATGAAGAAGATTGAATTAATGAAAATGAACAAGAGGAAGAAGAAGAAAGAAATTGAAGATAGTCAAGGAGATGCTTACTTGGATTATGAAAAATGAAGAACTTGGTAGATCTATCATGAATATCAAGATTCAAGTTGTTAGATGTGATATTGGAGGTTTCTATAATGTTACCGGAGGTTTCTATGATCAAATAATGGTTGGAATATGTTAATATGAAGCTAAGATGACTTATATATGAGTTTTGGCACTTCTAGAGGTGTTATGCTCGAGCACAGGAAGAACATGCTCGAGCACAGACCACTTCACTCGAGCACGGGTGCATACTCTGTTCTACTCTGTTTTACGTTCAGCCTGAGCGAGGTCTGGTATTTTGATCATATCTCTCAAACCACACGTCGGATTGACCCAAAACCGGTGGCATATGAAAGAAGACTCCCAACACGTAAAATTGGAACCAGAATAACATTGAAAGAAGATCAAATAAAGGAGATATGATTCGTGGAAAATGAAACTGAAATCACCGTCACTTTCTGACTCAGGTTCGGTATTTTGAGTATAACTCACAAACCACACATCGGATTGAGACGAGACCAGTGCCAAATGAAAGTAGACTCAAAGAGCTTTCTATGGATAGGTAATTTGCCTAATTTGAACGTATATTCTAGGAGCTATGCCTTCTGGAAGTTGACGCTTGTGCAGTATAGCGAAATATACACTCTTTCTATCATAACTTGCAGAATACAACGAGTTTGGAGCTGATTCTTGTTGCATTGGAATGCATATGGCAAGAGAATTCTTATGATACATCATTTGAATCAAATGGACAAAATTTTTCTAAAGTGGCCCCACATCACCCGCGAGTGCAAAAACTTTCTCTCTGAAAATGTTGTGCGAGTGATGTCCAGAAGCAGCTGAAACGTGAAGAAAATTGCATCACTCGAGCACTAGAGGTTGCACTCGAGTAGAGAAGCCATTCTCACTCGAGCACATGCGAGTGAAGGTCCGCGAGTGCTTGGCCGAGAGCAAATATTTTCAAACTTCCTTTGATTCACTCGAACAGAGACATCAATGCTCGAGCATGAGCATTCTGTGCTCGAGCAAGGTACTACGAGTGTTTAGCCGAGAGTCAAGAAGTTCAGAGAAGAGCAAGTGTGCTCGAGCATAACCTCATGTGCTCGAGTGACGCATCGGCACTTGCGAGTGAAAATTCTATCCCTCTCCAAATCTGATGCGAGTGCTTGTATAAATGGTATATTACTTGAGAATATTCTTCTCACTCGAGCAGGAATATGTGTGCTCGAGTGAAGGACCAAATCACCCGCGAGTACAAAATCTCACTCTTGTTAAAATGGTATGCGAGTGACGACCCGAGAACACACTCATAGTGGAAAATGCAACATCACTCGAGCAGGAGGAGTTGTGCTCGAGTGAGGCCGTAGATCACTCGCGAGTGAGAATTATGTCTCTCTGAAATCCTATGCGGGCACAGACTTAAAACTGAAGATCAAGGAGTAAAATCTCGATATCACTCGAGTGAGCATATTCATGCTCGAGTGATATTCTGCAGAAGACCAAAACGTCAAGTCTCACAGCGAACAATCCGAATATGGTTACATGTTATTAAATCAGTTTGTTTTCACTTGTTATTGATTCCAAATGTTAGCTAACGTATATTTCAAGTGTGAAACAGGATATTAAACATTCGGATTGCAGATTCAAATAAAAGTCAATTTTGGTGAACTCCATTATTACACACCGAATGGCGGCTACCAACCACGACAAGCAAATGACCCACCATGAGAAATTGTCTGAAACACAAAACGCTCCACAACGTGATGTACAGCTCAAAATGAATCTTCCCGCTGTTCAACTAGACACTCCACTTTGCTTCACAACGGACAGGAGCTTGTTTTTCAAATATGCTCAAACGTTCAAATGAAGCAATGGGACTCCAACGGACGAATGCTCACAACGGTCATCATTTACATCAACTATAAATGAGAAACCATTCAACATCGATGTGAGGCAGTGAAAAACGCAGAAAAACAGAGACAGCAAGCAACTACCAGAAAAATGACAGAAATGTGAATCCTCTGCTTCTACTCATACACTCTCTGTTTTCCAGTTTCAATATTACTTATCGTTGAGAGAGTGATCATTTGTATTGTACTTCAGTGAGTATTATACCCACTCTGTGAGAGAGTTTGTAAACACTTTCAATTATATTTCTGAGTTGATCTCAAGGTAGAGGGACCTTGAGAGGGTTGATTTCCTTACGGGAGAAGCTGTAGAGAGAATTGCCAGAAAGACATTCTGCTCGTAAGACTTACAAGGTGCAAGCAGTAGAGAACGTTGCTGCTCATAAGACTTACAGGGGTGTAAGCAGGAGAGAACGTTGCTGCTCGTAAGACTTGCATAAGTAAGCAGGAGAGGAAGATCTTCGGGATTGCTCTGCTCGTAAGACTTGCCGTAAGGGGGAGTATTTCAGTGAGAGATTTGTAAAAGGTTTCACAAGTACCCGGCTAAACTTGTGGGATTGTAAAGGCTTTTCTTGTGCCCGGATTAAACAAGAAGATAGTGGATTTGAAAATCTTAGGAGGAGCCTGGGGACTGGACGTAGGCCATCACAGATTGGACCGAACCAGGATAAATCACAGTTTGCATATTCTCTTCCCTAAACTCTTATATTTCCAGCATATATTATTTAATCTAACTGTTGATTTATGAACCTTCATATTTACCGCTTTCGTTAAGATACGAAAAGATTTCTAAAGTTCTTAAGTTTTTATTATACACCCAATTCACCCCCTCTTGGGTGATAGCCGGTTCTAACAATGTATGCTTTCTTCTCCTGCTTCTTTTTGTCTTTGTTTCTGAAGCATTCATATTTGATGTGTCCAGGCTTTCCACATTCATAGCATACTATCTGTTGCTCCTTATTTTCTTTCTTTCTTGGTCCACCTTGATAATTTTTGAAGTTCTTTTGACCTCTTCTATAGAACTTCTTGAATTTTCTCACAATCATTCTCATATCATCATCATCAGGAACATCTTCATTTTTGAAAGATTCTTCTTCCTTGATAGCTTTAAGTGCAACTCCTCTTTTCTTTTTTTTTATTGAATTCTTCTAGTTCCTTCTTGAATCTCAACTTCCCTTCATACTCAGAAAGGCTACCAAAGAGAGCAGCTACGGATCTCATTGACTCTCTTTTAGCTTCTTCGATAGCTGTCATCTTCGCTTCCCATTCTCTCGTAAGAATATTAAGAATCTTTCTTACCTAGGAATTTTGATCAAATGATTTCCCAAGTATAGATAGTTGATTAACAAGATGAGTGTACCTGAGTTCGAATTCTAATATTCCTTCTCCAAGTTTCATAAGAAATAGATCATACTCTGTAATTAAAGTATTGACTCTATTTTCTTTGATTCCAGATGTACGTTTGTAAGCAATTTTAATAGCATCCCATATATCTTTAGCTGTTGGTAGAGTGTAGATTCGGAAATATTCCTTTTGACTAAGAGCACTCTGTATCATTAAAAAAGCTTTACTATTTAACGTTACTAACCTCTTGTCATCTTTGTTAAACTCCTCTAGGCTCTTTTTAATGACTCTATCTTAGATTTTCTTCATTAGAACATAGTCACCATCTTGTATCACATTCCATAAGCCGTATTCGTTAGCCATCACAAACTCTATGAACTTAGCTTTCCAGAATGAAAAATGTTCTCCAACAAAACCAAGAGGTCTAGTGATTGAAGCTCCATCTGAAATAATGTTTTCACCAATTGTTGCCATTTATCGGATCCTTCTCAAGCTGTTAGGCTCTTCGGAGAAGACCTCACTCTGATACCAAATGAAACAGGCAAGCTTCACCTAATAGGGGGTGAATTGGGCGATGTGATAAATTTTTCGGTTGATGTGGTGATATAGAAATAGTTGTAGATAGAGTAGAGTTGAGAAGATAAGCACAAAGAGAGTTATACTGGTTCAGCCCAAAACCCAGGCCTATATCCAGTCCTCAAAGACCAAGACCTACTGAGATTTTAACTATTCTTCCAAGATTCAGTGGGCTCTTAGAATGCCATAAGACAACAACCGTCCTTGAAAGGACTATGAGTAGAAATACTAGAAATTTCTCTCCCCCTTACGACAAGTCTTATGTGCAAAAAAAAAAACTTATGACCTTTCTCTCTTGCTTACGTATACAAGTCTTATGAGCAGTAACGTTCTCTCCTGCTTACACCACTATAAGTCTTACGAGCAGCAACATTCTCTACTGCTTGTATCTTGTAAGTCTTATAAGCAGAAAGTCCTACTAGGAATTCTCTCACCGCTTCTCTCGTAAGGAAATCTCCCCTCTCAAGGTCCCAGTACCTTGAAATCAAATGAAAATAGAATTTGAAGTGTATACAGACTCTCTTATAGAGCAAATATGGCAAACACTGAAGAACGATATGAATACAGAGAAAATGTGAATAATAGTGACTTGTGAATTTGCTTGTGTGAATTCTTACACTTCATTGTATTTGATGGTCTCTGGAGCTCTGTATTTATAGACATTTGTTTTTGCCCATTTGAATAATGATCATTATAAAGCGGGGCATATTACTGTGGAACGGCATGCGTACGTTTGCAATCTTTGAACGCGGTAGGTACATGCTTGGATGGTCGTAATGATGCTGTCTGCCGTTGTTTGACTTCCTCTGTGTCTTTCTAATTCAAATGCTCAAACTCCTGTATCACACTCATAATACATGTTAAATGATGTTATATAATAATAATAAGTGAAAATAAAATGAATAAATACCATTAAACCATATTCGGATTGAACGCTGTAAGACTAGTGCGTTTTGGCTTCTGGCAGACTATCACTCAAGTACTGTGATGTCTCACTCGAGTGCTGCTTCATTTTACACTATGAGCCACGTCTTTGGACAACAATCACACCCTGTTTTATCAAGAGTGTGATTTTGCACTTGTAGGTGATGTGGGCCCTCACTCGAGCATACATCCTTCTTATTCGAGTGAGAAGAATATTCTTCTATAGTATACTCTTTGTCTCAGCACTTGCATCAAAATTGAGAGAGTTAGATTTCTCACTCATGGCTACTGATGTATAACTCGGGTACATGAACTCTCACTCGGGCATGCTTATGCTTCTCTGTTCTGCATGACTCTCAGCCAAACACTCGTAGTCCCTCGCTCGCTAGGACTCAGGTGCATATAAGACCATCACTCAAGTACAGAAACTGTGCTCAAGTGAAGTGTTGATATCTTGTTTTTAACTTTACTTTCTGTCAAACACTTTCTGTCCAACACTTTCATATGCTCGAGTGCATTAGTAAAATTGACAGCAATTACTCTCTATCAAACACTTTCTGTCCAACACTTGCATGTGCTCGAGTGTAAAAGAGGTTGATGCTCAAGTGTTAAGTCTGTTGCTTGAGTGCATCAGCAAAACTGACAGTAGACATCTCTAAACTTTTCCATATGCATTTGGTAACTTTGCAATCATTGTCTAGACTTGTAAAAACAAACTTTTCACACACTTACCTTTTTTTAATCATCAAAACTTGGAATCTAACAAAAAGAAAGATCTAGAGAGAGACATTAGAGGTACTAGTATGCAGTCCATGTTAGGATTGCATTCATGTGGATACTGGTAGAGGGAGATGATCGAAGGTGTCAGTTTCTGGAGATTGAAAACCCTAAAATGCAAAATGGTACAATTCTCTACTACTTGACTTAAACGACGTTGATAGATTCGCAGTAGGGATCGATAAATTTTGAATTTTAATTTTTTGTTATGCCTAACAATCCCAACAGTGGTATCAGAGAAAGGTCAATTGTACGTTTAAGTTGAGTTTGAGGTTTCGTCTCAATTATAAATTGTACATGTGATATATAAGTTGTATGTGATATATTGCTTTGGATTTGATTTATGGTGATTAATCAAAAGGATAGGAGACCAAGGGAAAACTGGCTTAGCTTTGGTACTCTTGTGTTATGAGGTTGTTAGATTCAAAATCTCATGAGTAGCCAGTTGAGTAGAAACAAGTGGGGATCTCTTATATTAAATGTTAAAGATGAATAGCTTAAGAAGATTCATAAATGTTCTTGGAGACATGTGATGCCTCTACTGCTAGTGTAAAAGAGATTGAAAATCAAGCAAAATATGAGGAAGCTAGTATTAGAAGCCAACCATACTAAATTAGCATAACTTTGCCTTTCTAGTACTGATAGGATCATTCTCATTAAAATTTGGGAACAACATAATTATAAAATTTATTGTTTTTAATATTGTATGAATTTTTATTTGTTGTGCTTTTAATTTCTAAAATTGTTTGGGTATGATGAACAATATGGCTCTAGTTTTACATGGATTGTAAATTTTTTTAAAAATACTGCTTGCATGCCATGCCTTCCACTACATAATCTTGATATACATTCTCTTCTCATCTCACCCCCTTTGTATGTTTAAATGAGGTTTCTGAATGTATTTTTCTTTTCTTACTAGAGAAGTCCTCTCTTTAGCTTCAAAGGATTTAGGTTAGGTGAGCCATATTGTGTTACATTTAAATTATGTTTCCTTTGATTACATCATTACATGAAAATTTGTATAAGATACAATCATGATATATGTATTCATATAAATAAAATAATTAATTAAGCCTTCCAAATGAAATCTTATGTTATAATATCGTCAATTAGTGAATACTTGTCAAAACCTAGATCATTCAATTGTAGGTTCCACTAAAGTAGATGTATTTATGTTATCTTGGTGAGACAACTGTCAAAAAAGTGTTAGATATGATTAGTTTTGATTATGTCAAATATAGATGCCAAATATTAAGAGAAAAAAGTTTGCATAATGTATTTATCTCCTACTGTAATACCCCGAATTTTGAGACTCGAGGCTAGAGAATAAGCCTGAGATTAGTGGATTGCTAAGCCCCAGTTTAGCAAGATCCCAAATTGTGATTAGGGGTTAATGACTCCAAAAGTGGATGCGGTTAGTGATAAATAACCCTTTTGGAGAATATGATGTGATTTGGTACTTAAATGTGAATTGTGTTGACATGTTGAGATTGTTGTGAGAACATGTCAATGAGATGTGAATTTGATTGATTTGGTGTTTCCAATGGATTCCTTGTGAAAATTTATGTGGGAATGATGTTTGGTATGAAAATGGAACCAATAGAAGCAAAGATGCAAAATCTGAAATTCTGTCCAATGAAACTCTATTCTGGGCAGTCTTCTCGTGTGGATGTTTTGACTAGGCAAATAATGTCAGAAAATTATGAAACTTTCCAGTCTTAAATTTCACATCCCAGGCTTCAAAATGGACAGATAATTTGTGCCATTTCGTTTTGGGAATTGGGAGATATGACTGTCCAAAGTTTGAGGTCGAAAATGGACTCTGTTTTAGGGCAGTGATGAAATTTGTGTAATTATGGAATTGTGTGGTGATTTCTAGTAATGGAAACTATTTTTCTAGTAAATAGGACTCAAATATATTTCATTTGGCTTTGGGATCATCTCATTTCGATTTTTCTAGAATTAGTGATGATTTTTCAAAAATTGGGCAGAAAATCTGCCAGAAAATCCGAAAATGCCAATTTAGGAATTATGACATCATCATAATTAAAGATGACATAAGCTAAATGTTATAAAGTCATCATCATCTTCCTCCATCAGCCAAAAACCGTGCAGCACCATGGAGAAAGAGAGAGAGGGAGTTTTAGAGAGAGAAGAGGAAGAAAACTCGCGAGGTAGGTCGATTTCTTCGGTGAATTCGTACCTAACGCGTATAATCCTTCTCCTAAGCTTCTCTTCTATATTATGTAAGGTGTTTGAAGCACAAATCTTGGTGTTTTGAAGTTAGGGTTTTCAGCCACAAGAAGGAAAAGCTAGTGGGAGCTTGAGGTAACTTCCAAACTCTTGCATATTGACTATTCTAGCTGTTATAGACAATTTAATCGGTGAAATTTCGCCGGATTGTCTTTGTGTGTAAAAATGGAAAATGGGTTGTAGGGGCTGTTATGCTGCCCAAATTAATACTAAATGGTAGTTCTAACCCAATGTAATGGTTAATAAAGTGGTTAGGAGTAGAAAGAAACATGTCTGCGGAGCCGAAACCGAAAAACCCCAATTTTTCCTGGGGAATTGAGAATTTCGGCCAAGGCTAGTTTGGAGTGGTTAGAGATGGATTTTCAATGATTTGATGATTCCATTGAGTTCAGGAGCAAAAATTAGGTGGGGTTACAGTTGGTCACTTTTTCGGAAAAGGCCGAAAAAGCATAATTACGAAAATGCCCCTGAAACCCTTAAAGTGGGGCTGCCAAGGGTAAATTTGTAAATTGACATTGAATTTTATAATTCCAAGTCCAGAAATGGATTCCTTGGGCGAAAATATGTCAGAATAGCCCATGTCAAAATTTCAAGAAAAGTACAGCCGGACCGGGTACGGCAGGGCCGGGCCGGGCCCCCGGGGGTATTTTAGTAAATTTTCAATATAGCCTCATATAACCCCCAGAAACACTATGGAAGTGTCTAAATGGTACATTTGACATTGTAGGATCGAATATGAAGCCCCGAGTTGCTGGCACGCAAATCGAGGAGAAAAGACTGGAGGTAGGGGACTTACCTTACTTGCATGTATTTAATATCTTTGCTTGTGTAGTGATGTATGTGATTGCTTTACTTGATTGTGTAGAGCATATTTGTATAAATGAAGCTCTGTTTCTGTTTTGCTGTGGCCATAGTTTTGTTACATGAAACATTGAGCATGCAGAAATGTCATTATGGGGCATGCATCTAGATAAAGCTAAGATGTCATACACATAGCATCTATCATGCATGCATTATGGTATCTTTTTCCTACTGATATTCTCTCAAATCTCACTCTCCTCTACCAATAAATTAGACAGGGCAAGTGGCTCGTGGAGGGAGCGGCTAGGACTCTTTGGAGATGAGATTGTGTAATCCCCATTTGAAGAATTGTAATAGGCAATTATACCCTGTGTATCTTTAGCGAAGGTATGTACCTGGGATTGCCGGGATGATTAAGTTGTGCACTCTGATATTTATATGAATGTGATTTATCTTCACGTAGTAATTGTATTCGAAATGTGAATATGAGACCAAGTTTATAAATGATTTCAAAAAGTATTTGTGAAAACCCCGTCATGTGATGGGTTAGTAAATGTTATTTGATTATTATTGGTCTCTATTTCATTTTAATCGCGTATTTCGGATATAATTACGGAGGGGGTTACACCTACATTGACTAACTACTATGTTTAATGTCAAATATCTTGTAGATTAGTCAAGCAAAGAAGGAAGATATCTAGTTGGGTTATGAAGAATGATCATCAAGAGGAAAAACAAGAAGAAAGAGATTGAAGAAATAAGAACTTGTAAGATCTAATGAGAACATAAAGATTTAAGCTCTTAGAAGTGATATCGAAGGTTTTTATGATCATATAAAGGTTGGAATAAGTCAATTTGAAGCTAAGTAACTTATATAGAAGTTATGGAACTTCCCCAAGGTGTTCCCTTGAGTATTGGCCCTCTATCAAGTTTTGGAAGGCATCACTCGATTGATTTGAAACTAGTTTCATATGAAACTAGACTCCCAACAGGTCAAAGACACACTAGAATCACATTCAAAGAAGTTCATGGAAGATTCCATTCAAATCAATGTCATATTCGAGAACAACTTTTGTATTTTGGACATAACTCTCAAACTACACATTAGATTAAGCTGAAACTAGTTGCAAATGAAACTAGACTTGAAACGTTTTCCATTAATAGGTTATGGGTCATATTTGGAGTTATACGCTAAGAGTTATGTCTTTTGGAAGTTGACACTTGTGAATTCATAGACTATCTATTGTAGTAGTCATTATGTGGATCATAGCCTTAAGAATACAATGAGTTTGGAGTTGATTCTGGTTGCATTGGAATGTAGATGGTATGAGCCTTCTGATGATAGGTCATTTACCATATTTGGATTCAAAATGAATGGATAGCTTGAGATCACTCGAGTGACTACTCGAGTAATGAAGTTGGAAAAAGCCTCCAATACTGTACTAGATTTTGAAGGGGATCACTCGAGTGATGACCTAGGATCACTAGAGTGACCACTCAAGTGATATGAAAGACAACATTTCGTAAATTCGGCAAAACATAGGAATGATTGTGAAACTCACTCTTCTTGTTTCTAATCACTCTAACACTTTATTGTTTTAGTGTTTAATGTATTTCTCCAGGAATACAGTGAAGGGATGATGTGAAGAGACAAAAGGTGACTCTATGGAGGTGGAGTGTCCACTGAATGTAACAACTAGTTTTCTAAATACGAAGAACAGTAAAACTAAGCAACGAGACTCTAATAAACGAATTCTACAATTCAGATATAAATATGGAAGCATTCAAAGAAGATATATACACACAACAACAATGAAAAATATGCTAAGATCATGAAGCATCCACTCCTACCCGAATACTCTCTGTTTATCTACCTTCGATATCATTTACCTTAGATAGAGAGATTATTTGTATTGTACTTTAGTATTCATCTTATTCACTTCTTTAAGAGAAGATTTATTGCAATCTTTTATCATTGAGGATGTATCCTCCCAGTGTGTAAAGGGGAGTAACTCCATAAGAGATTTGTAAAAGGCTTCACAAGTGCTCGGCTAAACTTGTAGGTTGTAAAGGTTTTTCATGCGCTCAAATTAAACAAGATAGTAGATTGGAAATCTTAGGAGGAGCTTGTAGACAAGGATAAATCACAGTTTGAATATTCTCTTGCTTAAGCTCTTATATTTCTAGCATATATTTACTGTTGATTTATGATTCATTACTTTCATACTTATTGCTCTCATTAAGATTTGAAAAGATTTTCAAAGTTCTTAAGTTATTATCAAACACCTAATTCACCCCCCCTCTTGAGTGTCAACCAATTCTAACATTTGGTATTAGAGCCATACTCTTGTTTAAAGCACTTAATCATCACAAGAGTTTATAATGGCTGATTTTGGGTGTTATATGCTTTTTGAATGTTTTGACTATACAATTCCACCTATTTTGAAATATATATTTTGGTTTTAGAAAGCTAGAATGACTAGCTTTATTAAAGCAACTGATTTTGATATGTGGTATGTAACCCCCCACTGTAATTATATCCAGATTATGGAATTCCAGTGAAATAGAGACCAATAAGACAAAAACAACATTTATAATCCTCATCTTTATAGATGGGGTATTCAGAAAAACAGTTCAAAAATATAATCAATCTGGTCTCACATTCACGTTTCGAATACAATTACCTCGTGAAGATAAATCGCATTCATAATATATCAGAGTGCACAATAATAATCCTGGCAATAACGGATTCATACCTTTACTAAAGATTAATAGGGACATACGCCCTTTACAATTTCTCAAGTGGGGATTACACAGTACTCTTTCCAAATTCACTTCTAATCTATCATCTGATCATATACATCCAAAATAAATAGTTATCCAACTTATAACGATAACCAACCACCAATGCGCTTACCCATAAGGAGATCTAGGCGCCCTTGGTTGCTTGCTCCATCTTGATCGACTTGGCCTGTCTACACTGTTGGTAGGGGAGGGTGAGATTCTAGGGAATCTCAGTGGGAAAACAATACCAATATGCATGCAAGATAAGTGTTTAATGCATGACATGCTTGCAATACATAATTTATGTTCACACAATGACATATCAGCATGCTCAATGTTCACACAATATACTCATGGCCATAGCATAAGTTGAAACAAAGCTTCAATCACTCATATATGTTTCACATAATCAGTCAAAGCAATAACATGCATCAATACACTAACACAATTATCAAATACATGCAGGAGACGTAAGTTCCCTACCCATTTTCCACATAAGCTCCAGCTTTGGCTGCTCACGATCAGGGAGAATATCGAACCCTATAAACCAAATCAAGGACATCGGGTTATTCAATATTCCAAATCCTTACTTGAATAACACCTATCCTTGGTTATCATTACTGCTCTTTTAGCACTCGTTGATATCTCTATCAATTACACTAAAGAGTTGGAAGATTATCCCCAAGGACCCCCTTTTTGAAAGCTCAAAACTAATATTTTTCACTGAGACACTCGAATGAAGATGGCCTCACTCAAGTGATATTGTAAGGATACTCGAGTGAAGGAGGCCTTACTCGAGTGATGGCGCGGTCTACACTTAGGCTCTAGAGAGTGAGCAACAGCAAGTAAATACCCGAGAGCACAAAGAAATAACAGAACCCAAAGTTGGTCGCTGAACTCGAGCACCAACACAATCACTCAAGTGGAAGCCTAATGCTCACCCGAGTCCACCAAAGAGAGGTCCAGGGAGTACTCACCCGAGAGCACAAGAAACTTTCAGAAGGGAACATCACTCGAGCAGGGATAAGAGCTTTCAAGTGATGGCTTGACACCTGTGAGTGTCAAGATACACTTTTGGATTTCAATCCGGAAGCACAACAGAAAAAATTGAAGAGAACAATGAATATACATGTAGCACTTGAGTGATACTCAACCTCACTCGAGTGACATTCATACCACACTTGAGTGAACGCAGATCACTCAAGTGATTTTATCAAAAACCAGAAAACGCAGCTAAACTAACCATATTTCCTAACACTTGCCCAATAGATTCAAATGGACCCAAAACTTCTACGAAAGCTACTCCCACACAAAAACATCCAAGGAATTCAATGGAATCAACAGAATTACCAAAATCTCATTCCATTAACATGTTTTGGTTTAGGGCAATATAAAGATCAAAAATTCCAAACTTAACAAACTAAATCATTCAATCTCAAATCCCATTCTATCTTTCCACAACTCACCACAAGATACCATTTTCATCCCAATAACATACCAGACTCCCAATGACACTCATTTTTGAATTTACGGCTATAATTACCAAAAATTCCTAACTTTATCAAATGGCATGAAACATAGACAGAAAGGCTTGTTTCACTCACCTCTTCAACTTTTCCAAAGACACTTCTTGATTCTCCAACTATCAAATTTTTGTGGCTCCTCAAATCACCACCAATGGAGAAACTACAACCACCAAAATGAAGCTCTCACTCCAAAGAGCAACATTAATGAAGTGAACTTTGGCATTAGAGGTCTTTAACTTACCTTAAATTGCACCTTTTCTTTCTCTCTCTTAAGCTCCCATAGCTACCAAAAATAGAGGAGGGAATGAGAGAGAAAATAGTATGAAGGAGATGAAGAAGGATGATGCTACACCCCCCTTAACTTGCAGCCGAAAATGAGGGAATAAGAAGAACGAGAAAATAATAAACAATTGGGTATTTGACTTTCTCTACATTCTCTCTTCTTCTAAACTTGCCAAGTGTCACCAATTCATTGGTTCTCATAAAATTAAGCAACCAATTATCTTATCTAATCCCTCCATTAGCTATTTAATCGCATATCTCATTTCTCCTCTTAGCTGTAATTAATTTCTCTATTAATCACTAACTAATTGCCCAACAATTTCATTCTTTCAATTTCCACTAATCATGGCATATTTATTAATATTACCACCAAAACCCATAATTATTCCACTTTAATCCAATAATTATCCTCAATAATTATCATTAGCCCTTAATTGAAATTTGGGGTGCTACAATTCTCCCCCTGTTCATTAAATTTCATCCTTGAACTTTGTTACTCCACTGGGGACATAACCCTCGGACGCCTCCTCATGATGACTTCTGTTCCTCAATTTGTTTCTCATTAGGATAATCCTTTTAAAACACTTGTATCAATGATATGCTACAGGTTCGATTCCTACAAGAATTTTAAACGGACCACCACTTCATGGCTCAATTTCTTTATCTCAATCATTTCACCAATTCTCGCACCCAGAGACACTCTTACGAGTGTGTGATCTTTGTTTTCAAACCCTAGAGGTCTTCACCTCACGCATTTACTAGTTGGACGAACTGTGCCCGTTCATTCTAACTTTAAGCCTCTTTAATCTCAATCATTTAATCACTTTCCCCT
The DNA here is from genome assembly GCA_963855925.1 of Inga laurina. Classification (NCBI taxonomy): domain Eukaryota; kingdom Viridiplantae; phylum Streptophyta; class Magnoliopsida; order Fabales; family Fabaceae; genus Inga; species Inga laurina. Next base: position 11,217,293 of record OY979713.1, read on the forward strand.
TCTGGGAATAACTCAAAGTACCACAGATTCACTGCGCATAACTGACAGCTCCACGGTAATCACATCTCTTAGTTTTTGTTGTTTTCGACTATACTTTAGCTTACGTTGTAGTTACTTTCGCAACATTTCCCTCACATGTACACCCACCAGTGACTCCGATAGTAGTAACTGGGAATTTTGGGCATCATCAATAATATCGAGCCATTCCAAAATCTCAATCTCTTATATCCGAAGTACCCTACTATAACATCCCACCTGGAATCTCAATCTCTTCTATCTAGGTGGCTAGTCAGAAGTCTCAATCGTCGCAATCCCATCCTCATCAGATTTACCGAGCTTACGGAGAACCAGTCCCTAACCTGAACCCCTTACACTGAGGAATCTTGGCATGAAGATGCCCACCCTGCTTACACTCCACTCGTATACCCCTTCCGAGGGCTCGGCCGATGGTAGTGCGCTTGGTGTGGCGAGGACTCAAAGGAACATCTATACTTCCTTAATGCATTCCTTCCATCTCCGCAGGACTCAAAGGCACACCCTTAAGGATAAGGACAAGCTTATACGAGACCTTACTACCATTGGTAGCCTTTTCATTCTCACACCCCACCCATATCCCTTAACAGGGTCAGCCAATGGTGGTGCACTTGGCGTGGTTACATGCACACATTGCCTTACAACATTTACATTTACAATGGCATATCAATCGCCGGGGTAGGTATCATGAGCACTACCCCCTACGATGGCTCACGCTGATATACTCACGCTGTGATTTCATAGCCTTATGACTTCCATATTTATAATGGCATATCAACGGCTGGGGTAGGTATCATGAGCACTGCCCCCTACGACGGCTCACGCTGACCTGCTCTACTACATAATCTTCCCACAATCCTAGCTTGTTCACACCCCACCCATGTACCGGTACTCACATTTCCTAACTCGGCCGGTGCCGGTGCCCACTCTACCTACACCCCACCCATATACCCCCTCGAGGGCTCAGCCAGTGGCAGTGTGCTTGGCCTGCCGAGGAATCACATTGGTATTAGTACACTTCTGTCACACCCACTCTTGTCGGTAGCCTCAACCGGTAACCCGACCGGACAGGCTCTATGGTAGCCTCAACTGGCATCCTAATCGACGGCACTAGAACTCCCCCAAAAAGGAAGAACGGGCGGACTCACCATACACAATTACATCAAGCTAGAATGGGTATATTCAACACCGATGCCTTTAAGCACTATGACTTCCGCACCATAACTCTTTTTATCAAACCAAGATCCTCCAAGACCCCTTCTCACAATATAATATGGACTTCGAAGTTTTACTTCCCGAAGCCGTCACTAACACATTGCACTTTCTACAAACTTGAGCTTCTGCCCAACACAATTCTTAAACATATCACATTACCACGCTTCTGCTGCACACTCTGAGGTCTTTTTCCTTATCTGTGCTTTCACAATATCAAGATGATTTAATAAGAGTCCCGTAAGAATGTCCCACTACACCTTACCACACTCATAATCTGTGCCAAATCTTGATCTGATTCAACTCGAATCATTTAGAGACATAACCAACACATCGTTAAGAGCCCATACTCCCAACATCCTCATAGTTCTACTCTCCGATTCAACGTCACGGCAACTGCTCTCTACGGTTCGTTATCACGACGGCTGTACACTAGGGTTTATTGTTACAACGGCTTTCACAACAACACATAGTCAATCCCCCGTATACTACCGCCCCAGTGGAACGATCCTCAGCCATGGAACCCCCCATGCGGCTGCTGGTGAAAGACACACAAATAGCCTTTCGGCTCACTAAGACACATCCCCCATATTCTACCGCCTTGAAGGAACGGTTTTCCCACCAAAACATAGATGGGCCGTAGGTGATAAACACACACAAATAGCCCCTCCGATCAGATGTCACCGTAGATAGCCCTATCCGATCAAACTCCCTATAGGTAGCACCCTCCAATCTGAGTCCTCCATAGATAACTTTCTCCTTATGCCAGATTAACAACCAGCACCCTCAAGATACCTGATATATACTTCAATTCATTTTGGTACTCCTCCCAAGTAACCCAGACCATCCCGGTCAGCTTAGATTCTGAAGAATCAGCCTATCTATTGAGTCAGATCCTTGGATCACAACTATACTCTCAAAGTCTCAACCTTAATTGAACCGGGAAATAACTTCCCTCATTTCCACAGATCATCATTAATTCCAATACAAAACCAAATATCTCTGCTAGCTTAAGGCACACTGGTCCCCTAGGTCTTATGGTCTTTGGACACACTAGTCTACTATAACATCACTGGAATATATTATCATATAGCCTAGGGTCTCTAACCCAACATCTAGGTTTATCATGACACCTAGGATCTTACTATCACAACCTGGAAATCATTTTCCTCCATACTCTAATCAAATGATGGGTCTGATTACCTCCACTTTTGGGTCTACACACCTGATTCTAGGATAAACCATTTTGTCCTTGACTCTCCAAATGATTCATCATGCCAGCACCATAGCAAATGTATACATATAGTCCACAAATATCATATATCCATAATAACATATCTTAAATGTGTGTATACACAACTATCACAAATCCTCTTCTACCAACAAGGCAAAGATCTAAGAAAGCTATCATAGCAAATTCCCATACTTGTAAGGAACAATAGCTCTGATACCACAAATGTAACCCCCTCACCGTAATTATATCCGGATTATGAAATTCCAGTGAAATAGAGACCAATAAGACAAAAACAACATTTATAATCCCTCATCTTTACAGATGGGGTATCTAGAAAAATAGTTCAAAAATATAATCAATCTGGTCTCACATTCACGTTTCGAATACAATTACCTTGTGAAGATAAATCGCATTTATAATATATCAGAGTGCACAATAATAATCCTGGCAATCCCGGATTCATACCTTCACTAAAGATTAATAGGGTACATACACCCTTTACAATATCTCAAACGGGGATTACACAGTACTCTTTCCAAATTCACATTCTAATCTATTATCTGATCATATACATCCAACATCAATAGTTATCCAACTTATAACGATAACCAACCACAAATGCACTTGCCCATAAGGAGACCTAGCCGCCCTTGGTTGCTTGCTCCATCTTGATCGACTTGCCCTGTCTACACTGTTGGTAGGGGAGGGTGAGATTTCGGGGAATCTTAGTAGGAAAACAACACCAATATGCAAGCAAGATAAATGTTTAATTCATGGCATGCTTGTAATACATAATTCATGTTCACACAATGACATATCAGCATGCTCAATGTTCACACAATATACTCATGGCCATAGCATAAGTTGAAACAGAGCTTCAATCACTCATATATGTTTCACATAATCAGTTAAAGTAATAACATGCATCAATACACTAACACAATTATCAAATACATGCAGGTGAGGTAAGTTCCCTACCCTCTTTCCATGTAAGCTCCAGCTCTAGCTGCTCATAATCAGGGAGAATATCGAACCCTATAAACCATATAAAGGACATCAGGTTATTCACTTTTCTAAATCCTTACTTGAATAACACTTATCCTTGGTTATCATTACTGCTCTTTTAGCACTCGTTGATATCTCTATCAATTACACAAAAGGGTTAGAAGATTATCCCCAAGGACCCCGTTTTTGAAAGCTCAAAACTGATATTTCTCACTAAGACACTAGAGTAAAGATGGCCTCATTCGAGTGAAGGAGACCTCACTCGAGTGATGGTATGATCTACACTCGGGCACTAGAGAGTGAACAACAACGAGTGAATACCCAAGAGCACAAAGAAACAACAGAACCCAATGTTGCTCACTACACTCGAGCACCAACACAATCACTTGAGTGGAAGCATAATGCTCACCCAAGGCCCCCAAAGTAAGGTCCAGGGAGAGCTCACCCAAGAGCACAAGAAACTTTTAGAAGGGAACATCACTCGAGCAGGGATAGGAGCACTCGAGTGATGGCTTGACACCCGCAAGTGTCAAGATACACTTTTAGATTTTAATCATGAAAGCACAACAGAAAAAATTGAAGAGAATAATGAATATACACGTAGTACTCGAGTGATACTCAACCTCACCCGAGTGACATTCATACCACACTCAAGTTAACCCTAGATGGCTCGAGTGATTTTATTAGAAATCAGAAAACACAACTAAACTAACCACATTTCCTAACACTTGCCTAATTGATCTGAATGGACCCAAAACTTCTACCAAAGCTACTCCCACACAAAAACATCAAAGAAATTCAATGGAATCAACAGAATTACCAAAATCCCGTTGCATTAAAATTCTTTGGTTTAGGACAATATAAACATCCGAAATTCCAAACTTACCAAACTTAATCATTCAATCCCAAATCCCTTTCTATTTATCCACAACTCACCACAAGATACCATTTTCATCCCAATAACATACCAAACTCCCAATGACACTCATTTTCGAATTTAAGGCTATAATTACCAAAAATTCCTAACTTTATCAAATGGCATGAAACATAGACAGAAAGGCTTGCTTCACTCACCTCTTCAACTTTTCCATAGACACTTCTTGATTCTCCAACTATCAGATTTTCGTGGATCCTCAAATCACCACCAATGGAGAAACTACAACTACAAAAATGAAGCTCTCACTCCAAGGAGCAACATTAATGAAGTGAACTTTGGCATTAAAGGTCTTTAACTTACCTTAAATTCCAGCTTTTCTTTCTCTCTCCAAAGCTCCCATAGCTACAAAAAATGGAGGAGGGAATGAGAGAGAAAAGAGTGTGAAGGAGATGAAGAATGATGATGGTACACCCCTCCTTAACTTGCAGCCCAAAATGAGGGAAGAAGAAGAAAGAGAAAATAATAAACAATTAGGTATTTCACTTTCTCTATACTCTCTCTTCTTACAAACTTGCCAAGTGTTACCAATTCATTAGTGTTAGAGCAAGCGTTTCACCCAAGAGGGGAGGTGAATTGGGTGATACTAAAATTTCGTTGCAAATATAAAAACTTGACGGTGAATATAAAGCAATAAAGAGTAAGGAGAAGTTGGCAAAAAAAATAAAGAGTAAGGAGAAATATCACCAAAGTGTACATCGAGAGTTATACTGGTTTGGCCACAACCACTTTGACCTACGTCCAGTCCTCAGAGCTTCTCTGAGAGTTTCACTATAACTTCTAAGGTTTAGTGGGTTCTTGGCACCTCAGTACAAGCAAGTTCCTTCGCCTGGACACTCGCTCCCCCTTACAAGTTGTAATCCAATCCCAACTCAAGGTTCCACCACCTTAAGTTACCTCAATAACAAATATTGAGTTTGAATGAAATATCTCTCTCACAGAGTGAATAAGAATCACTGAAGCATAGAATTACAATTATAATGTAAAATAGAGCAATGAACTTGATAATGCGTTCGTGTGTGTGTTCTTGCGTTATTTCTCTGTCTAGATGTTCCCATATATATATGCATTGGTAATGATTGTTGGAACATATTTCTTCATGTTCGTTAGAGCGTGCGCTGCCACTGTTGACTTTTCTAGTATTTGAAAAATAAACATTTGCGGTAGGTGGTGGTAGGTCGCATTTGAACGTTGCAATTGACTTTCCTTATTTGGTAAGAGTTCTTCATTGTTTATCTGTGGATATGCTAAGAATACTAATACAATGAAAGGTTAATCATAGAGGAAACAAATCAATGAACGTTGGAATGATTTCTGAATTTCTGAACTTGTATACTCGAGTAGTTACTCGAGTGTTCATTAAGTTTACTCGAGTACTTACTCGAGTATCATCGTGAAAGTATTGACAAACTGCAAGTTAATAAATGAACATTAAATTACTCGGGTAGTGCATGAAGTAAGCACAATTTCAAACCATTGGAAATACTTGTTTACTCGGGTACTTACTCGAGTATGGCACACTTTACTTCATAAGTTACTCGAGTAGCAACTCGAGTAAACTTTCAAATAAACTTTAAGTTACTCGATGCTTCACTCCAGTAATGTTGGCAGGATTACAAGGCCGAGAGCACTTCAAGTTTTCTTACCTTGTTACTTGAGTACTTACTCGAGTAAACATAAATTTTCTGCATTGCTTACTCGGGTAACGACTTGAAGTTCTGTCTAAATAACTTTGCATATTACTTGATTACTTACTTGAGTAATCCAGTTTAAATAAGTGATTAAATACCTGCATACTTGAGTAGTGCCTCGAGTGAAGTGTGATAAAAGCATATCATGTTATTCGAGTATTACCTTCAGGTTTGCTTACCACAGTGAGTTACTCGAGTAGCGGCTCGAGTAACATTGGCAAGGTTGAAAATGTCGAGAGCAATATATTTCTTGAAGCAGAGTAACTCGAGTACAGACTCGAGTAACATTGGCAGGCCGAGAGTAACTGGAAGTTTTTACATGGTTACTCGAGTACTTACTCGAGTAACATTGGCAGGCCGAGAGCAACTAGAAATCATTTACCTTATTACTCGAGTGCTTACTCGAGTAACGTTGGCAGGTTACTTGAAGGTTGTCCTGGTTAATTCAAGTTTGTGTCTCATTACTCGAGTAACCCTTTAGAGAACTTGCCAGTGATGAAGTTTCTTAGCGTTTTCTCTTGGCCTTTCTTCATTACTCTAATGCTTACTTCAAGTAATGATTTGCCCTGTTATTACTTTGTTCAAACTTATTTGTTTACCAAATCTTTTTCATACCATCCATTGTTATCATCAAAACATGAGAGATCTAACATTCTCCCCCTTTTTGATGATGACAAAACTTGTTGATTTTGAACAAGATTTTTTTTTTTGAAATTCAGTTCTCAAATAAACACTTCTTTGAATTCAATGATAATTTTGAAAACCTTGTTAAGTTTAAATTCAAAGTGTTTTAGAAAAGGTTAAAATCATAAAATATTTACCTTGCATACATAATAAACTCATTAGTCCCACAATGTATTATAATTTAAAAACTTAAATGGACTTGAAATGAAATCATAACTTAAGGAAGCTTGCATTGAACTTAAAAATTGCATTACAAGATGAAAAGTTCTAAATTGAAAAGCTCCCCAAATCTCATGTACACCCATATACCCAAAAAGAGAAAGAAACTCAATAACTCCACAAAATCACACTCAAGCTCTTCTCCCCCTTTTTGTCTTCATCAATCAAGTAGAGGATCAGAAGGCTAGACCATAGAAATAGGTTTGACAGGAAGAACCAAAGATCTATCTGAACCAGAAGAATCAAAGGATGATGAGCTAGAAGATTCTGGTTTAGGAAGATTTAGTGGAGGGATATGAATGTCTTCTCTTGGAGGAATAGGAGAGGGCTGATAGACAATCATAGTGGTGGTCTCAACCTCTTCAGTAGTACCTGGAGTATGATGATCAGAGGATGAGGGAGAGATTTCCTCTGTATGGGTAGGAGATGGAATAGGTTTAGGAGAGGGTTCAGGCTGAGGTTTGGGTGGTGAATCCTCAATGATAATATGGATGGTCTCAATGGTTTCAGGGTTATCCACTGAGCATAGGATATCTTTGGGTCTTGGCTCAGGTGGACTAGAGACTGGATGGATAAGTGGCTCAACCTCAGTGTGATGAAGGTCAGATGGGATGTTCTCTGGAGGTGGTGGTATATGCTCTAGAGATGAGAAAATCTCATGTGCAGAAGATGATGGACCAGCAGAAGGTCCAGGACCCAAAGAGTCCAATCTTGTCAGAATCAACTTCAAGGTCTCACCCTGGGCACGTTTCTCAGCTAGCAACTCTTCGTGCCTCTTATCCATCCTCTCAACCAGCTCACCCAACTTGTGATTCATGTGAGTTATCAGCTCAACATTGGTGTTGGCAATGTCTACATGGAATCCCTTAAGCATATTCTCCATAAAGTATTGGAGTGTGGAATTGAGGAAAAAGGGTGTAGAGGTAGTGGCAGCTGGAGCTAAAGACTGAGTGTCATCCATTTTACTCGTCTCAGTCTCGGTCTTCTTCTTCTTCTTAGACCCAGACTCTAAAGGACCCTTGAGAGGAATTTCAATATTGAGCTTGCCAATTTGATTTCTCCCAACTGGAGTAATTCTCTCAATATGCTCTTTGCTCTCCAAGTACCATATCTTATTTTCCTTCAGAATGAGTGAAACAATCTGAGGATATGGCATAGGCATAGTAGCTTTCCCATCTACTCTATACATCTTCATCTCAGAAAATATGTACTCCCCCAAATCCTTTTGTTCCTTCAGCAGTAAGGAAGCAAACCATCTATAGTCCCTATCAGAAAAGTGGGTATAATTGTTGGCCTTGTTCACAAGGGATCTAGAGTATATATACTATAGAACCCTGTGATAATCGCACATGTCACTAGGTTTGAAGTTCAAAGGGCCTACAATCTCACCAGGTTTAAGAACAGAGAAAATTTGGTTTGAATCAAGTTTGGAGTAAATGTCATCTGGTGGGTTCTCTATTCCAAACCACAGATTGATCCTAGAAGGTGAGATAAGTATCTTTTGGCCTCTAACAATAGTAGTCATTTCTTCCTCAGCTAAAGTTCTATTTGGTTCATCTAGAATCTCAAGATTGCAGTAAAAGTGTGTGACTACTTTGGTGCAAAAAGGAAGCTTAATAGATAACCAAGGCATAAAAGGTTCCAGAAAGGGACTAAGATTGTACTTCAATACCTCCTAAAGTAATTTGAAGTCCCCATAGTGAGTCTTACAGACTTTTCTCCTTGAGAATTGAGTGAGGTACTTCTAGGACTCCTCTAGCTTGTTGACATTAAACCCCTTTGGAGGTTTGGTGATCTCCTCTTCTGGCAATTCTGACTTCTTTGAAGATTGCCCCTTCTCAAGCTGATCTATAATGCCAGCCATTGCCTTAGCCACATTCACATCATATTTGGGCTTTTTGGATGGTTTAGGTGTAAAAGAGGGAGTAGAGGAATCAGAAATTAGAGGAGAAGGAGATTTGGCACTTTTGCCTCTCCCAGTAGAGGCGCTCTTCTTGGATTGAGCCCTTGTAACTACTGGCTCTTTGATAACAACTCCTTTCTCTTTAGGTTTCTGTTGAGGTTTCGGTTGAACTTTAGCTTTGGATCTAGGTGTGAGTTTTCTTTTCTTTCTGGGAGGAGAAGAAAGAGGGTCAGAGAGTTGTGGGGATCCAGAAGAATCTATGGGAGTAAGGTTTTTGGTTCTAACCATTTTGAATCAGTGAAAGTTTTCAAAACTCAGAAAACAGAGTGAAAAAACGCGATATAGGGCACAATGAATCTGAATAGAATAGGAGGTTTTTGGAGTTAAAAATCGATGGGTTTTGTTGGAAATCAAGTAGAGAAGAGATTGTGAAAAGTTTTTCAGAGAGGACTAGGTGATTTACTCGAGGAGATTTTGTGGAAATAACCGAGTTTGTGACAGATAAAGACCTAGAACCCGAAATTACTCGAGGCCTTACTCGAGTCTCTACTCGAGTGATCATAGAGAAAATTTCTAAAATAATTCATTTAAATTGTGTACCTGGCTTGAATAATATTGTAATTATCCATGTATGTTCCCTCGATCATTTTATCGCCATTTTAGAGCAGATTTGAGTCAATTCTCATCAAATTTGTGATCTGGACCTACAGTTACTCGAGGCCTTACTCGAGTAACCTTTAAGTTTACTCAAGGCTTCCCTCGGGTAACCTGTCTTTTCTACTTTTGACTGTTCATTTCTGACCAACTGAACCATTTGATTTAACTTTCAGGTAACTGGATATGTTACTTCCAGTTTTAGAAGACCATTACTCGAGTAAAGTGCTCTTTTACTTCAAGTTGTTCCTCGGGTAATGCTTCATTGTCAGACATTACTTGAAGTTGGTACTCCAGTAAAGGTGTCCTCTGATAACCTCTGTTTTTATTTCTCAACACAGAGTTTCAATCTTCCTGCAAAACAAGTTTCTACATACTCCGATGCTTAAATTAGTAATCACCAAAACATTATCAAATATCTTTATCTAACATTATAAGAGACTGAAATAACTTACAATTCATTGGGATTTACCATTCTCAATTCTCTTCTAATGTATAGAAATTGATCTTTTGCAAGGGGTTTAGTGAAGATATCAGCTAGTTGAAGATGAGTATGAATGAATATCACTTTCACATCTTTCTTTTGGACATGATCTCTGATGAAGTGATGTCTCACATCGATATGCTTGGTTCTAGAATGTTGAACTGGATTCTTTGCCAAGCTTATCGTACTGGTATTGTCACAATAGATTGGTATGTCTTTGAGATAAATACCAAGATCTTGTAGTTGTTGTTTTAACTATATCACTTGTGCACAACAACTTGAGACTACAACATATTCGGCTTCCATTAACGAAAGAGACACTGTATTTTGTTTCTTGCTAAACCATGATACAAGAAATCCTCCAAGAAATTGTCCTTGTCCGCTGGTGCTCTTTCTGTCTGTCTTGTATCCTCCATGATCAGAATCTGAATATGCAACTAAATATTCACTTCTTCCTTTGGGATACCACAAACTCAATTCTGGTGTGTCAGCAAGGTATCTAAAGATTCGTTTGACAACTTCGGCATGTGATTCCTTTGGTGCTGATTGATATCTTGCACATATGCCAACACTAAATTAAATGTCCGGTCTGCTTGCTGTGAGATAGAGTAATGATCTAATCATTCCTCTGTATTTTGTGATGTTGTAGTCTTTCCCTTTGACATCAACATCAGCAACGTAGTTGAGCTCATGGGTGTGTCCGTTCCATTTGCTTCATCCATTCCATACTTTTTCAATAGCTCTTTCAAGTACTTTGTTTGAAAAATGAAGATTCCATTCTTTCTTTGTTTGATTTGCAAACCGAGAAAGAAATTCAATTCTCCCATCACTGACATCTCAAACTCTCCATGCATTATCTCAAAAAATTCCTTACACAGAGATTCATTAGTAGCACTGAAAACAATGTCATCAACATATATTTGAACAATTAAAATATCATCACATTTTCGTTTTATAAAAAGTGTCGTATCAACTTTTCCCCGTACAAAACCTTGATCAATAAGAAATTTACTGAGCCTTTCGTACCAAGCTCTAGGAGCTTGTTTTAAACCATATAAAGCCTTTTTGAGTTTGAAAACATGGTCAGGTTTAGTTACATCTTCAAAAACCTGGAGGCTGTTCTATGTATACTTCTTCCATAATGTAGCCATTTAGAAATGCACTCTTTACATCCATTTGATAGAGTTTGAATCCTTTGATGCAAGTAAAGGCTAGGAGTACGCGTATAGCTTCTAATCTAGCCACTGGTGCATACGTTTCCTCATAATCAATCCCTTCTTCCTGATTATAGCCTTTGGCCACCAATCTTGCCTTGTTTCTAACAAAAATTGCGTATTCATTGAGTTTGTTCTTGAATACCAATTTAGTGCCAATGATCGGATTATCCTTGGGTCAGGGTACCAAATCCCAAACTTGATTTCTTTCAAATTGATTTAGTTCTTCTTGTATTGCTATAACCCAATCATTGTCTGATAGGGCTTCATCAATGTTAGAAGGTTTAATCTCAGAAATAAATGTAGAAAAACTTACTTCATTGAAAATTCTATTTCTAGTTTTGATCCCTTCATTCACATCTCCTATGACTTGATCTAAAGGATGACTTTTATTCTATTTCCAGGCTCTAGGTTGTCCTAGTGATTGCTCTTCTTCCTTGGTTTCATCAACTTCTGGAATAAGAGATTTAGAAATAGATTGACCATTTTCTTGATTTAAAACAATTTCCTGTTCTTCATCAATGGTTTTGTCAGAAGATTCAAATTCATCAAATACAATATGAATTGATTCTTAAACAACACATGTTCTTTTATTGAAAACTCTATATGCTTTACTTCGATTATAATACCCTAGGAAAATTCCTTCATCAGTTTTAGAATCAAATTTTCCTAAGTTATCTTTACCATTATTATGAATGAAACACTTACAACCGAAGATGTGTAGATGAGCAATGTTTGGCTTTCTTCCTTTGTATAGCTCGTATGGTGTCTTTCCAAGTTTTGTTCTAATATAGGCTCTATTTGAAATATAGCATGCTGTACTCATAGCATCAGCCCAGAACACTTGAGACATGTTCTTTTCATTTAATATTGCTCTAGCCATTTCACTACGTACTCTATTCATATGTTCCACGACTCCATTTTGTTGAGGTGTCCTTGGAGCAGAGAAATTGTGATCAATGCCATTAGTATCACAATATTCTTCAAAGGCTTGATTTTCAAATTCTCCACTATGATCGGTCCTAATACCTGCAATGGACATACCTTTCTCATTTTGCACTTTCTTGGCAAAGACAATATATTCTTCAAATGTTTCATCTTTTGATGATAGAAAAATAACCCATGTAAATCTGGAGAAATCATCAACAATGACTAATGAATATAAGTTGCCACCAAGACTCTTTACTCTTGCAGGGCCAACTAAATCCATATGCAATAATTGTAGTGGTCTATTTGTTGAAATTTCATTTTTCAATTTGAAAGATGATTTAGTTTGTTTACCTTTTTAACAAGCGTCACAAATCAAGTCATTTTTGAAAGTTACTTTGGGTAATCCAAGAACTAAATCCTTTTTGAGTAGTTTGTCTAATTGATGCATATTGACATGAGCCAATCTCTTATGCCATAGCCAACTTTCATTGGCATTACTCAGAAAACAGTTTTCAGATTCATTTCTACTAATATCTAGAGTATAACAATTACCTACCCTTTTTGCTCTGAGCTTAGCCTTGATATTCTTCTTATCAAGTAGTAAGTCATTCTTGTTGATAATTAGGCATTCCTCTGAGTCAAATATTACCCAGTTGTTTTTGTCTGCACTTTGACTTACACTCAGCAAGTTATGGCATAATCCTTCAACATAGTATACGTCTTTGACCTGTATGCCTTTGTCATTTTTGATTTCACCAATTCCTGCTATCCTTCTGATTTGATTTCCTCAAAATTTTACCTTTCCACCTTCTTTAGGTTGTAATTTGGTAAAACTTTCGAAATCACCAGTCATATGTCTAGAGCATCCACTGTCTATGTACCATTTGTTGTTTTTGGATGCCTTGAGACACATCTGCAATTAAATATGATTAATTCTTAGGTACCCACTTCTTTTTGGGTCCTTTTGGGTTAGTACAGGAAATTTTCAAAACATATGATCCTTTAGGTACCCATTTGTAGGTTCCTATCATTCCTTTCTTCTTTGAATGCATGAAGAGGTATAATGACCTTTTCGATTATAGTAGTTACAAAATGCAAAGGGATTTGATGTATGCACAGAATGCTGGAAATAATTCAAATATTACTTACCTCCTGCTTTCTTTCTACATTTCCTTCTATCTGATTTTGGATCATATCCATTTCTAGATCGATCATTTACAAATCGTTGAGCTTTTAAAATAACATTTAGCATCTCACTTCCCTGTGTAAATTTTTCAAGAGTTTTTGTGAGATCAGTGTTTTTCTTTTTCAAAGAAGAACAATTTTCACAATCCTTTTCTGAACTTTCTTTAAGTTCAATTTCAAGAGCTTTGTTTTTCTTTTTGAAAACAATTAATTCTTTAACTACTTGATGAATTCAGAATGTAAAGCATTATATTCAGAAAGTAATTCAACATAGGTAGGATCAGAATCATTTACCTCTTCTTCGGTTTCTTCTTGAGCAACGAGACATATATTGGCTACTTCTTCTTCATCACTTTCTTCGTCAAAGGAACTATCACCCCATATAGCAGATACAAAGGCCTTCTTTTTGTTAAAGAATTTGCCTTTTCTCTTTTCTTTGCTCTTTTGATTCAGTTCTGGACATTCTGATTTGATATGTCCTGGTTTTCCACATTCGTAGCAAATGATATGATCTTTAATGCTAGTTCCTCCTTTTTGAAAGTGTTTGAATCCTTGTCCTTTCTTGTAGAACTTTCTGAATCATTTTATGATTAGGCCCATTTCATCATAATCAAACTCCTCATCCTCATCTTGATTTTCTTCTTTTGCTTTTAGTGCTAGGCCTTTCTTTCTCTTGTCACCGATGTCATCTAGTTCCCGTTTGAACTTTAGTTTGCTTTCATATTCAGAAAGGCTTCCAAATAGAGAAGCAACTAATCTCATTGATTCTCCTTTTGCTTCTTCTATCGCAGTGACTTTGGCCTCCCATTCTTTAGAAAGAATATTCAAAATCTTTCGTACTTGGATATGTTGATCATAGATTTTCCCAAGTGTTGAAAGTTGATTAATAAGATGAGTATATCTAAGTTTGAATTCAGATATTGACTCACCTGATTTCATTCAAAGTGACTCACCTCACTTGATAATGCATTCGTGTGTGTTCTTGTGTTATTTCTTTGTCTGGATGTTCCTATATATACAGATGCATTGGTAATGATTGTTGGAACATATTTCTTCATGTCTGTTAGAGCGTAAGCAGCCACTGTTGACTTTTCCAGTATTTAAAAAATATACATTTGTGGTAGGTGGCATTTGAACATTGCATTTGACTTTCCTTATTTGGTAAGAGTTCTTCATTGTTTATCTGTGGATATGCTAAGAATACTAATACAATGAAAGGTTAATCACATAGGAAACAAATCAATAAATATTGGAATGATTTTTGAATTTCTGAACTTGCATACTCGAGTATTCATTAAGTTTACTCGAGTACTTACTCAAGTATCATCATGAAAGTATTGACAAACTGCAAGTTAACAAATGAACATTACATTACTCAAGTAGTGCATGGAGTAAGCACAATATCAAACCTTTGGAAATACCTGTTTACTCGGGTACTTACTCGAGTATGGCACACTTTACTTCATAAGTTACTCGAGTAGCAACTCAAGTAAACTTTCAAATATACTTTAGGTTACTCGATGCTTCACTCCTGTAATGTTGGCAGGATTACAAGGCTGAGAGCACTTCAAGTTTTCTTACCTTGTTACTCGAGTAAACATAAATTTTCTGCATTGCTTACTCGGGTAGTGACTTGAAGTTCTGAGTAAATAACGCTGCATATTACTTGATTACTTACTCGAGTAATCAAGTTTAAATAAGTGATTAAATACCTACATACTTGAGTAGTGCCTCAAGTGAAGTGTGATAAAAGCATATCATGTTATTCGAGTATTACCTTCAGGTTTAGCTTACCACAGTGAGTTACTCGAGTAGCGCCTCGAGTAACATTGGCAGGGTTGAAAATGCCGAGAGCAATATATTTCTTGAAGCAGAGTAACTTGAGTACAGACTCGAGTAACATTGGCAGGCCAAGAGTAACTGAAAGTTTTTACATGGTTACTCAGTAATATTGGCAGGCCAAGAGCAACTCCAAGTGATTTACTTGATTACTCGAGTAGCTACTCGAGTAACGTTGGCAGGCCGAGACCAACTAGAAATCATTTACCTTATTACTCGAGTGCTTACTCGAGTAACGTTGGCAGGTTACGTAAAGGTTGTCCTGGTTACTTCAAGTTTCTGTCTCATTACTTGAGTACTTACTCGAGTAACCCTTTAGAGAACTTGCCAGTGATAAAGTTTCTTAGCTTTTTCTCTTGGCCTTTCTTCGTTACTCCAATGCTTACTTCAATTAATGATTTGCCCTGTTATTACTTTGTTCAAAATTATTTGTTTATCAAATCTTTTTCATACCATTCTTTGTTATCATCAAAACATGAGAGATCTAACAATTAGCTCTCATAAAAATAAGCAACCAATTATCTTATCTAATCCCTCCATTAGCCATTTAATCGCATATCTCATTTCTCCTCTTAGCTAGTAATTAATTTCACTATTAACCACTAACTAATTGCCCAAACAATTTCATTCTTTCAATTTCCAGTAATCATGGCATATTTATTAATATTACCACCAAAACCCATAATTATGCCACTTTATTCCAATAATTATCCTCAATAATTATCATTAGCCCTTAATTGAAATTTGGGGCATTACATGGAATGTTTTACAAATGCCTTGGATTTCAAACCAAGAAAGGATTGGATAAAAAGAGAAAAGAAAATGTTTTTTTAAACATTAGGGCAATAAAAATTCTGTATAATACTTTAACCAAAAACGACTTTAAGAAAATTAGATTTTGATATACTTCTAGAGATATTTAGGATACTCTTGATTCTATGTATACTTATAACAAGTGTATTAAAGTTGAAAGTTTTGATAATTCATGTGAAACTATAAGTTGCGCATCTACGGTGCATGAACAATTGGAAGTTAATGATGAAAAGGGAGAAATCATAGAAAACTTCAATACAATCAACATGGATAGACAACAAGAAGAGGATTCTTGAAAAGAGCTTATTGTAGACGGACATGAAAAATCACTCTCTGGAGCTCAAGATGAACTTAAGGTGAAAAGTTCGAATTCTTATTGTGATTTTCTTAAAATTGATTATCAGAGTCTTCATAAGATTGTTTTTCAACCCATTGTTGGTTCTATTGAGAAAAGAAAAAATGTTTTCAAATATGCTGGAAAGTTTGTTGGGAAGAAAGAATGTTCAAATAAAATCCATTCGAGGTTCTACTCTCATGACCAACATAATACTTGCATGATATCCAATAATGCATATCTATATACAATTTGCAATTATTGTGGTAAATCTAGTCATATTTCTCACACAAGCTATATTGGAAGAAATTTCCATATGAGAAATGAATATGTTTGGATTCCGAAGGGACATGAAAATTAAAATCACTACTAGAAAAGAGGGATTTAAAGGCGCCCCTTTTTTTGGCATTTCTTCAAAGAAGTGCTGTAGATAATAGTTTTTTCTAAAAAAAAGCTCAGAAGCTACGACGCTTCCCAATATAAGTGCCAAGGCTTAGTGTTAGGCTTGTGCAGCACTTTCCTAGACAAGTGCCATACAAAACATATATTTAAAAAAACAAAAGCCCAAGCTATGACGCTTCTCAAGAAAGCATCGTAGCTGGGTTAATTTTATGGCATTTTTTTATTTGAAAAAAACCTTATCCAGCACTTAAAAGTAAAGTGCCAGATAAGGATGAGAGTAAGTCAAAAAGATATTATTATTCAGAATCTTGTGTTATAGTAAGTCAAAAAAGAAATCACCTATTTCGTTCTTGAGTTACCAAAACAAAATCGGCCCTTAGCCAGCACTTGATTATGAAGTGCCAGCCAAAGCTAGCCATAGCCAGTGCTTGATAATCAAGGCCGGCTAATGTTGGAGAGGCCTTAGCCAGCGCTTGATAATCAAGTGTCGGTTAAGGCCAAATATTGGGGCCTTATCCGGTGGTTGATAATAAAGCACCGGTTAAGGCCAAATATACTAAAGGCTATATAAAATACAAGTCACCATATGGTTACTTTAAGGCACCATATAGTGCGTTGAATATATTTAAGGTTTTTTTAGGTGTTCGTTTTTTTTAAATTAGGAAGCTTCAGCGCTTTGACAAAAAACGTTGTAGCTTCTTTATAATCTGCCATTTAAATTTCACCCTGTTGTTTTCATTTTCATCTTCTCGCATTCTGTCTAGCTCCTCAATTTTCCACAACTCTATTGCAATATAAAACTTCCTCTCCCATATTTTTTCCTTGTCTCAGCCACTTTCAGAATTTCCCTAGAATTTAAGTGTTTTTTTTCTCAATATTTGGTTCAATTTTTCCTTTTTTGGTTAAAATCTAGCACGATCATATATGTATGCTCATAATTTTTTTCAGGTATTTATTTCAAGTGTCAACTCTATCTTCTCGAACTTCCTATATATTGTAAGTTTTTAAATTTTTTAGCTTACAAATATAATAATACTTGGTTTAATTCGTTATGTGTACAATTTTTATGTAGCATTATGAAGATCAAAGTTGTGCCCAATTAACTGACGAACAAGTGGATGAAATCATTGAGGAATAGTGTGAATATATGTTCAGGCAATTAGTTAATATTTAGGTACATATGTTAGGTTGTTTCTTTGCCTATTCTCATGTTGTTTATTCTCTTAAAATTAGTTTTACAATTACAATAATTGTAATTACATATATCTAGTACTGATTTTATGAATTAGTTATGTGTTATTTCATTCTGATTTGGTTTACTTTTTTTTATTCGTATTGTAAATTGCTGTGGATTTTAATTGGCTAAGTTCAAGGAAACAATTATATAAAATAATAATTTAAAAAATTATTGTATATTACGGCGCTTCAGGGAATAAGTGCTGTAGGAGGGTAAATACTCCTACAGTGGCTTATGGGGAGAAGCACCGTAGGAGGGTAAAAGGCAAGAAAAATTCATTGCCCTTACTTAGTTTTATAACTCACACATATTTTTCTTGAAGGATTTGTCATCATCAAAAAGCGGGAGAATGTTAGATATGAATAGTTTTTATGATGTCAAATATAGATGTCAAATATCAGCAAAAAGTTTGTCTAATATACTTATCTTCTATATTGACTAACTACTATATTTAATGTTTTATATCTTGTAGATTAGTCATAAACACAATGGTGGGTTGATGTTATTTTGCTTGTAATACCTCATAAATGGAGAATGATCATCAAGACGAAAATCAAGAAGCAATGGATTGAAAAAAAAAGGCATTTCAAGAACTAATGAAATATCAAGAAGAAAGATTGGTCAAAGTAAAGAAAGAAGAAGATTGAATATAGTAGTTATGAAGAACGATCATCAATTCAAGAAGATATCTAGTTGGGTTATGAAGAATGATCATCAAGAGGAAAAACAAGAAGAAAGAGATTGAAGAAAGAATAAGGAGCAAGATCTAATGCGAATATCAAGATTAAAGCTCTTAGAAGTAATACGTAGGTTGGAATAGGTCAATACGAAGTTAAAATAACATATACAGGAGTTATGGCACCTCTGTAACCCCCTCCGTAATTATATCCGAAATACGCGATTAAAATGAAATATAGACAAATAATAATCAAATAACATTTACTAACCCATCACATGATGGGGTTTTCACGAATACTTTTTGAAATCATTTATAAACATGGTCTCATATTCACATTTCGAATATAATTACTACGCGAAGATAAATCACATTCATATAAATATCAGAGTGCACAACTTAATCATCCCGGCAATCTCGGGTACATACCTTCGCTAAAGATAAACAAGGTACAATTGCCCATTACAATTCTTCAAATGGGGATTACAGAATCTCATCTCGAAGGAGTCCTAGCCGCTCCCTCCACGAGCCACTTGCCCTGTCTAAATTGTTGGTAGGGGAGAGTGAGATTCGAGAGAATCTCAGTAGGAAACAGATACCATAATGCATGCATGATAGATGATATGTGTATGACATGTTAGCTTTATCTAGATGCATGCCCCATAATGATATTTGTGCATGCTCAATATTTTATGTAACAAAACAATGGCCACAGTAAAATAGAAACAAAGCTTCATTTATTCAAATATGCTCTACAAAATCAAGTAAAGCAATCACATACATCACTACACAAGCAAATATATCGAATACATGCAAGTAAGGTAAGTCCCCTACCTCCAATCTTTTCTCCTCGATTTGTGTGCCAGCAACTCGGGGCTTCACATTCGATACTACAATGTCAAATGTACCATTTAGACACTTCCAAAGTGTTTTTGGAGGTTATATGAGGCTATATTGAAAATTTACTAAAATACCCCCGGGGACCCGGCCCGGCCCCGTCGTACCTGGTCTGGCTGTACTTTTCTTGAAACTTTGACATGGGCTATTCTTACATATTTTCACCCAAGGAATCCATTTCCTGACTCGGAATTATCAAATTCAATGTCAATTTACAAATTTACCCTTGGCAGCCCCACTTTAAGGGTTTCAGGGGCGTTTTCGTAATTATGCTTTTTTTCGGCCTTTTTCGAAAAAGTGACCAACTGTAACCCCACCTAATTTTCACTCCTGAACTCAATGGAATCATCAAATCATTGAAAATCCATCTCTAAACCCTCCAAACTAGGCTTGGCCGAAATTCTCAATTCCCCGGAAAAAATTGGGGTTTTTCGGTTTCGGCTCCGTAAACGCGTTCCTTTCTACTCCTAACCACTTTATTGACTATTCCATTAGGTTACAACTACTATTTAGTACCAATTTGGGCAGCATAACAGCCCCACACATCCATTTTCCATTTTTGAAACCAATGACAATCCGGCGAAATTTCACCGATTAAATTGTCCACAGCAGCCAGAATAGTCAATACACAAGAGTTTGGAAATTACCTCAAGCTCCCACTAGCTTTTCCTTTTCTTGGCTGGAACCCTAGCTTTTTTTAACACCAAAGGAGGAGCTTCCAAACCTTAAAGAACATAAAGGAGTAGCTTAGGATCGGAGTTATACGCATTAGGAGCTAGATCATCGAAGAAATCGGCTTACCTTGCGAGTTCTGTTCTCCTTTCTCTCTCTAGAAATCTCAAACGTTTTTCCTCTTGTTCAGCTGAATAAACTGATGGTTTTGAAGCTTGGAGGAAGAAGATGATATGTTATATTATGCTTATGTCATTATTCCCTTATGATGATGTCATAATTCCAAAATTGACATTTTCGGATTTTCTGGCAGATTTTCTGCCCAACCTTTGAAAAATCATAACTAATTCTAGGAAACTCAAAATGAGGTGATTCCAAAGTCAAATGAAAGATATTTAAGTTCTCGTCATAGAAAAAATATTGTCCATTACTAAAAATCACCACACAATTCCAGAATTACATAAAACTCATCACTGCCCCAAAACAGAGTTCAGTCTTCATCCCAAACTTTGGACAGTCATATCTCCTAGTTCACAAAACGAAATGGCACAAATTATATATCCATTTTGAATCTTGAGATGTGAAATATAAGACTATAAAGTTTCAGAATTTTTAGACACCCTTTGGTCATTCAAAACATTCACACAAACTGACTGCCCAGAATAGAGTTTCACTGGACAGAATTTCAGATTTTGCATCTTTGCTTCAATTGGTTCCATTTTCATACCAAACATCATTCCCACATAAATTTTCACAAGGAATCTATTGAAAACATCAAACCAATCAAATTCACATTCCATTGACATGTTTCACCAATAATCACAACATGTCAAACCAAGTCACAATTCAAACTCACATTGCAATTCTTTACTTTCCAAAGTTCCAAACCAATTCCAAGGAACTCACACACATGGGATTCCACCCACTCAATCTCACAAAAAATCAACCCTAACAATTGATCTTCAAGTTACCAATGAGTTTCCTCTTCAGTAACTGACCAATTGGTCGGTAACTTTACCCTTTTACCCCTGATTATGGCAATTCCTCCTGAATCACCACTAAACACATCATACTTTTCCATTTAGCCACAATATGTGCCCTCCCTCTATTTTAAGTCAATTTAGATATTAATTCATAATTGAACTTAAATATTGGGTTTTGCAGCTGCTCACAACGTATACGCATCACAGTTCACATCATAATCTCCAAAAGGGTCCATTTATCACTAATCACGTCTGCTTTTGGAGTCATCAACCCTTAATCACAATTTGGGATCTTGCTAAATCGGGGCTTAGAAATCCACTAATCTCAGGCTTATTCTCTAGCCTCGAGTCTCAAAATTTGGGGTATTACAACCTCCAGAGATGATTGCTCAAGTAATCACTAGAGTAATATGGCACTGCCTCATTTTGCAGGTGATTACTCGAGGCCTTACTCGAGTAATCTATAATGTTACTTGAAGATTACTCGAGGGCCCCCTTGGGTAATGAGAAATCTGGTGTACTCTGTTTTCGCGCTGCAGGATAGAGATTCGGTATTTTAGGCATATTTCTATAACCATATATTGGATTGAGCTACAACAAGCGGCATATAAACCTAGGCTCCCAACAAGAAAAATACACACCAAAATCACATTCAAAGGAGTTCAGATGAGGGAGATATGATCTGCTGAAGTTGACACAAGAATCAGCGTCTTTTACCAGAATAGTTTTGGTATTTTAGACGTAACTCCCAAAAAAAAATCAGATTGCAACTAAACCAATGCCATATGAAAGTAGACTCAAAGAGATTTCTATGGACATATAATTTGCCATATTTCAGGTTATATAATAAAGACCTATGCCTTCTGGAAGTTGATGCTTGTGGTTTCAGACTTTGTCTAAGTGCATAAGATATTCTTTGGATCATAACATTTTGTATACAATGAGTTTGGAGCTTATCCTTTTGCATTGGAATGTAGATGATAAGGGCTTTCTGATGATATATAATTTGCCATGTTGTGAATCCAAATAAAGAGATCACTTGAAGTGCTTACTCAAGTAATATGCAAAGTTATATGCAACATTACTCGAGGGACCACTCAAGTAATGTGTGAGAATTTGTTTCAGTTAGCTCTTTGTCAAGAATTGAGTAGAATTACTTGAAGGGATCACTCGAGTAATATGTAGAGTTATTTGAGACATTACTCAAGGGACTACTCGAGTAAACAAAGAAGAAATCATCCAGTTACTCTCAGCCAAGATTTTAATGATATTACTCAAGCGGGCATTTGAGTAATCTCCAAAGTTATTTGAACCATTACTCGAGGGATCACTCGAGTAATGAAGTTGGAAATGCTCACAGCCAAATTTTGAACGTTATTACTCGAGGGATCACTTGAGTAATGGCCTAGGCTTACTCGAGTGATACGACAAAAAAACGTTCTGAAGTCTCTAAAAATCATGGGATTGATTATGAAGCTCACTCTTCTTGCTTCCAATCACTCTTACACTTCATTGTATTAGTGTTTAATGCATTTCTCCAGGAATACAATGAAGAAATGATGTGAAGAGACAAAAGTTGACTTTATGGAAGCGGAGCATTCACTAACCACAATGGCTACTTTTCAAAATCAAAGAACGGTCAAACAAAGCTACACCATTCTAACGGATAGGTTGAAATGCTTCCAACGGCTATCACAACTCATCTATAAATATGGGAACATTCAACGAAGAGCAACAACAATGAGAACACTACAACACAAACATGCTTGTATCATGAATTATCCACTTTGACCCAACTATTCTCTGTTCTTATCTATTTTCTATATCATGTATATTTGAGAGAGAGTTATTTGTGTTGTACTTCAGTGAGCATTATATCCACTCTGTAAGAGAGTTTGTAAACACCTTCAACTGTATTTTTGAATTGATCTCAAGGTAGAAGGACCTTGAGTGGGTTGATTTCCTTACGGGGGAAGCTGTAGAGAGAATTGCCTGTAAGACTTTCTACTCGTAAGACTTACAAGGTGCAAGCAGTAGAGAATGTTGCTGCTCGTAAGACTTACAGAGGTGTAAGCAAGAGAGAATGTTGCTGCTCATAAGACTTGCACAGGTGAGTAAGAGAGAGGTCTATTGGATTACTCTGCTCATAAGACTTGTCGTAAAGGGGAGTATCTTGGTGATATATTTGTTAAAGGCTTCACAAGTGCACGACTAAATTTGTAGGTTTGTAAAGGTTTTTCTAGTGCCTGATTTAAACAAGAAGATAGTGGATTTGAAAATTTTAGGAGGAACCTGGGGACTAGATGTAGGCCATCACACATTGAACTGAACCAGGCTAAATCACAGTTTGCAGATTCTCTTCCCTAAGCTTTTATATTTCCAGCATATATCATTTATCTAACTGTTGATTTATGATTCATTAGTTTCATACTTACTCTTTTCATCAAGATAAGAAAATTTTTCTAAAGTTATTAAGTTTTTATCTTACACCCAATTCCCCCCTCTCTTGGGTGTTAGTCGGTTCTAACATTTGGTATTAGAGCTAGACTCTTGTTTAATGGACTTAACCGTCTTAAGAGCTTATAATGGCTGATGTTGGGAATTATATGCTTTCTAAAGGTTTTGACTATACAATTCCACCTATTTTGAAAGATATTGATTTTTGGTTTTGGAAAGCTAGAATGACATCTTTTATAAAATGCTTTGATTATGATATATGGTATGTTTTTACAAATATCTTTGATTTCAAACCAAGAAAGAATTAGACAGAAAGAGAGAAGAAAATGTTTTCGTTGAACATTAGAGCAATGAAAATTTTGTATAGTGATTTAACCGAAAATGATTTTGAGAAAATTAAAATTTGCTTTACTGCTAGAGATATTTGGGATACTCTTGATTCTATGTATACTTCTAATAATTATTTGAAGTTCAAAGTGTTGACAGTTCATGTGAAACTATAAGCTACGCATCTACGGTGCATGAACAATTGGAAGTTGATGATGAAGAAGAAGAAATCATAGAACACTTCCTTACAGTCAACATGGATAGATAAGAGGAAAAGGATTTCAAAAAGTGCTCATTATGGACAGACATGGAAAATCACTTTCCGGAGCTCAAGATAAACTTAAGGTAAAAAGTTCCATTTCTTATTGTGATTTTCATAAAAATAATTTTCAAAGTCTACATAAGAGTGTTTTTCAACCAAGTATTAATTCTATTCTGAAAAGAAAAAATGTTTTCAATCATGCTGGAAAGTTTATTGGGAAGAAATAATGTTCAAATGAAATTTATTCAGGTTTTTACTCTCTTGACCGATATAATACCTGCATAAAATCTCATAATGCATATCATCGTACAATTTGCAATTATTGTGGTAAATCCGGTCACATTTCTCACACATGCTATATTAGAAGAAATTCTAATGTGAGAAATAAACATACTTGGATTCTAAAAAGTCAAGTAAAGTCCAATACTAACAATCAAAGGCCTAAAGCAAAGTAGGTACCAAAATATCCATCTGGTGTTTCATGTGTGCAAATTGATTATAGAAAGAATGGACAAGAGGATACTGAGAAAATGAAGAAGATTCCAAAAGTTCCTAATGTACCTAAATGGAGATTCGCATCAATTAGGAGAACTCCCGGATCACCCATTACTGGGAATGCAAAGTTTAACCATAAAGAAAGGCAATAGAGAAATTGAGTACGTTCCACCTCAAGAATGGACTACCTTAGAGTACCATTCAACTATCTTGAGGAGAAAAAAAGGGGAGGAACTCTCAAGTATCAAGTAAAAGACTCCTGGAGTCTATATATTTTGAGAGAAGGTTGTCATCACCCAAAGCAAGATATTCAAAGTATCAACATCATAGAAAAATGCAGTGGGTAAGAAAAAGCAATTCTCCAAGTATCTAAGGCAAAGTTAAACAATGATAAAACCTCCTATGCTATTGTCAATAATATTTATTGAGTTTTTATATTTTGGAAGCTTAGGAATGAGCATTGCAAACAATTTTGAAGTTATGTTTTCGCATCCCTTAAAAAGCCACTTAATAGGTTTATTTATAAAGGGATTGCAATGCTCAATATGTTAATTCTTTATGCATATATAGTGATTTGAAAAGAAAATATTTCTTTTATGCATAAAGACATGTTTAATTCATTATGCCCAATTTCCTTGAATTGATTATATTCTTAGAGCATGAGAATTTTATCTCGATTCCTACAAGCTAACAAGAAATGGATCCAAGCAAGGTTGGATACCATGAAGAAAAGAAATTTATACAATTCTGTATGATAAGAAAAAGCTTCTCAAGACTATGGCCACATGAAAACAAATTCATATCTTGATGATGCTGAATTTTGGAGTTTGGATTTTGGTGCTGATTATGTAAAGGAGTAAAACTAATATTGTTCCACCAAAACAAGCAAGTTGTCGCAAGGATAAGAGGAATTATGGTGATATCTAATCCTTACTCTCTGTCTTTTCATATCTTGTGCTTATATGAACTAAATTGGGTAATGAATACTTACTTATTATTGCATACCACTAGCAATCAATTATTTATCATTTTCAAATTGTTTTTAGATTGCTAAATGGACTGAAAGTGAAATTGTGCATAATCTTTCTATTTGAGTTTTGAAATGCACATTTCAAAAATGTACTTAGATTCCAAATTCATCTTGTTTATAAAAATGCATACACATTATTTGAAAATTATTCATATCTTGTTTGCATTTAAATCATTTTCAAACTTGGAAGTTAATATTTATGTATACTGAAAGTCAAAAATGCTTCAAATCCAACTACTAGAGTTTTCCCATCATTCACATATTATTTCTTGATATTAAACTTGTTACTGCTTGAACTCCTCAACCTTTATTTTCTGACAAGTTAGAATTTATGTCTAACAAGTTAACTATCTATATGAGTTTCAAGTTTATTCCCTAGAAAACAATTTGATATGTGAAAGCCTTGTGCCTAATGCATAAATCTTTGGTTGGCCAAGTTATTCCAAGCATTATGAATGTTCATTAGTGCATTGAATTTTAATGCATTAACTATTATTGTGGAATAACTTACTTCAATGATATTCTTCTACTCTAGTCATTTGGACTAATGAGTATATGCTTCATCACTCATAAATCTTGTACTCATTTTGTTGCTCAAACACATTAACCATTGGTAAAATCTATCTTTGAGTAAACAGTGTCATGTATTTGAATTCTTGAGTTGAATATTCATATCTTTCAAGACATAACTCTAAGTATCAAGATAGTCTATGAATCAATAGCAAAGTCATGGTACTTTTATATGTCTATCAAGCTAATTTTTTTTGGTTATCCATATGATTCTTGCTCTTTGGAAAATTCTTCAACATGTTAACTTTGATGGTTAACATGTTATCCTGGTTGTTCTCTAAAAGAGAAGCTTTTTGGTATATGCATATTTAAACTATTGACTTCCAACATTTTCAACATGAACATTGATTACAAACATATTTCAAAGATGAGTTTTGCATATATTCAAAATCTCAATTTTACAATGCATTGTTATGATTTGAAATTATATCTGAGATTTGAAAAAAATTGCATATTTCATTATCATTCTTGGAAAACTTAATTTTATTCATGATTTATCCTTTCATAAAAGTTGGTCATCATGGATAGATTCTCTATTCTTTTGATCCTGAATTGCACGAAAATCTTATCAATGACATATTTTTTATAAAGTGTATTTACAAATTGTCATTGATCTTTGAAAATTATCATTCTTGGTTCGTTACCCTTTATGATTTAATTGCTTGAATTTATTTAATTGGATAAACTTATATTTTGGTCTTTGTTGATTATTTTACTCTTTGCTCAAATATCATATAATTCAATTGTATAAAAGCATAAGAGTTATAATGTCTAATACTATATGGACCCAAGAGAAAGTTGGGTATCAAAGAGCATATACTTATACTTTTACAGGAATTGATCAAAATGCTCTACTTTTGGATACAAAGATCAGAGGCTAACAGAGGATGCATGACAGGCAGTGTTGTAGTGTGAGCAGAAGCTAAATCTATGATATCACTCAAGTGATCAATCGAGTGACACCCCATCATTAGAAAGTAACTAGCTAGTTGTGCAATTAAAGGAAGAGAAAGAGAAAGAGAAAGAAGACCTCTTAATGGGCCTAGCAGAATTCATCTCAATAAAGCTCAAGTTAAGAGACCAAGGATACTCATGAGCTAGATTCATACTTCCAACAAAATAAGCCTTCACTATCTAGCCATCTTCACTACTATCAAAGGCAGTTAGACATCTCTACTGCAACATGGAGCCGGCTGAGCTATCTTTAAGGAAGGAGTTGTGATTAAGGAGATGTTGAAAACAACAATCAGTCCAAAAGAGTCACTAGGGATTCTTGATTTCAATCCTAACTCTATGTGTGATATTCACAGGATTATCTAATACACGTACACTAGAGCTATGGTGATCAAGGCCAATTCAATTGCTTCAACAAAGGATTATCACACAATGGCCTATATTATCATCAAGGAGGAGAGGAATATTGGAAAGATCATGTCTATCAGAGAACAAGAGATACATATATACTTCTACAGGACTTGCTCTAAGTAATCTGAAATAACTTCAAGTAATCTGCAATTACTTCAAGTAGACCTTCAAGTAATTTGTAATTACTCCAAGTAAGTCTAAATCTCACTCCAAGTTAACACAAGAAGTGTAGAGGGTGAGAGCTGAGACTTCAAGAATTAATGAGACAACACTTTGCTAGAGCTGGTATACCTGGTCCTTCATTCTTTGGTCTATCTGTCCAAGGCTATCTAAGAAAGGAGCTCAACAATCACATAGAGCTTGCTACAAACAATGTTGAGTTCATCACTTTTGTGAATGGCAGGATTAGAACACTCTGTGATTTGATCAACTAGAACTTCAAGGCCTTATTCCGAGCTCATCTTGGTATTCTTAAGTGAACATAGAGATTATGCTTCAGAATGGCTTCATACTGATCATATCAATAGATAATGACTAGCCAACGATGCATCAATGGACTTCAAAGGACTATGACTCGAGTGATTACGACATTACTCGAGTGAGGTATTGTATTCTTTAATTCAAATTCTCTAAGTTGCATCACTCAAAGTAAAAAATTGAGAGTTATTAAAACTTAATGACTCAAGTAATATTGAGTTATAGCCTTAAAACCCTGGATAGCATCATTATTTTCAAAACTTAATTTCTCTCCAAATCTTCATACTTTCATAATCATTCTCTCTACAAAATTTCTAATGTTTTTATAAATTCACGAGAGTTATTAATTGTATTATTCACAACGATTTTCTTTTAAGCATTGCATTCATTAAGGGGGAGCTTCACATTTACATGTGTTTTATATCTTAAAAGCTCATCTAATTTCTTGAAAGAAAATAATTTTAACATACTCATCTGAATTCACTATCTTTTAATTAGTTTTGATGATGAGTTACTCTTATATTTTCCTTTCATGATCTTAATTTTTAACATATCATATATAAAGGATGATTTTGGCTTATGCAATAAATTTAATACTTGATTGTACTAACCATTCTCCTTGCAAGAATGCTTTTACTTATAGTAAGAGAATTTGCTCTATGCTAGATCATTCCTCAACACACTAATAGGAGAATATATCAACTTTGAGGAAAGATGATTTAATATTGGCTGCAACACTCAAAGCAACAAAAGGCACAAATTAGGATGATTTTGGTAGCATTTTAAGGAAGGCTTTTCTTGAGCTTCCTATTGAGCAAACTTCAGAGTCTACCACTAAGCCAGCTATAGTTCACTCCTATGAACTTGATTCATCAGAGTTACGCATCAAAAGTATGGTGAACACAACATCATAGATCTACACAACAAGAAAAGAAGGAAATGGACTTCATAGATCAATCATCAAATTGTTAAATCCAAATAAGCATTTCTAAACCCTCTCTTTATCTTTCGAGAATACTTTTTGTATCTTTGATTTTACTTTGCTTTGATTATGAATGTTTTCTTGAAAACTTCTCCAAATTGTTTCAAATTTGTTTCCATAAAAATTATTTTTCATTTGCATTAAATTATAAATGAAATTACCTTCAAATTGAGGGAGAGAAAATTTTCATGACACATTTACTTCTCTACAAACATTTCTTCCTTTCCTATCTATGCTTTAAAATTTTTGCCGATGTCAAATTGGGGGAGAAAAAGGCAAGAAAATTACATTTCTCTTACTTAGTTTTATAACTCATACATATTTTTCTTGAAGGATTTGTCATAATAAAAAAGGGGGAGAATGTTAGATATGAATAGTTTTTATGATGTCAAATATGAGCAAAAAGTTTGTATAATATACTTATCTTCTACATTGACTAATTACTATATTTAATGTTGTATATCTTTTAGATTATAATGACTCATAAATGGAGAATGATCATCAAGAAGAAAATCAAGAAGCAATGGATTGAAGAAAGAAGGCATTGCAAGAACTAATGAAATATCAAGAAGAAAGATTGGTCAAAGCAAAATAAGAAGATTGAAGATATTCAAGAAGATATTTGGTTGGGTTATGAAGAACGATCATCACTTCAAGAAGATATCTAATTGGGTTATGAAGAATGAGCATCAAGAGGAAAAAATAGAAGAAAGAGATTTAAGAAGGAATAAGGAGCAAGATCTAATGAGAATGTCAAGATTAAAGCTCTTGGAAGTAATACAGAGGTTGGAATGGGTCAATAAGAAGTTAAAATGACATATACGGAAGTCATGACACCTCCAAAGATGATTACTCCAATAATCACTCGAGTAATATGGCACTACCTCATTTTGGAGGTGATTACTTGAGGCCTTACTCGAGTAATCTACAAAGTTACTTGAAGATTACTCAAGGGCTCCCTCGGGTAATGAGAAATCTGGTGTACTCTATTTTTGCGCTATAGGAAAGAGGTTCAGTATTTTGGGCATATCTCTCTAACCACATGTTTGATTGAGTTGCAACAAGCAGCATATGAACCTAGACTTCCAACACAAATAATAAGCACTAAGATCATATTCAAAGGAGTTCAGATGAGCGAGATATGATCTGTTGAAGTTGACACATGAATCAGCTTCTCTTACCAGAATAGTTTCGGTATTTTGGATATAACTCCCAAAATACAAATCAGATTATGACGAAACTAGTGCCATATGAAAGTAGACTCAAAGATATTTCCATACACATATAATTTTCCATATTTCAAGTTATATACTAAGAGCTATGCCTTCTAGAATTTGATGCTCTTAGTTTCAGACTTTGTCTAAGTGCAAAAGATATTCTTTAGATCATAAATTTTTGTATAAAACTAGTTTGGAGCTAATTCTTGTTGCATTAAAGTATAGACGATGAGGGCTTTCTGGTGATATATAATTTTCCATGTTTTGAATCCAAATGACAAGATCACTTGAAGGGCTTACTTGAGTAATATGCAAAGTTATATGCAACATTACTTGAGGGACCACTCGAGTAATGTGTGAGAATTTGTTCTAGTAAGCTCT
Source organism: Inga laurina (assembly GCA_963855925.1). NCBI lineage: Eukaryota > Viridiplantae > Streptophyta > Magnoliopsida > Fabales > Fabaceae > Inga > Inga laurina. The sequence goes on from OY979713.1 coordinate 11,248,091, forward strand.
TTATCAAGAATTGAGTACGATTACTTGAAGGGATCAGTCGAGTAATCTGCAGAGTTATTTGAGACATTACTTGAGGGGCCACTCGAGTAATCAAAGAAAAAATCATCCAGTTGCTCTCGGCCAAGATTTTAACGATATTACTCGAGGGGGCACTCGAGTAATCTCTAAAGTTATTTTAACCATTACACGAGGGATCACTCGAGTAATGAAGTTGGAAATACTCTCAGGCAAATTTTGAATGTGATTAATCGAGGGATCACTCAAGTAATGGCCCAGGCTTACTCGACTGACCACTCAAGTAATGCGATAGAGCAACGTTCTGAAGTTTCTGAAAATCATGGGATTGATTATGAAACTCTCTCTTTTTGCTTCTAATCACTCTTACACTTTATTATATTAGTGTTTAATGCATTTCTCGAGGAATACAATGAAGAGATAATGTAAAGACATAAAAGTTGACTTTATGAAAGCAGAGTGTTCAACGACCACAATGGCTAGTTTTCAAAATAGAAGAACGGTCAAACAAAGCTATGCCATTCGAACGGACAAGTTAAAATGCTTCCAATGGCTATCATAACTCATCTATAAATATGGGAACATTCAATGAAGAGCAACAACAATGAGAACACTACAACACAAACATGCTTATATCATGAATCATCTACTTCGACCCAACTACTCTCTGTTCTTATCTATTTTCTATATCATGTATATTTGAGAGAGAGTTATTTGTATTGTACTTCAGTGAGCATTATATCCACTCTGTAAGAGAGTTTGTAAACACCTTCAACTGTATTTCTGAATTGATCTCAAGGTAGAGGGACCTGGAGTGGGTTGATTTCCTTACGGAGGAAGCTGTAGAGAGAATTGCCTGTAAGACTTTCTACTCGTAAGACTTACAAGGTGCAAGCAGTAGAGAATGTTGCTGCTCGTAAGACTTACAGAGGTGTAAGCAGGAGAGAACGTTGTTGCTCATAAGACTTGCACAGGTGAGTAAGAGAGAAAGGTCTACTGGATTGCTCTGCTCATAAGACTTGTCGTAAAGGGGAGTATCTTGGTGATATATTTGTTAAAGGCTTCACAAGTGCATGACTAAATTTGTAGGTTTATAAAGGTTTTTCTTGTGCCTGATTTAAACAAGAAGATAGTGGATTTGAAAATTTTAGGAGGAACCTGGAGACTGGATGTAGGCCATCACACATTGAACCGAACCAGGATAAATCACAGTTTGCATATTCTCTTCCCTAAGCTTTTATATTTCCAGCATATATCATTTATATAACTGTTGATTTATGATTCAATAGTTTCATACTTACTATTTTCATTACGATAGGAAAAGTTTTCTAAAGTTATTAAGTTTTTATCTTACACCCAATTCACCCCCTTTTGGGTGTCAGCCGGTTCTAACAAATACCTCCTACGGCCCTTCTACCCAGAAGCGCAGTAGGCGGCCCTTAAAAAAACACAAGCTACTGCGCTTTCAGAAATTCAAGACTTACCGTAGCTTACTTTTACGAACGTAGAAGCTGTGGCGCTTGGGAAGCACCATATTGTTCATAAAAATAAGTGTCGTTTATTATATGTTTTTTTAGTAGTGAATGATAACAATCAAGGACCCAAGTATATGTGGGTACCAAAATATCCAGTACATAAGGTTACAGAGAAGATGAAGAAGAAGCCAAGAGGTTTTCATACACCAATTAAAAGGTTCATATCATTGCAAAAGAGAACTCTCAGAACATCCATTGCTGGAGCTATAGAGCATAACCACAGAAAGAAGCAATGGATAAAAGGAGTATGTTTCACCTCAATGAAGGGCTACCATGATGTACCATTCAACCACCTTGAGGAGAACAAGAAGATAAGGATCTCTTTATACACAAAGAAAGATGTAGAATGGTAAAACCTCCTACATTATCATCTTTAATATTTATTGAGGATTATACCGTGTTAACTTAGGAATGAGCATTCCACATATGTTCTCGCAATCTTTAGATAATTCATTCTTAACGAGTCATAATGTTCAACATGTTAACACGTTATATATATACGCATACTTCAAGAGAAAATATATTTATGCATAAAGTCATGTTTAATTCATTATGCTCAATTTCTTTGAATTGACTATATTCTTAAAACATGTGAATTATGATTCTTACAAGCTAACCATAAGTGGATCCAAATAAACATGGATACCGAAAGAAGAAAAAGATCTATATGCTTTTGTAGGAAGAAGAAAGGAATGCTCTGTTTATGATCATTAAAACAGGGGTAAATAGAGGGCATATGAACTCTAAGTGAGAAATTAAGTTCATATCAAGTTATGGAATTAAACTTGAGTTCCAGACATACACTCGAGCTCAGAACTTGCAGTGTCAGAGTGAAATTCTAGTTCATGAAGGAAATTGTAGAAAAGCTTTATTCAAAGGCATGGGTTACTGAAACGATCTTGGTGGACTTTAGTACAAAGATATAAGGAGATGGAAACTAATTAGAATGTCTGCAAGTTACACTCAAGCAAGGTATATTGTATTAGTATAGGCAATTTTCTGTAGGACTCGAGTGTCAAGACTTCATATTAGTAATTTCAAAACTCAACCGTCACACTCATTCTTCCTAACTCAATTTGAGTGGTAAATACTTGCTCATTACTGCATGCCATTAGTGATCAATCATTTATGGTTTTTGAAATGTTTTCATATTACTAAATGTACCGGAAATAGAATTGTGCATAATCTTTCTATACATTCAAAGATTGAAATGTTGGAAATTGTGTTCTAAAGGCCAATTATTGTACTTTAAACATTATTATTTAATGAATTTTTCCATTCTATTACATATTGTTTTCATGTTAACTATGATAATTGTATCCTTGGATAAATAATAAAGATTGTCCTAAATGTCCCTGGTTGGTTATTGTGGGAGCAGAGATGAAATAAGATCAGTATGACTTTGATAAGATATGGAGATATGAATCAAATTTTAGGCACTTGTAAGAGTACAAGGTGCTGGACTGACCTGCTATGAGAAAGCTACATAGATTAAATCATAAGCTTACCTCATGTAGAACTAGGTCACAATGCCCTTCGACCTGAGGTCATCATGGATTCCTATGTGAGACCTGCTAAGCTTTGAACTAGTCAAATGTCACCTTTGACTGGGTGATGATAAAGGCTACAGTTGGGCTTGGTCGTTTTTCATGCAGAGAAATATGAATAGTCAATATGGAATTTATCCCTCACATTAGTAGAGAGATATCACTGGGCCCCTTGATGATTGAGTTGGGTAGTCATAATGTTTTGCTAGAGCTTCCTTGCGACTTGTGGGTTAGTACAGTTATTGGCTCACTGCCAACTTTATATGGGCCGACAGGGTCGTACACAAGAATGGCCAAACGCGAGACAATGTTTAATCTAGGGTGGACAAATTTTATATTTAAATGTATAATATAAAATTCGTGCAAAGAAAATTAATAATATTATATATATATATATGTATTTTTTAAAATACATACATATATATATATATGATAATATTATTACATTACATTAGTTTTAAATATAATTTTATTAGATAAATTAAATTTAAGAACTAAAATGATAGAGATATAATATCTCAAATTTAATTTATAAGGATAAGTAAATCTATTGGCTCTTTATTCATATTAAATAAATGTTAAATTAAAATTGTATGATAGATTTAATTAAACCGAATTTATTTAATTAGCTTATCAAGATAATTAAAAGGTTAATTAATGTTCAAATTAATCAAGATTAATTTTGAAATTCAAATATAGCCCTCATGGGTTATAAAAAATGATGGAGCAGAAAAACTCATACGGACGAGAATTCAGAGCCATAAAAAAAAACCCTAGAAGATGTTGGATGCGCTAGCACGTAGTCTGTGTTAGAGTAACATTTGTGTGGATACCAGTAGATGGACCCGATTGGAGATGTTAGTTCCTAGAGATCGAAAACCCTAAATTCGAAAAGATACGATTCTTCCTAACTCTGTTTAAATGCCATTGATAGATCCTCAATTGGAATTAGTGAAAATTTTAAATTCTTCTGCTGTGCCAGCCAATTCTAATAATTGCATCAGAGCCAGATCAATTGTGTGTTTAAATTTAGTTTATGTTTTTATAAATGTGATATATATGGGATATGTATGTATGTTTATGAGAAATGTCCGAATATGTATATGATTTAGCTAATACAAAATAGAACTATTTTGAAAGATGTGATCTTAAAATTTTTTTCTAATTTTTGTTTTCAGATATTACTATATATGTGATCTAGTCAAATTGTTTCAATTACATGCGTGTTGGTTTCGATTACTGTATAACTATGGTGAAATTGCTTCAGATATTACTTTTGTTCTCATAAAAGCTGCCATTGAAATCAATGTTTCAAATTCTAAGCTCCCATGAAATCAAGCAGGGTACCTGAGATCATAGCTCTCGACAATCTAGTAGAGTCACTCATAGGTTAGGAGTTGGGTAGGGTACCTGAATCGGGTTAGGCTGAAAGTGTGGGGAAGATGATTCAATCCATAAGTGTTTTTGGCCATTTTTGAAATTGGGCAGAAATCTTTTTGAACTGGACTTAAATAAATGTTTTAAAATTGTGCCAGAAATTTTAAATTTTCAAATATTTCTCCTAAAAGGATTGCCGTGACTACCTATTCGTAGCGTGATATAACCTAATCATGCAATTTATTGCTTTTTATATTGTATAAACTCTTACTTGTGGTTTATTCTTCATACTTGCTTGGGTATGGTGAACAATATGGCTTTAGATTTTACAAAGGGTTGTAATATTCAAAAAAAGCCTGTGTGCCATGCCTTCCTCTAAATACTCTCAATGTACATTCTCTTCTCATCTCACTCCCCTTGTATATTTAAATGAGGTTTCTCTCAATGTATTTCTTTTATTATTTAGAGAAGTCCTCTCAATAGCTCGGGAGGATTTTAGGTTAGGTAAGCCATGTTGTGTCATATTTAAATTATGCTTTTGATTAGTTTATTACATGTAGACTTTTGTGTTTATATGTATGAGATACGATCATGATTGCATTCATATAAACAAAACTAATTGATTGAGCCATCCAAATCAAATAGTCAGTCATAATGTTGTCAATTAATGAATACCAAAGTGGATGTATTTGAGTTATCTTGGTAAGCCGAGTGTGAGTAATGGTGCTGCTCATAAAATTCATTATTGTTTTTAAGTAATTGGGATTAACAAAACGATTTTCGATCTCAAGGCATTAGATGGGATTAAACATGCCAGATCATATGATGATCAAATCCCATGAGAATCTAAGAGTTACATATAATGTAATTGGTAAATAGATTACCTACCTAAATAACTTGAATTTAAGCAACCTGCCAAAGCAGACTTAAGTTTAAGCAAAATATGGATCTTAGCCCACTAATCATCATAATAAGGGTTGTTAATTTAGTAAGAGATTAGTAACTAACTTTGCATATTTTAATTACAGAATCATGTCGACTAGTAATATTGCTACACTACCATTATTATCAGTCCTTGAGAAAGACAAACTCAATGGGACAAACTTTCTTGACTAGTTCAGGAACTTGAGAAGAATTGTTCTCAAGCAGGAAAGAAAGGCTTATGTCCCAGATCAACTCATTCTTGAGGAGCCTGCAGTCAATGTTCCAAGAGCTTAGAGAGATGCTTACATGAAGCATAAGGATGACTCTATGGATGTAGGTTGCCTAATGCTTGCCACTATAGTTCTAGAGCTCCAAAGAGATCTAGAACTTATGGAGGCTTATGAGATGATTGTGCATCTCAAGGAAATATTCTAGCAACAGGTAAGGCAAGAAAGGTATGAGACCACAAAGGCCTTACATTCTTGCAAGATAGCTAAAGGCGAATCCGTTAGTGCTTATGTGTTAAAGATGAAAGGCTATATTGATCACCTTAAGAGGATTGGATTTCCCATGAGCCAGGAGTTAGCTATGGATTTGATCTTGAACTCACTCCCATAAAGTTATGACCAGTTTGTTATGAACTACAACATGAACAACATAGAGAAATAAATTTTTGAACTGCATGGGATGCTCAAAACTACTGAGCAGAGCATTAAGAAAAAGCCTAGTACTATTTTGAGAAATGCAAATGGAAGGGTAATGGCTTAGGTTGTAAGACCAAAGAGTCCAACAAGCCCGAAACCAAGCTTGCACCCAAGAAGGCAAAGCCTCTAAAGGAAGGAGTTTGCTGCTTTTCCAATGAAACTAGTTATTGGAAAAGGAATTGCAAACTCTACTTGGAATATCTGAAAAAGAACAAGAAGGATAGCGGGGCTATCGCTTCAGGTATTTTTTTTCTTCCTCTATATGGATATTAGATACTACATGTGGTTCTTACATTTATGTAAATGTGAATGGTCTAAAGGATAGTAGAAAGCTAAAGAAGAGTGAGGTAGACCTATGAGTCAGAAACAGAGCAAGAGTTGCTGCTTTAGCCATAGACACTTATAAACTAGTTCTGCCCAGTGGGCTTTTGTTAGTTTTGAACAATTGCTATTATGTTCCTACTTTGAGTAGTAACATTGTTTCTCTTTCTTATTTAGATATGGAAGGTTATACTTCTATACTGGGAATGTTAAATGTTTATTAATCGTAATGATATTTCCTATGCTTAAGATGATTTGCATGTTGGTAATTATATATTAAATTTGGAACATCGTAATATTGGAAATATCTATAATGCACCTACCAAAAGGATAAAATCAAATGATTTGAATCCTACTTACCTATGGCATTATTGTCTAGGCCATATAAATGAGAAACACATTTCTAAACTCCATCAAGATGGATTTTTTAACTCATTTGATTTTGAATCATATGATACAAGTGAATCTTGCTTATTAGGAAAGATGATAAAGGCACCTTTTTCTGGGCATAGTAAGAGGGTCAATGATTTATTAGGCCTCATACATACAGATGTATGTAGACTATTAAATACAGCTACCAGAGGAGGTTATCTATACTTTATTACATTTATAGATGACTTTAGTAGATATGGATATTTCTATCTAATAAAACATAAATTTGAATCTTTTGAAATGTTCAAAATATTCCAAAATAAAGTACAAAACCAACTTGGCAAAACAATTAAAGCGCTTCAATTTGATCAAGGTGGTGAATATTTGGGCCAAGAGTTCATTGACCATCTTAGGAGTTGTGGGAAAATCTCACAATTAACTCTTCTAGAAACACCAATATGGAATGACATTTCTGAACGAAGGAATTGAACACTATTAGATATAGTTTGATCTATGATGAGTCAAACAAATCTTCCACCATCCTTTTTGGGATATGCCCTAGAGACAGCTACGTTTACACTAAATCGTGTTCTATCTAAGACAATTAAAAATACACCATATGATATATGGACTGAAAAGAACCAAGTTTATCTTTTCTTAAGATCTGGCGATGTGAGGATATGTTAAGCAACAAGCCTCAGATAAATTAGCACCCAGATCCTTAAAGTGCCTTTTTGTGGTGTATTATAAGGAAACAAAGGGATACTATGTCTACAATCCCACCGATAACAAAGTGTTTGTTATTTGAAATGGTAAATTTCTTGAAAGAGAGTTTATCTCTAAGAGAACTAGTGGGAGCAGGTACATCTTGAAGACATTTAAGACTCACAAGATTGTACAAAACCACAGATGGAAAATAGAGAAAACTCACAACAAGTTACTGAGCTCCTCAAGTAACACAAGGTCTATAAAGATCTGATAGGACACTGCTTCAACCTCAGAGATATGGATTTCTGATTACTGAAAGCCGTGATGTGTAGCTTATTGAGAAAAATGAGCCAACCACCTATCAAGAAGCCATTATGGGACCAAACTCTAAGAAATGGCTAAACGCCATGAAGTCTAAAATACAATTCATATACAACAATCTGGCATAGACCTTAGTCAATCCACTTGAAGGAGTAAAAACTAGCAGGTGCAAATGGGTTTTCAAGGAGAAAATTGACATGGATGGCAATGTAAATTTCTTCAAGGCACGACTGGTTGCAAAAGGATTCATTCAAACTCATGGTGTAGACTATGATAAAAAAATTTTTCTCAGTTGTAATGGCCAAATCAATTAGAATCCTTCTTGACATTGCAGCATATTATGACTATGAAATATGGTAAATGGACGTCAAAATAGCCTTCCTTAATGGAAAGCTACTTAAGGACGTGTACATGACACAACCTGAAGGCTTTATGTGTCTAGAGAACTTTGGTAAAGTATGCAAGCTTCAAAGATCCATTTATGGATTAAAGTAAGCATCCTGATGTTGGAATCATTGTTTTAATGAAGTAGTCAAAGAGTTTGATTTATTCAAAACATCGATGAACTTTATGTTCACAAGAAGGTTAGTAGAAGCACAGGTGTATTTCTAGTGCTTTATGTACATGACATCCTACTCATTAGGAATGACATTCCTACCTTACAGAGTGTCAAGACTTAGTCTTTCTTGATGAAAGACTTAGGTGAAGCCACCTACATCCTAGGGATTAAGATCTATAGAGATAGATCTAAGAGACTAATAGGCCTAAGTCAACACACATACATAGACAAGACACCGCAGAGGTTTATATGCAGGATACAGAAAGGGGTTACATGCCCATGTCTCATGGCATCTATCTTAGCAAGGATTTGTGTCCTAATACACTTGATCAGCGAGATCACATAAGAAAGTTTCTAATGCCTCGGCTATTGAATCCATCATGTATGCCATGTTATGTACTCGACCGGATGTCCCATGTGCCTTAAGTATGACCAGCAAATATCAACAAGATCCTGGTAAGGGTTATTAGATTGCTATTAAGAATATCGTAAAGTACTTAAGAAGAACTAAGACTTATTCTTGGTATATGGTGTAACCCCTTATGTAATTATTATTCAAAATATGTGATTAAAATGAATTAGAGATCAACAGATAATCAAAACGTATTTTCAATCCCATCTTTGAGATAGGGTTTTTACAATTTCCTTTCAAATTTACAACTAAATATACATCCACAACATATACAGTTATCCCAGCCAACATTGATAACCAACTACCAAAATCAAATATCCATAAGGAGTCCTAGCCTCCCTTGGTTGTCTGCTTCCTCCTTGAAGCCACCTGCCCTGTCTAAAGGTTAGTCAATGGAAAGAATGAGATTCAAAAGAATCCCAGTAGTAACAAATCTCTCATACCACACATAAGCAAATAACATGCAAGTAAATCATCAAACAACACGAATACAGTATACACAAGCTGTCACATATACACATTGCCTTCCCGGCATTCACATATGCACATACACATTACCTTCTGGCTTTCACATGTCACATCCCTCGTAACCCCACTGCCCTATAAGCATAGTCCTCCCACCAGAACCATCGATGGGCCACAGCTGAAGGACTTACAAATAGCCTTTTGGCTTTCACATACGCAACAAGCTTTACAGCATTTGAAACCATCACAAAAAATGATTACATATACATACAATACAATTACACATAGTATAAGGGAAAGTGTCATTACTTTGTTCTTTTCGGGTGTGCTCCGGCACAAGCTGCTTACGATTAGGGCAAATATCAAACCCTATAACCAAAATCAAGGACGGCAGATTAATTCTCTACTCCAAATTCTTATTTCTATAACACTTAAAGTTAGTTATCATTTGAACTCTTTGAGTGGCTACTAGAAGTCCAAACATATGCCTAAAGGGTTGGGAAAGATTATACCAAAAACCACCTTTTAGAAGTGCTAAATGCTGATTTTTGGAGGTTGGATACGACCCAGAAATCCCCTGGCCGTGGCCAAAACCAAGTCAGAAACATTTAGGCTATGGCCAAGAAACTTTTGGCCACGGCCAAGAAAATCCTGTTTCTTGTCTGAACTTCCAAATATCATAACTAATTCTAGAAAAATTGAAATGAGGTGATCCCAAGTCCTATGGAATTCGGTTGAAGTCCTCTACACAATAAAAATATTAATCAATGCTATCCATAACCAAAAAAATATAGAATTCAACAAATGCCCACACTGCTCCAAAACAGATTCCAGTTCAATCTTGAACTTTGGAAAATCATAACTCCCAGCTCATGAAATGAAATGACATGAATTATGTGTCCATTTTGAAGCTTGGCATGTGAAATTTATGATTGGAAAGCTTCAGAATTTTTAGACACCATTTTCCCATTCAAAATGTCCACACAAACAAAATACCTAGAATAGAGTTTCAACGGACAGAATTCCAAGTTTTGTACAATTATTCCCAATGGTTCTTATTTACAACAAACACTCTCCCCACACAAATTTTCACTAAAATCCATTTGAAACACCAAATCAACCTAATTCACATCATATTGACATGTTTCCCCAATGAACACAACATGTCACACAATTTCACAACACAAAACCCACATTGCAAGTTCTTTCCATTCAAAGTTCTAAACCAATTCCAATGTCACATAACACAATATGGCAGAATTTTCACCACAATACACTATCCAATTCATCCATTTCACAATTAGACAAAAATCAGGGCAAATTCCAAAATTCTCAAAACTCAACCAATGACCACAAAACTTAGGTCAAAATGTATCAAATGCTCACATCTTCCTCTTCCTCAAGCTTGCTTCTTGATTTCCCAATTTTCCAATTTATTTAATCTCCCAAACACCTTTCACAAATCTAAAACCATAAAGATGAAGCTCTCATCACTATGAACAACATTATAGAAGAGTGTTTGAGCTAAAGAGATCATCTACCTAGTGAAAAACTCACCTATGCCTTTCTCTTTCCTCCTTAAGCACAACAAAAATGGAGAATAAAAGAGAGAGATGAGATGAAGATGGGAAATCAGATTTTTGAGTATGAAAAGGCCTTTAGGCTGACCTAAGAGAAGACAGGACAGAGGGAGGAGTGTTTGAAATGTTGACCAAGATCAAGGACACATATGGTGACACTTGTCAAGATCTTGCTTCATCTTCATGAGTACATATGAGCTCTCACACACATGATTCCACCCTCTTGATCTCTTAACAATCAATTGTTGGAAATTGTGCCCAAAGAGCCAATCATTATACTTTGAACATTATTAATTTAATGAAATTTCTCCATTCTATTATCATATTATTTGCATGTTAACTGTGATAATTGTATCCTTGGATAAATCATAAAGATTATCCTAAAATGTCCTTGGTTGGTCATATATGCAGGAGCAAAGATGAAACAAGATGAGTATGACTATGATAAGATATGGAGATATGAATTAAAGTCTTAGGCACTTGTAAGAGTACAAGATGCTAGACCGACCCACTATGAGAAAGCTACATGGATCAAGTCATAAGCTTTTCTCATGTATAACCACGTCACAATGCCCTTAGACCTGAGGTCATCATGGATTACTACATGAGAGCTGCTAAGCTTTGAACTAGTCAAAAGTCACTTTTGACCAGGTGATGATAAAGGCTACAATCAGACTTGGTGGTTTTTCATGCAGAGGAATATGAATGATGAAGATGGAATTTGTCCCTTACATTAGTAGAGAGATATTACTGGGCCCCTCAATGAGTGAATCTGAAAAATGTATGGCCATACTACGATGGAAAGGAGTTTCCATTTCTCTTGTTAGGCTACTTAGGAATTGAGAAAGTAATGGTCAGAAATAAGATTATGACATTATCCATGCCTTATCCTTGACCGAAATATCATGTGATAAAAGGGACGTGACATGGTTGTATGACAGGTTACATCGTGTTAACGATCCTCATATGAATTGGGTAGTCATAATGTCTAGCTAAAGGCCGCTTGCGACTTTTGGGTTAGTACAGTTATTGGCCCACTGCCAACTTCATATGGGCCTACAGGGTCGCACACAAGAATGGCTCAACACGAAATAATATTTAATTTAGGGTGGATGAATTATATATATATATAATATAAAATTCGTTAATAATATTATATAGATATATATTTTCAAAATACATATCTTATATGTGTGTGTGTGTGTGTGTATTATATGATATTATTATATTCTGTTAGTTTTAAATTTAATCTATTAAGATATATTAAATTCAATAACTAACATGATAGAGATATAGTATCTCATATTTAATTTATAAAGATAACTTAAATCTAATAGCTCTTTATTTGGATTAAATAAATAGGTTAAATTAAAACTATTGGACAGATTTAATTTAAACTGAATTTATTTAATTAGATCATCATGATAATTAATTGTTAATTAATTTCAAAATTAATGAAGATTAATTTTGAAATTTGAATATAGCCCTCATAAGTTATAAACTTGATCGAGCAGATATACTCATACACACATGAGAATTCAGAGCCAAAAGGGAAATCGTAGGAGACATTGGAGGCACTAGCACGCAGTCCGTGTTGGAGAGCATTCATGTGGATACCGATAGAGGAAGCAGACCTGATGTGTTGCCTCCTAGAGATCGTGAAAATCCTAAGTTGAAAAAGGTACGAATCTTTCTAACTCGATTTGAACGCCGTTGATAGATCCTCAATTAAGATCGATAAAAATTTTAAACTTCTTTCGCTATGCCTACCAATCCTAACATCAATCACAACCATTGATCTTTAAGTTACTAATGAGTTTCCTCTTCAGTAACTGACCAATTGGTCGGTAACTTTCCTTTTTCCCATTTTGCCCCTGATTATGGCAATTCTCACTGAATCACCACAAAATATGCCATATCTTTCCATTTCACCATAATATGCACCCTCCCTTTATTTTAAGTCAATTTAGATGTTAATCTACAATTTAACTTAAATATAGGGTTTCGGTACTGCTCATAACACATTCAAATCACATTTTCACATCTTATTCTCAAAAAGTATTATTTATTAATAATCACATACACTTTTGAAGTCCTTAACCCTTAATCAAAAATTGGGATATTACATATGATGGATTGGATGATGAGCTCTATGTAACTGATTACACAGATGCAAGCTTCCAAACTAACCATGATGACCTTAAATTGCAATCTGGATACATATTCCTTCTGAATAGTGGAGCAGTAAGCTGAAAGAGCTCTAATTAGAGCACTGTAGCAAATTCTGCAGCAGAAGATGAGTATATAGCAACATCAGATGCAACTAAAGAAGCCATTTGGATCAGAAAATTCATTCCTAAACTAGGGGTAGTGCCAGCCATCTCAAATCCAATAGATTTATTCTGCGATAACAGCAGTGCTATTGCATAAGCCAAGGAGCCTAGGTCATATCAAAGGACCAAGCATATAATTAGGCGATTTCATCTCCTTAGAGAAATCAATGATAGAGGTGATATAAAAGTATGCAAAGTAGTGAGAGAAAATAATGTTGCTAGTCCTCTTACCAATGGTGTCATGTTAGGACAATGGGAATTTGACAAATTTGTCATTGAACCTAGTACAAGTGGGGGGATGTTGGAGATTGTGCCCCAGGGGCCAATAATTGTACTTTGAACATTGATATTTAATAAATTTCTCCATTTTTTTGTCATATTATTTATATGTTAACTATAATAATTGTATCCTTGGATAAATCATAAAGATTGTCATAAAATATCTCTAGTCGGTCATCTATGGGGAACAAAGATGAAGTAAGACCAGTATGCCTTTGATGAGGTATAGAGATACGAATCAAAGTCTTAGGCACTTGTAAGAGTATAAGAGGCTGGACCGACCCGCTATGAGAAAGTTGCATGGATCAAGTCATAAGCTTATCTCATGTATAACCGAGTCACAATGCCCTTCAACTTGAGATCATCATGGATTCCTACATGAGAGCCGCTAAGCTTTGACCTAGTCAAAAGTCACCTTTGACCAGGTTGTAACATCCTGGATTTTAATCAAGGGATTATGACTTCAAATGATGTAATTAATGTTAATTAATCATATTTGAAGTTTATGTTGTGTAATGTGATAATAAGATCATTATTCATGATTTAATAAGTATTGTGCTAAACAGGGGTAAAACGGTAAATTTACCAACTGTCTGGTTAGTTATCGGTGAGAAAACTCCTTGGCAATCAAGATCAATGGTTGAGATTGAAAGATCAAGGGGTGGAATCAAGTATGGAAGAGAATTGGTGAAACCATGGTAAGGGAGCTTGAGATGGTGCCAAGTGGCAAGTTGTGGACTCTTGGATGAGTCAAATATTCAAACACTCTTCTCTCTCTCTCCCTAGTCGGTTGTGTGTGTGTGAAGCCATGAGATCATCATCATCTACAACTCACTCTCTCTCACTACTCTCTCCATTTCCGGCGAATTTACTAAGTAAAGAGAAAGAAAGGGCTTGAATTATAGGTGAGTATTTGACTCTAAATGCTCACTTTGCTTTCATTAATGTTGTTCTTATGGTCAAGAGCTATATTTCCATGATTTCAGACTTGGGATTGGTGGTGTATGACAATTTGAGAAAATTCGAAAGTTGAGGAATCCAAGTTCTGAATTTAGCAAGTGTAAGAGGTAGGTTTGTAATGCATTTTGATATATGTGTCAAGGTGCTTGCATAACTAATGTAAATTCTGGAAATTTGACCTAAATATGATGTTAATGGAAGAGTAGGCATTGGGTAATGGGTCACTGTTCATTTGGTTTTTTTTTGACTTATGGGAGTGATCAGAATTTGATGGGAGTTGAATGAGGGAAATGTGTTAAGTTGTGGTTTTGGAGGATTTATGATCTAGAGAGAGAATGTGTTGAATGAGTTAAATTTGGGTTGGCTGTGGTTGCCAATGGGTTCCTTGTGTTGAAATGAGTGATAATGAGCTTTGAGACAAGTTTAAGAACCCTTAGAGTCCATTTGGTGGATTTTGGAGAAGTTTACCAGTTGCTGCGATCTGGCTTCTGAGGTGATTTCTCGAGTGAAGGAAGAACTCACTCGAGCACAGGATGAATGTGCTCGCGAGTGAGCATGTTGTGCTCGAGTGAGGGTGCCTGAAATCACTGGGGGTGAGCGTCTCGGGTGATCACTCGTGGGTGGTTGCCAAGAGTGCGCTGGCACTCGCGAGTATTGGGAGCAAGTATGGGGAGATCACTCGAGCACTGGAGTTGTGCTCGAGTGAATCTGTTGCCTGGGAGTGGAGTTGCTCTCGGGTGGACACTCGCGGGACCGCACTTCCTTGTGCTCGCGAGCACTGGGGATCTGTGCTCGAGCACAGGTGTTTGTGCTCGAGAGAAGGTAGGGGAAGAAGTGGAGAGATGCTCTCGGGTTGTCACTCGCAGGCCTCACTTCCGTGGTGCTCGAGTGTGCTCGGGGTCTCTGCTCGAGCACAGCCTCTTGTGCTCGAGTGAGAGTGAGGAATTGTAGTGATGTTTGCTCTCGGGCAAGCACTCGCTGGAGGTCACTCGCATGCGTGCTCGAGTGAGAGCGGGAGTCATGCTCGAGCACGGCCTTCTGTGCTCGAGTGAAGAGTCCAGAAATCAGGGGTTAGCCTTCTAAAGGGGGATCTTTGGGGATAGTTAACCCAACCCTTTAGGCATATGTTTAGGCATTTAATGGCCATCTAAAGAGTCCAAATGAATACCAACTTAGAGTGTTATTGAATTAAGAACTTGGAAAAGGAAATTAACCAAATGTCCCTATTTGATTATAGGATTTGACATCTGCTATCCTCGTGAGCCTGCTGTGCCCAGAGACATCAGGAAGGGATCAGGTAGTGACTTTTCTTTTGTACCAAATATGATGCATTGCATGTGTGTTTTATCGTCGATTGGAAATGGATTGTATGCTGCGACTTTGTGGGTTTGTGTTAGCGCTGTCATTCCAATAGTCCCTGAGTAGCTAACAACGGTTCGGGTTTGGGCAGTGTGCCTTCCCGGCGGAGAAAGGGGATGAGGATGAAGTGTGATATATGTGATATGTGAGCCGAAAGGCTATATGTGAGGCCGACGGGCCATTTGTGAAAGCCGGATAGCTGTATGAGCTATAAGGCTATGTTTATACACTGCCACGCCAATAGTCCCTGAGTAGCTAACAACGGTTCGGGTTAGGGCTGTGTGCCTTCCCGGCGGAGAAAGGGGATGAGGGTGGAGTGTGATATGTGCTGCTGCTGCATGATGATTTGCTTACATGTTATGTGCTTATGGGTGGTATAAATGTTTAGTTACTACTGGGATTCTTTTAAATCTCATTCTTTCCTTTGAACTAACCTTTCAGACAGGGCGACTGGCTCCAAGGAGAAGCGCATGACCCGGAGTGGTTAGAGTCTCCTAGGGACATAGTATGGGTTTTGTTGGTTGTTCATTTTGGGACAAGAGATTACTGTATAACGTTGAGTTGTAATTAGTTACAATACTTGGTTTTGTAATCTCCTAACCAGGAGATAGAACTCTATATATATATAGATGAACCCGGGGGTTGCCGGGGTTTAAAATACGAACTCTGATATGTATGAATGTAAATTATCTGCACAGGTGATTATATTCGGTAATTGAAAACGAGAACCGGATAGGAAAGAAGTTTTGAAAATTTTAGAAGGTCCTACTGCTTGGTAGGTAATTTAATACGTTTTGAACTATCCAACGGTCTCAAACCCCTTTTTATTATGCATTATCGAATATTAATTACAGTAATTAAGGCAGGGGGGTTACACAGGTGATGATAGGCTATTATCGAGCTTGGTATTTTTCATGCAGAGGAATGTACATGGCCAAGATGGAATTTGTCCCTCTTATTGTAGGAAGATATTGTTGAGCCCCTCGATAAGTGAGTCTGAGAAATGTATAGCCATACTGCAATGGAAAGGAGTTTCCATTTCTATTGTCAGACTACTCAGGAATCAAAAAAATAATGGTCAGGAACAGGAGGTTGACATTATCCATGCCTCACCCTTGGCCGAAATATTGTGTGACGAAAGACACATGACAGGTGGTATGACAGGTTGCATCGTGTTAACGATCCTCATATGAATTGGGTAGTTGTAATGTCTTACTGGAGATTGCTTACGACCTTTGAGTTGTTATAGTCATTGGCCTACTACCAACTTCATATGGGCCTACATGGTCGTACACCAAAATAGTCTAACACGAGCTATAATGTCTAGATTCATTAAATGTAAGATATGTCTAGATTTAATGAATGTAATAGTTAATCTAGGATGAACGAATATATAAATGTATTCAAAAAGAAAATTAATAATATTATATATGCATATATGTATTTTCAAAATACATATATGTATATATATTATATATGATAATATTATTATATTGTGCTAGTTTCAAATTAATTTTTATTTGATAAATTAAATTTAATAACCAACCTGATAAAGATATAATATATTGGATTTAATTTGTAAAGATAAATTAAATATATTTCTATTGGCTCTTTATTAATATTAAATAAATGGTTAAAATTAAAACTATTGGATAGATTTAATTAAGCCATATTTATTTAATTTGCTTATCAAAAGAAAATTAAGTGTTAATTGATGTTATATCGATTTCAAAATTAATTAAGAGTAATTTTAAAAATCCAATATTCATCATAAAAAAGAAAGCCTTGACTAATTATTTAAAGGGTGAGCTCGGGTTTTCTATGAGTGATGAAAAGAAAGATAGAGAGCCATGAGAAAAGGAAACTCTAGAGAGAGACATTACAGGTGCTAGCACGCAGTTCGTGTTAGGGTCGTATTCGTGTGGATACTGGCAGAGGTAGCTGATCTGAGGTGTTGATTCCTAGAGATCAAAAACCCTAAAACACAAAAGGATACGATTCTTGCTATTTTATTTAAACTCCATTGATAGATCCACAATTGGGATTGGTAAATTTTGAATTTTAATTTTTTGTTGTGCCTGACAATCCTAACAGTTTCATCTCACCTCGACTAGTTTCAAGTCAAATTTCCATGGAGACACCATGATCCCTTCGCAATTTATTACATCAGACATGGCAGATATATGAGGGTAACCCTAATTATGAATAGGCGTAGAAGGAATGATGAAATTGCTACACGAGCTTTAAACCCTCATAAATCATTTGTCAACAATACACCAAGGGATGACGCAGAAATTAGGATGGAGGAATATGCCAAAAACCATAATCTACGACAGTCATCTTCTCTAGGTTCAGAGCTAGGTTTTGTTGATAGTAACGATGAGAAGTAGATGTTGTGCTAATCTCTATCTCAAACCCATGACTGATATTGCCCTTTTGCTTTTTTATGTTTCTCAGGAAAGGTAGTATCACAAAAGAAGGACCTGTAGCTTCTTTTAGTCAAACAACCTATATGAGATGGTTTTATAAATTGTTCCTCACGTATTAGAATGACTTGTATCTTATTATTTTATCGTTTCTTATATGCGCCCCTCTCCTATTTCTTACTCATTTATGATCTGATCGAACAAAAGTATCTCAGTTCATCCATGCTATTGAGTTATCATAAAAATCATTTTTGATTGTTTATGTTTCTCTTAGATAAATGGTACAGGTAGTTGCTTGAAAAGATTTGTTGAATAAATAATGAAAGATTTGTTCTCATTGATGACCATATTTGTAGTCCATGTTTTTGCCAAGAGAAACTATAAAATTGTGCTAGAAAAGAAAAGCAGATTCGGTCAAAAATAATAAGAAATAAAGAAAAGAGAAGCAGTGTTAAGGGGAAGGCAATAATGTATACATATAATCTGCAAATATGGTACCACAGTCTCTTCACTTCTATGACTTTTTAATCAACAGGTAGTGAATATTTTGTCCTACCAAGAATCAATGAGGTGTGGTACCAATAATCAATCAGGTGTGACCAAGGATGAGATGATTGTATTGGTTTTTAATGTTGTGATTCTTAGTTAAAAATACACTTTAGCACATAATTGTCTTTTTTTTTTGTTCCTATTTCTTAATGAAGTGAAATTGGTTCCTTTTTTTCAATGAAATTGGCCACAGTGGTTTCTTTTTTCATATAAGCCTTCACACACTAGCAGAAAGTGACAGCAGATGTTACATATGTAATGGCAAAGTAATGTCATAAGTAACTTCATGCATCAATATTCTTGCAGTCCATATTCAAATATCAAAATCATATATGGCTTAATAAAAGAATCAGGACCTACCCTATACAAGGAGCTCATTACATACCAAACACCATGAGACTGCAAGCATTCTCCTTTCTTCATTTAAGTCACAAGTTGCCCAGGATAGAAGATATAGACCTTAACATTGGATAGACAAAGCGACGGAGTCATATAATTAAGAGAATGCATTTTTTACAATTATTAATACATCTTCCTAATCCAAGATAGTGGTTGGGAGGATCCCTCTAAGCATCTCATCATTAACCTCCTCAAGCTATGACCAAGCCAGATTAAAGAACACCTTTGTACTATTGCAATATGATCTCATCATTGGAAAACCGTCCTCACATTGACTCTTCGGGACAACAAACTAAATAACCACATAGACATTATACTTAGGCGAATAAGACTAAAGCATTCTTAAAGTCACCTCAGCCAATTCACCAACCAAAAAGCATTTGAAAATCTTGTTGCCTATTTAAAAAAATTATCAGATGTAACCATTAGAGAAAATATTATAGAGAACAAATCTTAATGAAACATAGAACCATTCGAAAAGGAAAATATCTGACAAACTTGGAACCTTGGAATACTATAGAATAACTTCCACAGACAAACTAACCTCACAGTCACAACCTACTCGTCCTCAAGCTTTAAAATAACTTCCTTAGAGAAAAAGCCATAAACATTTATCAAAGTATTTATCTCAATAGTCTTAAGAAACCCATATCCATCTACTTGTCGGATGAGATAACTAAATAAGCTTAAGTTACTGCAATCAAGTATGAGTAGTTTATGTAATGGAAGTTTCTGTAAAGCTGCAATGAAGACAATGAAGTAATAAGAATTGAATGCTCAACATACCTAGAAACTCCCATGGCCTTAGGTTTAAACTAGCATAATCGTACACAAAATACATATTGATTGAGTGATTCGGCATTTTGACATCCATCGGCTCTACTACAAAGGATGGTCATGGTTTAAGGACATACTTTGAAGTTATTATTCCTTCTCCAGGCTACACTACTGATAAGTAAGAAATCTTGTACACTCTTTAATGCCCCAAATTGTGATTAAAGGCTAATGACTTCAAAAGTGAATGTAATTACTATTAAATAAACATTTTTTGGAGAATATGATGTGAATTGTGATCTGAATGTGTAGTAATCAGTGCCTAAACCTTGTGTTAAGTTCAATTATGCGTAACATCTAAATTGAATTAAAATATAGGAAGGGCGCATGATATGGTGCAATGGAATGAAAAGAATGTGTTAAATGGTGATTGAACATAAATTACCATAGTCAGGGGCAAAATGGGGAAAAAGAAAAGTTACCGACCAAATAGTCAGCAACCGAAGAGGGAACTCATTAGTAACACAAAGATCAAGAAGTGTGACAATTGCCTAAGTTTTATAGAGTGAATCATCCCATGTTATCTTGTGAATGGAAAGAGTTGAGAGGAGGCCTAAGATCTTGACACTTGGTAACATGTGAACCATAGGATCATGGTCAAAAATTCAACACAAACTCTTCCCTCTCTCTCTTATGCAAGTCAGCCCAGGAGACCTTGGGAGCTCAAAAATCTGCTCCATCTTCATCTCATCTTCTCTCTCTCCCATTCTCCATTTTTGTCTAGCCTAAGGAAGAAAAAGAAAGGAAAATGTGAGATTTTGGCTTTGTAGATGATCTCTTTGGCTCAAATCATATTCTATAATGTTGTTTACCTCGATGAGGGCATCATCTCTATGGTTTTAGATTTTGAAAGAAGGTGTTTGAGAACTTGAGAAAATTGAAAGTGGTGGAATCAAAGAACAAGCATTGGAAAGTAAAAGAGGTGAGAAATAGCTTCCTTTTGACCTATATATTTTGGCTATTGGTTGAGTTTTGGAATTTATGGATTTTGCCTTGATTTTATTGTGGCATGTGATTGCATGAATTGCATGTTGCTTTGTGGTGGAATTGGTGTCATATTATGTAATTGGAATAATGGAATTGGTTTGGAACTTGGACTGGAAAGGATTGCAATGCTGAGACTGGTGTATGATATTGTGTTGATATGTGTGACCAATATGAAACATGTCAATGTGATGTGAATTTGGTTGTTTTAGTGATTCTAATGATTTTCTTATGAAAATTTGTGTGGGAATAGGTTTGGTTGTTGATTTTGGAGCCATTGGACACATGGTTGAAAATTGGAAATTCTGTCAATTGAAACTCTGTGTTGGTCAGTTTGTTTGCATGGATGTTTTGAATGAGCAAATGGTGTCTAAAAATTTTGAGACTTTTCAATCTTAAATTTCACATACCAGGCTTTAAAATGGACCTATAATGGATGTCATTTCAATGTGTGTGCTGGGAGTTATGATTTTCCAAACTCTGGGGTTGAAACTGGAAGCTATTCTAGAGCAGATGGGATTTCGTGTAATTCTATATATTCTTAGTTATGAACAGCATGGATTCATATTTTTCCTATAAAGAGGACTTAAATAGCTTTCCATTGGCTTTGGTATCACCTCATTTCAATTTTTCTAGAATTAGTTATGATTATTTGAAGTTCATCAAAGAAGCAGAAGTTCCTTGGCTGCAGCCAAAGTTCTTGGCTGCAACCCAAAAGTTTTTTACCTGCTTTTGGCTGTAACCAGTTTTATGATCGGCAGGCACAACTGAAGAATTTTAAAATTTTACCAATCCTAATTGAGGATCTATCAACGGCATTTAAACCAAGTTAGAAGGATTCACACCTTTTATGATTCAGGGTTTTCATGATCTCTAGGAGCCAACATGTCAGGCCCGCTCCCTCTATCGGTATCCACAAGAATGCTCTCTAACAGAGACTGTGTGCTATCGCCTCTCATGTCTCCTAAGGTTTTCTTGCGGCTCTCAATTCTCATGTGTATATCAATACATCTACTCTATCAAGTTTATAACCTATGAGGGCTATTTTCAAATTTCAAAATTAATCATCATTAATTTCAAAATTAATTAACTATTAATTATCTTGAAGAGCTAATTAAATAAATTCAGTTTAGATTAAATCTGTCTAACAGTTTTAATTTAACCTATTTATTTAATCTAAATAAAGAGCCATTAGATTTAATTTATCTTCATAAATTAAATCTGAGATACTATATCTCTATTATGTTAGTTATTAAATTTAATATATCTTAATAAATTAAATTTAGAACTAATACAATATAATAATATCATATAATATATATACATATATATATATAAGATATATATTTCGAAAATATATATCTATGTAATATTATTAATGAATTTTATATTATATATATATATATATATATAAAATTCCTCCATCCTAAATTAAACATTATCTCGTATTGGCCCTTTCTTGTGTGTGACCCTGTAGGCCCATATGAAGTTGGCAGTGGGCCAATAACTATACTAGCCCAAAACTCGCAAGCGGCCTCTAGCAAGACATTACGACTACCCAATTCATATAAGGATCGTTATCACGATGCAACCTGTCATACAACCATGTCACGTCCCTTTTGTCACACGATATATCGATCAAGGATAAGGCATGGATAATGTTATCCTCTTGTTTCTGACAATTACTTTATCGATTCCTGAGTAGCCTGATAATAGAGATGGAAACTTCTTTCATCATAGTATGGCCATACATTTCTCAAACTCATTCATCGAGGAGCCCAGTAATATCTCTTTACTAGTGTGAGGGACAAATTCCATCTTGATCATTCATATTCCTCTGCATAAAAAACCACCAAGCCCGATCGTAGCCTTTATCATCACCCAGTCAAAAGTGACTTTTGACTAGTTCAAAGCTTAGAAACTCTCATGTAAGAATCCATGATGACCTCAGGTCTAAGGGCATTGTGACATGGTTATACATGAGAAAAACTTATGACTTGATCCATGTAGCTTTCTCATAGTGGGTCAGTCCAGCACCTTGTACTCTTACAAGTACCTAAGACTTTGATTCGTATCTCCATATCTTATCAAAGTCATACTGATCTTGTTTCATCTCTTCTCCCGCGTAGATGACTGACCAGGGACATTTTAGGACAATCTTTATGAATTATCCAAGGATACAATTATCATAGTTAACATGCAAATAATATGATAACAGAATGGAGAAATATCATTAAAATAATAATGTTCGAAGTATAATGATTGGCCCTTTGGGCACAATTTCCAACATCCTCGCACTTGTCCTAGGTGCAATCATTAATTAGCCTAATTCTCATTGCCCTAACATGACGCTCATGCTTTGCCTGTGCAAGTGACTTAGTAAGAGGATCAACAACATTATCTTCTCCTGCTACTTTGCATATCTTTATATCACATCTATCATTGATTTCTCTAATAAGATGAAATCAGTTGAGTATATGCTTGGTCCTTTGATGTCACCTAGGCTCCTTAGCCTGTGCAATAGCACCACTATTGTCATAGAACAAATCTATTGGATTTGAGATGGTAGGCACCACTCCTAGTTTAGTAATGAACTTTCTGATCCAAACGGCTTCTTTAGCTGCATCTGATGCTGCTATATACTCAGCTTCTATTACAGAATCTGCTATAGTGCTCTGCTTGGAGCTCTTCCAGCTTACTGCTCCACCATTCAGGAGGAATACATATCCAGATTGTGATTTAAGGTCGTCTGGGTTAGTTTGGAAACTTGCATTTGTGTAATCGGTTACGCAGAGCTCATCATCCAATCCACCATAGACCAAAAATAAGTCCTTAGTCCTTCTTAAGTACTTTAGGATGTATGGCCCGACTGACCAGTCCTTAGGGTGCAATTTCCAACAGCCATAAGACTCTTGGCTGCAGCCAAAAACTTTCTGACATCTTTTTAGGCCGCAGGCAAAATATTTCTAAGCTCTTTTTTGTCCAACCTCCCAAAAATTAGTATTTTCATTTTCAAAAGTTGTTTTTGATATGGTTCTTCCTAAACCTTTTAGGCTTTCGTTGAGCTTATCATAGCCATTTAAGGGACTCAAATGACAACCAACCTTAAGAGTTTTAAAGTTAAGGAATTGGAAAAGGGAATAACCCTATGTCCTTGATTTTGATTGATAGGATTCAATATTTGACTTAAACGTGAGTAACTTGTGCCAGAGCACACCCGAAAAGAACAAGGTAGTGACCTCTTATACTGTTTGTGATACATTGTATGTTTGATTGATCATCGAATTGTGATGATTTTGAATGCTGTAAAACTTGTGGATGTGAAAGCCGTAAGGCTATGTGAAAACCGAAAGGCTAAGTGATAGCAGTAAAGGCTATGTGAAAGCTGAAAGGCTATGTGATAGCCATAAAGGCATGTGAAAGGTGAAAGGCTATGTGTAAGCCGCAAAGCTATATGTATGCAGCGAAGACTATGTGTATACTGTGATCATTGCTATTGTGCTTATTGATGATTTACTTACATGCTATGTGATTATTTATTGTATGAGTAATTTGTTACTACTAGGATTCTCTTGAATCTCATTCTTTCCATTGACTAACCTACAGACAAGGCAAGTGGCTCAAAGGGGAAACAAACAATCAAGAGTGGCTAGGACTCGTTTAGGGATATAATTTTGATAGTTGGTTGTCAAATTTTGGTTGGGATTACTGTACATATTCTGGATGTAAATTTTTGTACGATATTATGTAATCCCCTAGTTGGGAAATAGTTGGGGTGGTAATACTTGTAAACCCTTAAGTTATTAAATGAAACTTGGGGGTTGCCGAAAATTTTGGTGTGCACTTTCATATGTATAAATACAATTGAACTACATAGGTTAATTATTTGGAATGTGAGTATTAGGTCGAATTAAACATGTTTTGAAAGAAATTTTTGAAAACCCTATCCTGCGAATGGGATTGGGAATAAGTCTTTTAACATCTGATAGTCTCTAATTCATCTTAATTACACATTTTTGAATAAAAATTATGGTTTATAAGGCATGGGGTTACACACTCGATCCTAACCAAACCTTTCGGCAAAGATTTCCTAGATGTATTTGGAGTCCATATCAAGCACCATACGAGTAAGCTTCATAGGACAACCATTATGAGTTAGAGAAAATGACCTTCCCACCACTTTAATCATAAATAATGAGTTGAAATGGAAAATAAACAAAAGACCATACCGACTTGTCGAATATGGTTATCTCGTGTCGGTGCAGAACTTTTGAAGGCAGTTCAAAGTCCACTGTGCCTCGAATGTGCTTGACATTGATGATTTTATCAACCTTGACAACAATATTTTTGTCACATATCCCTGGAGTCAGATTCCAAAGCCGCATCATTCTTTTCTTTGTCGCCATCTTGTTGGAGGCTATGGCTGAGGAAAGGAGGATTTGATGGGGGTTAGGTAATGTGAAGCTCTGGTTGACAAAGGAACTTGTTTGGGTTTTTCAAAAGCCAAAAAGTTGATTGTTGTAGACGTAAATGTCAGAGGATTATATCAAATATGGACTCGTGACTTTGTTTACTCGTGACTTTATTTACTCTTGAAATGGGATGGGCTTGCATATTTGATATGAATTTGTGATGGCAAAGGAGACTATTTTAATGGACAAAAGAAAAAAAAACTCCACCCGTGGCTCCCTGTAGAATGCTTCATGGCAATATTTACACTTGACAATATTTTAATAGATATACACACTGGAATGGCACATACAAAGCCCGATGACATGAATATTATATGTGAAAAAATTCAGACCAGCTTGTGAATAGTAAAATGGCTCACATGCCAATATGAAACCATCAAATAAGGTGGCTTGGGGTACAGATTTTAATAATAGATAGATATCTCAATTTGAAAAGAAAAAACTAAACCAAAATGATCAACCAATATTTTTCTCAAAACTAAGATAATATTTGAATTTTTTTCAGGTGAGTCATCATCCAACTAAGATTAAAATAATAAAAGTTGCTATGTTTTCATTGGAAAAGGTTCAGATGACATGCTACTCCTAAGGTATGCAAGTATTTCTCAACATTTACTCCTCTTTTCCTAGTAACAAAGCGCTCCTAACATATTACACACAAATCAATAAAATCCTTAGGGTCCATTTGGCAGGAGGGAAGTGGAGGGGAAGGGAGGAGAGGGGAAATTTCTATGAGTTGGATTTAAAAAGGAAAATTAGAGAAGTGACGTTGTAAATTTTTTATAAAGATAATAATATAAGATGTAAAATAAAAGAGTAGGAAACATTAATTAACAACTTTCAACCCTACTTCTTTAATTGTTTTAAATTAAACTCATAAAAAATTTTCTTTCTCTGTCTTTACCTCCATATCCCTCATACCAAAAATCCCTTTAAATTTCATTAATTCTTTCATAAAATTTAACAAAATTTCATTTTTTTACCCATATTTGATATATATTATACCATATGACAACAAAGTCAATACAGTAATAAATTAAAGGTAAAATTATACATGCATATGAAAAATTTCTTTTTCTTCTTGGTAAATGGGATAAAAATTTTCTTCTCTCTTTGCCTTGTAGATAGGGCAAGAGGAGTATTTCCATCATATCGTTCCCATAGTTCAAGGAAGAAGAGCAGAAACTTTTACGGAAGCAAATTTGGCCATGTTAGATTGCTAAAGCTTCTTTAGATAGGTCTTCTCTAGCTAACTGCAGTAACCTCCAGAGCAGTTGTAGAAGATTTATGAATGAAAGGAGTTGCATTCATGTTGATCCCTGTTGAAGTGATTAATTCCATGTAGTTTCGTTTCTTTAGTTAAGTTCTTATTTTTATGTGTTTGCAACCTTCAACTTGTTCTGAGATTATTTCAGACGTTGTAATGGTTGCACAGGAAAATGTGTTGTGTTGCGGAAAAATATTAAGGTGTATCAGCTGAAGTACTTTTTCAGGAATATCTAATGCCCTAAAATATTTTGTAGTACATCTAGAATCTTGCCGGCCAAAAAAAAAAAAAAACAGTACATCTAGAATCTTGAAGTATTTCTTTATATGCAATCACACTAAAGTATTTTTTTTAGTGTATCTAATACCATAAATTATTTTTTTGGTACATCTAACACTTTGAAATATTTTTTAGATGTAACCAACAGCCTAAATTATCTAAATTGTTAAGTACAAAGTTACACAAAAAAATACTTTAGGTTGTGATAGACACACTTGAGAAAAATATTTTAGGATACTAGATGAATCACAAAACACTTTATGTGATGGATGCACTTTCCAAAAAAAAAAAAAACTAAACCTTGTTCATACTCTGCTTCTGGGATAAAAGGAGGTGATAAAGGAGACAAAGTTTCTATCATAGCAAGCCGTTGGGATTGGGTTACCGAATTAATTGTTTGCACGATTAGTATGGACATTTTTCAAGATTTGTAAAAACTAATTGTGTAAAATATAGATATATATATATATATATATATTATACAATGTAAGGGTTTCCTTTCGAAGCTATATATAATTTTAAAAAGGATTACGTTTATCCCATATTTAGTTTCACTTGCAATGTATTTTATTTGAATAGTGATAATATTATTTATTTGGTTCATGATAATATTATTTTTGTTGTTAAATAAAATTATAGATTTCTTACTTTTTAAAATTTTATATTGTTGGGTCAAACCTAGCTCAAAGATATGGAGTACTGAGCTAAGCCAAAATTGCATATTGGGTCTGGCACTAGGATGGTGTAAAACGCAACCCAATCTAACCCTTGTGTACCCCTATAATTTAACATTCTAGAAAAAGTTTTGGAAGGGAATGAAAGTAGAAGTGGAAGAGAAAATGGGATCGAACATAAAGTGGTACAAAACCTAAAAAAGCCATTATTATTTTTTACAAGGTTAAGGTGTAATAATAGTCATTTATTTATACCAAAAGGCGTAAAAATAACTATAAACATTACTCTTTCGGTTCTTAATATAAAACATATTTATCTAATTTGATTAGATTAAGGAAGTTGGTTAATTAGTTAATATGATATGTATTTTCTAAAATACTCTAGTCATCTTCCTTAATTCTCTCTTTTCTTTGATTATGGTTCTAAACAACCTAATTTGTTTGGACCCTACTCAAAAAACAAAAATTAGTAAAAAATGAAAATAAAAGGAAATTCTATCATTGATGATTATTGGAGTCCAAATTGGCAATCGTCATTCATTGAAGAGAAAAATTAAAAAAAAAAAAAGAAATAGGAAAATCCTTTCATTGATGATGATTGGTACTAAATTAGCAATCATCATTAAAGGAAAAAATTAAAACAAAAAATAGAAAATAGAAAAATCCTCTTATTGATGATGATTGTGGTCAAAATTGGACTTTTCATTCATTAAAGGAAAATAAAAAATAAAAATAAAAATTCAAAAATTATCTCTCATTTTGATAGGTTTAAATTAGGAATTTACTTGTAGTGAAAATGTAAAAAAGAAAAAATTTAAAAATGAAAATTAAAAAGCAAATCTCTCATTGATGGTGATTAATTAGGTTAAGTTATGAAGTTTTATTAATATAAAATATAATAAAAATTAAAATAAAAAAAACATTAATGAGGTAAAATCCTAGGTGATGCCTATTTAAAGGGGAGTACAAGAGAGAGCAAGACACACAAGAATTTTGGGAGAGTAAGGAGGCAAGATAGAGAACTATTTTATTGTGCCATCACTTATAAAAATAAAATAAAAGGGGCTCTTCTTATGGGTTGAGGAAAACATAAATTTGTTGGAAACCTCATTTTATCCTGTTTTTGTGCCTAGATGTTTTCATTTCTTGGTGCCGATGAACATATATACTTGTATCATGGAGGCACATGCATATAGTGCTATAGACATCTTCCCTTTTTCTTTTGTATACGAGGGGTCGTTTAGTTATTTGATCCATTGTTGCATTACATGACTAATGTTTCTGCCTTATTTTGTTTCTGTGCTATTTTGTCTCTTTTGCTTGGTGTGTTTTGTCTTATATTGACCGGATGACACTATCTTTCCCTTCTCTGTTACCTATTGAATGGAGGAATGAATGCTTGACTTTGTTTAGCCCCATCTAAGCCCACCTCGTTTCTCACATCACTTTATCTTTTGGAATGCTAGGTTCATCTCAACATGGTCACAGTGTTGATAATACTCCTTTTTCCCTTGATGATTATCGCATATATTCTGTGACTTCTCAAGCAATTAATAAAATTGAAGTATTGAGAAAATAGGCAATATTGCATAAGAGAGTTATTCATGTGTAAACTTATTTGTTGGCTTAGAACTTACCTATGTATCCTTTGCAGCCATGCATGTTAGAACATCATGTATGGGCCGTCTCCTTTTCTATTGTGCTTCATTCAATATAATTTCATGATAAACTGATTTTGGATGTTTTTTTCCCTCTTCTCATCTTTGGCTTCCCATTCTTTTATCTTGTACTTGTTTTCCTTTACCCCTTTCCTAGGTTTTCTTTAAAAAAAAAGGAAAAAAAGAAAAAAAAAATATTTTAACACAATTTTATAGATAAAAATAAAATGGAAAAGCTCTATTTGATGAAAAAATAAAGCAAATGCTTTCATAAATTAAAAAAACAAACCAAACAAGGAATTGTTTTTCTCAAATAAATTAAATAAAATTTTCCTAAAAGATACCAAGCAAATGCCATGCCTTTCTACTCCCCGAACTACCTGGGCTTTGATCTCTCTAAAGGGTACGTTGTGTCACGCCCTTATCTCAATTTCAACATTTTTCAGAGTATTTGCGGAACACGATATGCGGTTTCGTAGGCAACACAAGAATAACATAACTATACAGATAATATGTACATGATTATATAAATTCCCTATAGGGGTTTGTACATGATACTTACGATTAAGGTAGCCACACAAGGCTACTAGGATGTCTAAACTCATCCCAGTGACATGGAGACTTCTTCCTGTCTTCATTCCACTACTGTAATCCCCTCGTACGGTACTCTGCATTGTTGTTTGAATATCTTCTGTCGTCTCCTGTCTAAATTGTTGGTAGGGGAGGGTGAGATTCGAGAGAATCTCAGTAGGAAAGATATACCATAATGTATGCATGATTGATGCTATGTGTATGACATGTTAGCTTTATCTAGATGTATGCCCCATAATGACATTTATGCATGCTCAATGTTTCATACAACAAGACTATGGCCACAGCGAAAATAGAAATACAGCTTCATTTATTCAAATATGCTCTACACAATCAATTAAAGCAATCACATACATCATTACACAAGCAAAGAAATTAAATACATGCAAGTGAGGTAAGTCCCCTACCTCTAATCTTTCTCCTCGATTTGCGTGCCAATAGCTCGGGCCTACATATTCGATCCTACAATGTCAAATGTACTATTTAGCCACTTCCATAGTATATCTAGGGGTTATATGAGTCTATCTTGAAAAATTACTAAAATACCCCCGGGGACTCGGCCCCATCGTACCCGGTCCGGCTATAAATTTCTCGAAATTCTAACTTGGGCTATCCTGACAGATTTTTACCCAAGGAATCCATTTCTGGACTCGGAATTACTAAATTCATTGCCAAAAGATGAAATTGCCCTTGGCAGCCCTTATTTCAGTGTTTTAGGGGTGTTTTCGTAATTATGCTTTCTCGGCCTTTTCCGAAAAAGTGCCCAACTGTAACCCCACCTAATTTTCCCTCCTGAACTCAATGGAATCATCAAATCATTGAAAATCCACCTCTAAGGCCCTCAAACATCCCTGGCCAAAATTATTGTGTTTTTCGGGAAAAATCGTGGTTTTGCGATTTCGGCTCCGTAAACGCGTTCCTTTCTACTCCTAACCACCTTATTGACTATTCGATTAGGTTACCACTACCATTTAGTACCAATTTGGGCAACATAAACCCTAGGAAAACCCATTTTCCATTTTTACAACCAAGGACAATCCGGCGAAATTTCACCAATTAAATTATCCACAATAGCCAGAATAGTCAATATACAAAGGTTTGAAAGTTACCTCAAGCTCCCACTTGATTTTCCTTGACCTGGCTGAACCCTAGCTCTTTAGAAAATAAAAGATGAGCTTCCAAACCTTGAATCACACAGAAGAATAGCTTAGGAGCAGAGTTATACGCATTAGGAACTGATTTACCGAAGAAATCACTTACCTTTACAAGCTTTTTCCTCTCCTTCTCTCTCTAAAAATCTCAACTGTTATCTCTCTATTTCAGACCTGTGCTGCACGTTTTTGGCTGAAGGAAGGAGAATAATGATATTTATTATATGATATTTACTTTATTACACCATTTTTCCAAAATTCGGATTTTACAAAATTCTGGCAGATTTCTGCCCAAACTTTGAAAAATCATAACTAATTCTAGTAAAATCGAATTAGAGTGATTCTAAAGTCTATAGAACCCTTATTGAGTCTAGTTTCAAGGAAAAATATAGAAGTTTGCTGAATGGAATCACAAAATTCCCAGAATTTCAATCTTTGCATGTTGTTTCAGAAACTTTCCAGTTTTTCTGGGCTAACTTCAAAAATTCATATCTTTTTGTATATAAGTCTAATTGATTCATATGACCTGTAAAATTAAAGATTAGGATGTCTACTTTCATCTTGTAAAATGTCATAATTTTTTATCATCATTTGATCATTCAAAATCTCATGACAAGCTCACTATCTTATAGGTGATTTCACCAAAAACATAATTACTTTCTCCAAAATTCACCATTTTACTTTCTTAATACCATAAAGATATAAGAAACATTAGAGAATATATTTGGGACACCTGCTAAACCGGGGCTTAGCAGTCCGCTTAATTTAGGCTTATTCTCAAGCCTCCAATCTCAAAAGCTCATTATTTTTTTTTCTTTCCCTCTCTCCTCCCCCTCATTTCGTTGAATAAGCATGGGAGAGTGTAAGAGATCATAATTTTCACCATTTCCTCTCTCTCTCTCTCCAAGCTCTCATTCGGCAGCCATTAAAGAAGAAGAAAGAGAAAGAAGTTTTTGCAAGGTAAGCCTCATTTGACCTTGAAAATGGCTTCTAATGCCAAAATGAATAAAGTTGTTCTTTGTGTTGAGAGCTTCACTTTCATGGTTTTAGATTTGTCATTGGTGGTGATTTGAGGAATCACGAAAATCTACAAGTTGGAGAATCATGAAGTGCCTTTGGGAAAGTTGTTGAGGTGAGTGAAATCTTCATTTTCATAAAGTTTTGTGGCCATTTGTTGGGTCTTGAATTTCTGGAATTTTAGCCCTAATTTTCGTGATTTAGGGTCTTGGGGAGTATGTTGTTGTCATGGAATTAGTGCCTTGTTTAGTGTTTTGAATGAATAGAATTGAAGCTTAAAGGTGAAGTTTGGCACCTTTTGTGTTGGTTTTTGTGCATTGGGCAAAACAGTGTGCATTGGGCAAAACATGGCATATTGATAGGTTGTGATTTTGGTTATTTTGAGGTTACTATTGTGTTCCTTGTGAAAATTTATGTGGGAATAGGCTTGATTTTTAATTTTGGAGCCATGGGACACTTTGGTAGAAAATTGGAAAATCTGTCCCTTGGAACTCTGTTCTGGGCAGTTTATTTGTGTGGACAGTTTGAATGACCAAATGATTTAATAAAATTGTGAAACTTTTTAGTCTTAAATTTCACATCCCAAGCTTCAAAATGGACATATATTTTGTGTCATTTTGTTTTGTGAACTGAGAGTTATGCTTTGCCAAAGTTTGGGATCAAAACTGAACTCTGTTTTGGGGTAGTGTTGAGTATTGTATAATTATGGAATTTTGTGGGGATTTCCTATTATAGTCCATATTTTTCCTATAGAGAGGACTTAAGTACCTTTCATTTGGCTTTGGAATCACCTCGTTTTGATTTTTCTAGAATTAGTTATGAATTTTGGAAGTTCAGCCAAGAATCAGGGAATTTCTTAGCCGTGGCCCAAGGTGGCTGGCCGCGGCCCAAACCTTTCTGACCTTATTCTAGCCGCGGCCCATGGGTGGCTGGCCACTGCCAGTGACCTTCTGACCATATTTTGGTTGCGGCCCAAGGAAGGGTTGGCCGTGGCCAACTCCTGTGTTCCAACACTTTGAGTTTTTGAAAGGAGATCTCTAACCTATTGTTTCCCAACCTTTTAAGACTTTTATTAGAGGCATTTGTGGCCTTTGAAGGGTCAATTATGATAACCAAATTTAAGTGTTATGAAAATGAGAATTTAGAAAAGAGAATGATCCTATGTCCTTGATTTGGTTATAGGGTTGGGTATTCACCCTGATCATGGTTTGATATCCGCTCGAATCGTGAGTAGCTGATGCTGGAGCATACGTGGAAAGAATAAGGGTAGGGAACTTACCTCTCCTACATGTATTGATATTTGTGTTTGTGTATTGATGCATGTTATTACTTTGCTTGATTTTGTGAAACATATATGAATGATTGAAGCTATGTTTCTATTTATGCTATAGCCATGAGTATGTTGCTGAAACATTGAGCATGCAGATATATCATTATGTGAGCACGAGTTATTGTGATGCAAGTATGTCATGCATTAAACACTTATCTTGCATGTATATTGGTATATGTTTCCTATTGGGATTCTCTAGAATCTCACCCTCCCCTACCAACATTTTAGACAGGACAAGTGGCTCGAGGAAGGAGCAAGCGACTAGGGGCGGCGAGAATCCCTTATAGGCATTTGGATTTGGTAGTTGGTTATCATTATATGATGGGATAATTGTATATGTTCGGATGATAGATTACAATGTATAATTGGATATTGGATGTATATGTGCTTGGATGCCTACTGGGTTATTTGGTTATGTATTGGAGATGGATTTGTGTAATCCCCATTGAGGAATTGTAAAGGGCATATGTGCCCTATGAATCTTTAGTAAAGGTATGAACCTGGAATTGCCGGTATTATTATTGTGTACTCTGATATATTATGAATGTTAATTATCTTTGCAATGTAATTGTATCCGGAAGGTGAATGTGAGACCAGGTTAAAGTGTTTGTGAAAGAAATTTGTGAAAACCCTATCTTAAGGATGGGGAATGTAAATGAGTTTTGATTATTATTGGTCTTTATTTCACTCTAATGTTGTATTTTGGATATGATTATGGCAGGGGGTTACAGTCGTGCCCACTTCCTTGGGTTCCGTAATATCCTTAGACTATTCTCATCCAGTATTACACAGCTAGCTACCCTTCGGTACTCGCCATTTCGCAAGGATGATTCACAAATCAGGAAGATACCCTCCTTTGGTACCTCCCCTCCGTGCATATTTCCTAGCACAGTATAATCAAGACCATATCAGTATACCAACCTGTTGTCAGAACTGCCACTCTGACATAACCACTTTGGGCTCCTCCAGAATTGCTTTTAGCTCCACCAAAACCGCTTTCAGCTCTGATACCAAAATGTCATGCCCTTATCTCAATTTCAACCTTTTTCAGAGTATTTACGGAACACGATATGCGGTTTCGTAGGCAACACAGGAATAACATAACTATACTGATAACATGTGCATGATTACATAAATTTTCTATAGGGGTTTGTACATGATACTTATGATTAAGGTAGCCGCACAAGGCTGCTAGGATGTCTAAACTCATCCCAGTGAAACAGAGACTTCTTCCCGTCAGCGTTCCACTACTGTAATCCCCTCGTATGGTGCTATGCATTCTTGTTTGCATATCTCTGTCCTCTCCAGTCTAAATTATTGGTAGGGGAGGGTTAGATTCAAGGAATCTCAGTAGGAAACAGATACCATAATGCATGCATGATTGATGCTATGTGTATGACATGTTAGCTTTATCTAGATGTATGCCCCATAATGACATTTATGCATGCTTAATGTTTCATTCAACAAGACTATGGCCACAGCGAAAAT
Organism: Inga laurina; assembly: GCA_963855925.1. Classification (NCBI taxonomy): domain Eukaryota; kingdom Viridiplantae; phylum Streptophyta; class Magnoliopsida; order Fabales; family Fabaceae; genus Inga; species Inga laurina. The sequence goes on from OY979713.1 coordinate 11,282,981, forward strand.
AGAAACAGAGCTTCATTTATTCAAATATGCTCTACACAATCAAGTAAAGCAATCACATACATCATTACACAAGCAAAGAAATCAAATACAAGCAAGTGAGGTAAGTCTCCTACCTCTAATATTTCTCCTTAATTTGCGTGCCAACAGCTCGAGGCTCCATATTTGATCCTACAATGTCAAATGTACTATTTAGACACTTCCATAGTATTTCTAGGGGTTATATGAGTCTATCTTGAAAAATTACTAAAATACCCCTGGGACCCGGCCCCATCGTACCCGATCCGGCTCTACTTTTCTCGAAATTCTAACCTGGGCTATCCTAACATATTTTTGCCCAAAAAATCCATTTCCAGACTCGTAATTACTAAATTCACTTCCAAAAGATGAAATTTCCCTTGGCAACCCTTATTTCAATGTTTTAGGGGCGTTTTCGTAATTATGCTTTCTCGGCCTTTTCCGAAAAAGTGCCCAACTGTAACCCCACCTAATTTTCCCTCCTGAACTCAATGGAATCATCAAATCATTGAAAATCCAACTCTAAAGCCCTCAAACATCCCTGGCAAAAATTATGGTGTTTTCCGGGAAAAATCGGGGTTTTGTGATTTCGGCTCTGTAAACGCGTTCCTTTCTACTTCTAACCACCTTATTGACTATTCCATTAAGTTACAAATACCATTTAGTAACAATTTGTGCAGCATAACCCCTAAGAAAACCCATTTTCCATTTTTACAACCAAGGACAATCCATCGAAATTTCACTGATTAAATTGTCGACAATAGCCGTAATAGTCAATAAACAAAGGTTTGAAAGTTACCTCAAGCTCCCACTTGATTTTCCTTGACCTGGCTGAACCCTAACTCTTGAAAAACCAAAATATGAGCTTCTAAACCTTGAATCACATAGAAGAATAGCTTAGGAGCGGAGTTATACGCATTAGGAACTAATTTACCGAAGAAATCACTGACCTTACAAGCATTTTCCTCTCCTTCTCTCTCTAAAAATCTGAACCTTCTCTCTCTATTTCAGACCTGTGCTGCACGGGTTTGGCTGAAGGAAGGAGAATAATGATATTTATTATATGATATTTTCTTTATTACACCATTTTTCCAAAATTCGGATTTTACAAAATTCTGGCAGATTTCTGCCCAAACTTTGAAAAATCATAGCTAATTCTAGAAAAATCGAATTAGAGTGATTCCAAAGCCTATAGAACCCTTATTGTGTCTAGTTTCAAGGAAAAATATAGAATTTTGCTGAATGGAATCACAAAATTCCCAGAATTTCAATCTTTGCATGTTGTTTCAGAAACTTTCCAGTTTTTCTGGGCTAACTTCAAAAATTCATATCTTTTTGCATATAAGTCTAATTGATTCATATGACCTATAAAATTAAATATTAGGATGTCTACTTTCATCCTATAAAATTTCATAATTTTTTCTCATCATTTGATCATTCAAAATCTTATGACAAGCTCACTATCTTATAGGTGATTTCACCAAAAACATAATTACGTTCTTCAAAATTCACCATTTTACTTTCTTAATACCCTAAAGATATAAGAAACATTAGAGAATATATTTGGAACACCTGCTAAACTGGGGCTTAGCAGTACGCTTAATTTAGGCTTATTCTCAAGCCTCCAATCTCAAAATTCGGGGTATTACATGTTGGCCCTAGGCTCTTTTCTTATGTCAAGTCCAACTTTGTAAATAAATTTTTTTTTATTAATTTCTTATTTTTTTGTAAATATTTTCTTATTTTTTCTCCTTCTTTGGGTAATTATAATAAAATTAAAGGCCATATCCATTTTTAAATAATTAACTTTGGGTAACCGTTCTTATAAGCAGGTGCTATGGAGTGCCTAATACCATCTCCACGTACAATTAACTCCTGAACCCTATCTGGATTTCATTTTTTTAAAAAAAAATGTTTTCAAAGTTATCTTGCTTTTAAAATTTTGGTGGATGCTCCATATTTTTCAAATTTTGGGTGCTATAATGGTTGAAGGAGCATCAATAGGGGCGAATTAGAAAAACATTAACAAATATGAAAACTATATATTATATTTAGGACTAAGATCAACTCCCTACAATATGTTTTATATTAAGGACCGGAGGAGTAGAAAAGAGAGTAAAAGTATCACTTGTTCCCTCTTTTATAATGTTTATATTTTCTTTTTTATCAAAAAATGTTTATAGTTACTTTTGCATTCTTGGTATAAGTTAATAGCCATTTTTTCATCGTAACATTTTTTCTATCATGAATTTGTGGATGATGGCCAACCCCATTAGTGTTAGATATGATTAGTTTTTGATGATGTCAAATATATATACCAAATATTAAGAGCAAAAAGTTTGCATAACATACTTATCTCCTACATTGACTAACTACTATTTGATGTGAAATATCTTGTAGATTAGTCAAGCAAAGAAAGAGGATGATTGAAGATAGTCAAGAAAATAAAGAAGCTATCTTGTTGGGTTATGGAGAATGATCATCAAGAAGAAAGAAATTGAAGAAAGAAAAAATTGCAAGATCTAAAGAGAATATCAAGATTCAAGCTCTTAGAAATGATACTGGAGGTTTTTATGATCACATGGTGGTTGAAATGGGTTCATAAGTAGCCAAGATAACTTATATGGAAGTTATGGCACCTCCAGAGATGATGCACACAAGTTATAGATCAAAACTCGAGTTTTGGTATAGAGCTCGAGTGTGGAAGCACTTTGTTGTGCTATGCTTTCGTTCAACTTGACAAAGGTTCGGTATTTTGGACATATCTTTCAAGCCACACGTTTAATTGAGATAAAACTTATTTTATATAAAACTAGACTTCCAATGCATCACATAGACACCAATATCAAGCTCAAAGGAGTTCATATAAAAGGGATATGAGTTTTGGAAGATGACACATAAATCACCGTCATATTCCAAAACAAGTTCAGTATTTTGGACATAAATCTCAAACTACACATTCGATTGAGTTGAAACTTGTGGCATATGAAACTAGATTTAAAGGGCCTATTTGTTATGAAGCATGGGGGTTAAGGAACGAGAATGGATCAAGGATTGAGTCAGAATATATCGTTTGGTATGAGGGACTACAAATAACCAAGGATTAGGAGTAACATGAAAGTGGGATTGCTATAAAGCTGCCTCCCCCTGGTATTGTATTTTCAATGCCGGGACTACAAAATTGTAGAGACAAAAATATTCTTGATTAAAATATTTTTGGAAAAAGATAACCCTAGTTTTAGCCTAGAGTCAATCCCTCTCACAAAATCACTCTCTTTTTTTGTTCTTACCAATGACATAAATCACTCTTCTGAATGTATAGATTTTTTACAATTGTCTAGTTAGTCTTCTCTTTATGATTTTAATGTATTAAAATTATCTTAACTTATTGGTACAATTTTGTAGAAAATGGCCAATGTAAGGAAGAACCTATCAAATATCTGATTGATGATTTATTGGTGTAGCCAAGTCCAAGGGATCCCCTTTTTACTGATCGTCCTTCTCCATTGAGAGATTTTAGTGTTCTAGTTCCTCTCAATCACTTGAAGCACGGGCTGCAAATCCTCACAAATCGTCTCTACACATTGTCATTATCACGCTACCAGTGAGATTTATAGTACTTGTGGAAATTTTGAGATCCAAAACGGACAAAAGTATTGATATATTAGATTGGGAGAAACGATGAGGAGACCTAGAAGATGATCATTTTTTAGAGGGAAACCATCGGGATTTGAAAGAGGAAAAGGAAGTGATTTAAGGCATGGGTATTTCAATATTTTCATAATTAGTGGCTATTTATTAAACAAGATCAATGAAATTGTTCCTGTTAGGATTGGCAGGCACAACGAAAGAATTTTAAAATTTTACCAATCTTAATTGAGGATCTATTAACGGCATTTAAACCAAGTTGGAAGGATTCATACCTTTTATGATTCAGGGTTTTCACAATCTCTAGGAGCCAACACGTCAGGTCCGCTCCCTCTTCTGGTATCCATACGAATGCTCTCCAACTGAGACTACGTGCTAGCGCCTCTAATGTCTCCTAGGGTTTCCCTTGCGGCTCTCAATTCTGATGTGTGTATTAATATATCTGCTTTAACAAGTTTATAACCTATGAGGGTTATTTTCAAATTTCAAAATTAATCATCATTAATTTCGAAATTAATTAACTATTAATTATCTTGATGAGCTAATTAAATAAATTCAGTTTAAATTAAATCTGTCCAACAGTTTTAATTTAACCTATTTATTTAATCCAAATAAAGAGCCATTAGATTTAATTTATCTTCATAAATTAAATTTGAGATACTATATCTCTATCATGCTAGTTATTAAATTTAATATATTTTAATAAATTAAATTTATAACCAACACAATATAATAATATAATATATATACACATATATATAAGATATATATATTTTGAAAATATATATCTATATAATATTATTAATGCATTTTATATTAATATATATATATATAAATAGAAAACTCGTCCACCCTAAATTAAACATTATCTCGTGTTGGGTCATTCTTGTGTGCGACCTCGTAGGCCCATATGAAGTTGGCAGTGGGCCAATAACTATACTAACCCAAAATTTGCAAACGGCCTCTAGCAAGACATTACGACTACCTAATTCATATAAGGATCATTATCACGATGCAACCTGTTATACAACCATGTCACGTCCCTTTTGTCACACAATATATCTATCAAGAATAAGGCATGGATAATGTCATCCTCTTGTTCCTGACCATTACTTTCTCGATTCCTGAGTAGCCTGATAATAGAGACAGAAACTCCTTTCCATCATAGTATAACCATACATTTCTCAGACTCATTCATCGAGGGGCCCAATAATATCTCTCTACTAATGTGAGGGACAAGTTCCATCTTAATCATTCATATTCCTCTGCATGAAAAACCACCAAGCACGATCGCAGCCTTTATCATCACCCAGTCAAAAGTGACTTTTGACTAGTTCAAACCTTAGCGACTCTCATGTAGGAATCCATGATGACCTCAGGTCGAAGGGCATTGTGACGTGGTTATACATGAGAAAAGCTTATGACTTGATGCATGTAGCTTTCTCATAGTGGGTCAGTCCAGCACCTTGTACTCTTACAAGTGCCTAAGACTTTGATTCATATCTCCATATCTTATCAAAGTCATACTGATCTTGTTTCATCGCTGCTCCCGCATAGATGACCGACCTGGGATATTTTAGGACAATCTTTATAAATTATCCAAGGATACAATTATCACAGTTAACATATAAATAATATGATAACAGAATAGAGAAATTTCATTAAAATAATAATGTTCAAAGTACAATGATTGGCCCTTAGGGCAAAATTTCAAACTGTTCCCTCCATTATTACTTCATACTAAACATATTTTTAAAGCATCAATCCCAGTCACAATCCCAATCCCAGTGCCATTCTCAATCCAAGTTCATCAAAATTCTATGCCACATAGCAAATAGGGCCAAAGAGCTTTGTATGGATAGGTCATTTGTCAAATTTGGAGTTTTATGCTAAAATTATGACTTTCGGAAGTCGGTACTTGAAATTCAAGTTTTATACAGAAGTTGCTCATAAACCGGAACTTATTGAAGAACTCGAGTTTTAGAGAAAAACTCAAGTTATGATCGTAAAAGAACTCGAGTTGGCAAGATAACTCTTGCAAGTTTTATCCATAGGCCAAGTGAGAAACAAAAAGTTTGTGAAGTACTCGAGTTCTGGTATGACACTCGAGTTTTGGTAACAAGTGCACTCGAGTCTTGCAAGTGAATTCCTGCAAGTGTTGTCTAGAAGATAAACTTGAAGCTAAAACACATTGATGAACTCTAGTTTTAGAGGAGAACTCAAGTTCTGGTTCAAAGTGAACTCGAGTTTGGGAAGTTAAACCTTGCAAGTGTTACCTAGAAGCAAATCCAAAAGCTGAGACACTCTGATGCACTCAAGTTTTCCTCAAGAACTTGAGTCATACCTCAATACTTTTAGTCAACTCTTGCAAGTGCACGTTAACGCTTGCAAGTTCTTGACAGAGACAAATTGAAATAAGCTAGCAGCCTTAGAAACACGAGTTTGTGAAGAGAACTTGAGTTGATCTTTATGAATTTTCAAATTAGTTAGTACTATAGCACTTTAAGTTGTGTCAGAACACTTCAAGTTAACTCTTGTAAATTCAGAGAAACAAATACTAGAAGTTTAGAAAGTGACGCGCACTTCCAGTTGTACTTGAAAGTTATCACATACTTCCAGTTGCACTTCTAGTAATGCTTTGCAAGTTCAGAGAATTAGATGCTGGAACCTTAGAAAGTGATCACCCACTTTCAGTTGCACTTGAAAGTTATCACTCACTTCTAGTTGCACTTTTAGTGATGCTTTTTTCTAGGAAAATAGAGAAACACTTTGTAACTTATGAAAATTAGTGGAATGATTGTGTAATTCATTCCTCTTGCTTCTAATCACTCTAACACTTCATTTTATTAGTGTGTAATCATTTCTCCAAGAGTACAATGAAGAGATGATGCGAAGAGACAAAAAGTGCCTTTACGAAGCATAAGGAGAATGTAATGTAACGGCTAGTTTTTCAAACAACAGATAGGTTGAAATACTCACAACAGTCATATCCTACTCAACTATAAATACATGATATTCAAGCAAAATGCAACAATGAAAAATATGCCAATATCATGAATCATCCACTCCAACCTGAATTCTCTCTATTTATCTACCTTTGATATCATTTACCTTGCAGAGAGAGATTATTTGTATTGTACTCCAATGATTATCATATCCACTCTATGAGAGAGTCTATAAACACTTTCAATTGTATTTTTGAATTGATCTCAAGGGAGGAACTTTAAGAGGATTGATTTCTTTACAGGGGAAGCTGTAGAGAAAATTCCTAGTAAGACTTTCTGCTTGTAAGACTTATAAGGTGCATATAGGAAGAGCGTTACTGCTTGTAAGACTTATAGGGGTATAAGCAGGAGAAAACATTACTGCTCCTAAGATTTTCAAGGGTAAAGAGGACATAAAGGTCTTTGGAATTATTTTGCTTATAAGACTTGACGTAAGGGGGAGTATCTTGGTGAGAGATTTTTAAATCGCTTCATAAGTGCCCGGCTAAACTTGTGGGATTGTAGATGCTTCTCTTGTGCTCAGATTAAACATAAAGGTCTTTAGTTTTTATTAGATGAGTAGTAAGAGGGAGTATAAGGATACTTAAAGAATTTAATTAAGATGTGTTTATGCTGAACTTTGGGTCTGAGTCCACCTTTAATTGGGTCAGCATATTTGTTTGGGAAAAACCTGAATCAAATAAAGAAGAGAATAAGTTAGTAATTATTGCTGATGGAATCATACTTATGTGTGATTAGTCAACCAAATGAACATTTATGTTGATTTGGAAGAGGAGCCTCTTATTGAGGAAATCAATCAGGAGTTATTGCGGGGTTTAATGTAGCTTGGTGGGAAAGAAGGAGAGGCTTACCGGGACTCTATAAATAGAGGCCTCCACAAAGCATTAGACCTCACCCCAGAGCAATTGAATCTTCTTGCACTCTCTCTTCCCACCTTCCACCTTTTTGGTTCTAGTGCACCGTTGTGTAAACTCGATTAGGCTCTAGTAGTCTAATCTTTGCGTGAGCTCTACATACCCAAATTTGACCCGACCTAGTACGTATCATCTCTTTCTTCCTTTTTTCTTACATTGGCATCAGAGCTGTTATGATCCTGTTGGCTGTGTTACTTATGAATCATGCTACGATCATCTACCATACATGCTTATATATTATACTCTCCATGATATATATATGAATTCATTATCATGGTCTCATCTTGTTCATATTATTTTTCTCTCTTTCACTGCTATTATCATTACATGTTGTCCCGGCCTCACTCATAAAATAAAAGAACTTAAAAAAATAAAAATAAAATAAATTCCTCTCATTGATGAATATTAGTGTCTAAATTGGCAATCATCATTAAAGGAAAAATTAAAAAATAAATAAATAATGAAAATAAAAAAAATCCTCCCACTAATAATTATCGTTGTCAAAACTGGCAATCATCATTAAAAGGAAAAAATTAAAATTAAAAATAAAAAAAAATACTCTCATTGATGATGATTAGTGTACAAATTGGCATTGTCATTCATTAAAGGAAAATAAAAAAAATATATAAAAGTATCTCCCATTCATAGGTTTAAATTAAGAAGTTTCTTGTAGCGAAAATATAGGAAAATAAAAATATATATATCATTTATGTTGATAAGATTAAATTAGGAAATGACTTGTGGGAAAAAGAAAAAAAAATTAAAATGAAAAAAAAAATCTCTCATTGATTGTGATTAGATCAAGTTAAGAAGTTTTATTGATAGAAAATACAATAAATAAATAAATAAATAAAAAGACAATTTTTTTTTAAAAATCCATTGATGGTGATTAGGTCAAGATTAGGTAGTTTTCAACATAAAATACAAAAAAAAATTCAAAAATGAAAATTAAAAAAAGAAGGAGTACTTATAAAGAATACCCTACCTTGAGACTATAAGTAGGAGTACAGGGGTTGAAGCAAGACACAAGAATTTTAGGAGTGAAGAGAGGTAAGGTAGAGGGCTAATTTTAGTTTCTCATTTTTTATTGCTCATACATAATAATTCTCATGGGGAAGGGTAGTTGACATAAGGGGCCATCTTATTTTGTTCAATGCTCTTTGATTGTGATAAAGTTCATGTGCTCTTCTTTTATTTGTGATCATGTTCAACCATTGATACAAATTATATATTTGGCTAATTCTTCCTCCACCATGCTCTTTTATGATTGCTCTTATTTCAATGACTCAACACTGCTTGAATCGCCTTTCTGTTAAAAAAAATTGCTTGAATCACCTACTTTAATACATGTTTATGATGTTGGACATGTCAAATATAAGATCAAGAGTTTGGTGCACTTGCTTTCCATTGTCTCATTGAGTTATCTCACATATTGTTGCTGGACATGTGGCATTTGGATCAAGAGGTATGTGATGCCTTGTCTTCTTATGATACTAGGTGTCATCCTTTATAAATATATATAATATTTACCTCTTGTTTATTATGTGATTCTATCACCTTATCTTTTGTTGTAGTGGGGTTCAAAGCATAAAAGGTACACATTCTCATAATGTTTATTTATTTTCTTGTCTTCTTGGACTCTTTACAATGAATGATATGATGAAAATGCAATTCCTTTTAGCCTTTATGAGCTCTCTTTTTTCTTCTCTCCCTGTTGCAAATAAAAAAGTTTTAAAATAAAAAGAAAGAGGATCTTTTCTAAAAATAAGCAAATTTGGCTTCATATGAGAAAATAAAGAAAAAAATGTTTTTCTTTAAAAAATAAAAAACACAAACCAAACAAAAAATAATTTTCTTAAATAAATTAAATAAAAGTATTCCAAAAAACATTAACAAAGTGACACGCATTTCTACCCTCGAACTATGTGGGCTTTGATCCTTCTAAAGGGTACGTAGGCCCTAGGTTTTCATCCTAGGTTAAGCCCAACTTTGTAAATAAATATATTTTTCTTATTTCTCAATAATAAATGTTCCTTTTTTCTTTAGTTTTCATTTAATTCATTTTTGTAAATATTCTTTTTTATTTGTGTGTTTATAATAAATTAAAGGCCATATTCATTTTTAAATAATTGACTTAGGGTAAACATTCTTATGAATTTGTAGGGTACCTAATACCTTCCCCATACACAATCGACTCCCAAACCCTAAATGGTTTTTTGTAGATTGGTTTTCATTTTCAAAAAAACAATGTTTCCAAAATTATCCTTTTTCAAAATTTTGGTGGCGGCTCTATGTTTTCCAAATTTCCAGCATTATAGCTTGGCGACTCCGCTGATGGCAGTTTGAGAGTCAAGCCCATTTAAGTGTTTAAAAATAATTTGATCTTAATTTTATTTTAATTACTCTTTTTCTTTTTTTTTTTGAATAGTTGTTTTTATTTATTAAATTCCTTATTCATCTATTTGCTTACTCTTTGTTTTTTCTTTTCTATTTATCTTGTGATCTAGTTAGTAGATGAGGGTTGGGAAGAACCCAGGCTCACAGGTTGGTATGCCCTCCGCACACATTGAACACATATACTATTTTCCACACACACATTTTGGGCTCTATACCCAGGTCTGTGAGTCCCTTAAATGAGTGGAAGTTTCTAGCAGTCTCCCTATGGGGTTTTCAGAACCCCCTGAGGTTACTGTGAAGACTTTATCCTAGCTGTTACTCATTTGGTGATGTTGATCCCTGTAGGGTTTTTAGAACTCCTTGAAGGTCAATTTCATCACATGGGGTCTTCATCTTTAAGATGAGGTTAGTTAGGAGACCTTTATCTGTAAGAATTAGAACCACCTTGAAACCATTGCACCAATTCGTGGAAATTATCGACCTACCCAATTAATTAGTAATTACCTTTCTTATGATAGATACCACCAACCTAGGGTCATTCCTAAAATAGGACACTGGAGGTCATATTTTTATTTATTGTTGATAATCATTATTGTCATCCATGCATAATCAATGAAACCCCTATAATCAAGTGACTAACTGTCACTTCACCTGAGTATGTATATAGCATCACTCCATATAAAAGATACATCACAAGGACGGTGTATGCATTAGATAGCTAATCTTAGTCTAAGGGTCTATGACCCTACAAGACCATGATATCATCACATCAATCTTGTTAGAAAACATCTCAATGAGAGATAATCCTTTAGGACTCATGAGGCATCATTACATCATTCATAGGCATTTTAGCTTCATTATGATATGGGCCATGGATATAATAATCATTTTGCAAAACCCTTAGCCATGTAATAGGTTGGGCTATTTGCAAGTTAATAGGCACTTCATTCTCCCTATGATGTACTGGATCTCTTGAGGAGGTGAAGTTCTGTTTCTTAATGTACATCATCCATATCAAGGGTAGAAAGCACATGTAATCATCTGTATAGCATGCATTTGGAAATACTTTCTGACTCTTCCTTTTCTTTTCTTTAATAAAGGACAACCAAGTTATCCAACAACTAAAAATTTGGCACAAAGCTTAAATGGCACAAGAACTAGGTTTAAATCAAGTTCCTATAGGAAAGGTGTATTGCATGCTTATTACTATGGTCAATACCAATACACTATGGACAACTCGCTATGCCTGGTTGAAATTGTAAGTTCAAATAAACTAATGATATTTTGTTCTTTTCTAAGAAGGTGATACAATATTGCTTCGTCAAAACGTCCTACCCAGCTACCCCTTGTGAATTCATACAACACACGCTCATGTAGTCATCAGATGGCAACCAATACCAGTGAAGTCGAATCTAATCTAAATCATTGAATGTCTCATATGGAAGCACAAATGGAAGAATTGAAAGAAATGATTTCCAACTTGACTATAGCTCTTGAAGCTAAGAATAATGAGAAAGAGTCAGGAACATTTGATCCATTGAAGAATGCTGAGATATGTATACCAGAAAATGGTGAGAAAGAAAAAATGATAGAAGAGCCCTAAAATAAACAGAATCCTCAAATTCTGAGCACTAAGGAGGAGCAACCAGGTGAAGATTCAACATACACTTTCAACATTCCTTCCCTATCAGCTGAAAAGAAGGAATAGAAGGAAGAGTTGGGTGAAGTAAAAGACCAACTAAAAGCCCTCAAGGACAAACACTTGGGGTTCACTTGATCTAAAGGATTTATGCTTGGCACCACATATCTCAATTCCTAAGAAATTCAAGATGCTGGATTTTGATAAGTACAATGATAGAGGAATTCCAATATACCATCTTAAGGCTTATTGCACCAAGATGCTTATATGGTCATAAGGCAAAAACTTTTTGCTACTCTTCTTCCATGAGAACTTGAAAGGGCCAGTACTGGAATGATACATGCAACTTGATTAGACAAAGATAAAGAAATGGAGAGATTTGACTAATGTATTTATGAAACAATACAGGTTCAATCTTGACACTGCCCTAACTAGGGAACAACTGAAGTTAATGAGCAAGAAAGCCACTGAAGCTTTCAAAGATTATGCCCAAAGATGGAGGACGGTCTCAGCACAAGTTCAACCTCCCGTTATACCATTTGAGCTCAGTTCTTATTTCATCCATACTTTACAAGAACCTTACTACAGATACATGGTTGGGACGCATGTCACCGATTTTTCTAGTTTGATTGAGATTGGTGAGCGAATCGACGCTGACATATGAGACAGTAGGATTCTTTAAAGTGAGAGTAGCATCAAAAAGGGGAATAATGAGAAGAAGAAAGAAGGCCATGTTAGCTTCATCCAAACCACTAGACAACCCCAAGTAATACATCAAAGTAGTAATGATGGGTTTCAACAGATGAAGAATGATTTGACATAAAATAGGCAAGGTCAAGCTGGAGGATGAAGGAATTGGCAACAACAAGATAATCCCTAATGTCCAGATTTTGGCATGACAAATACTGAGCTATATTGCCAACTTTTGGAATCTCAGCTGTTAAGGCCACGTACTTACAAACAGCTTTAACCGACGTTCCCCACTTGGTATGACTTTAATGCCTGATGTGAATATCATATGGGTGCCCTGGGACACTCAATAGAGGACTGTACAATATTCAAGAGGAATGTATTAGACTTAATTGATTCTAATCACATTCAATTGAAGAGGAATGAAAACTCCGCTATCAACGCCAATCCTCTTCCAAGACATGAAAACTAAGTAAATGTTGTTAATGAAATTGAGTTCTCTAACAATCCTCTACTAGTAGGAGAAGATATCTATGCTTGTTTTAAGGTAGCAGGTTAGAGAGGAGAAAGAAGTAGGCATGGTGGAAAAAAGACATGTCGAGCTTATCGTTAAGGAACCATTTGAAAAAAGAAATTCCAATATTGTTTCTTTCACCATCTTAACACCATTGTAACAACCTTCAGTGACCATTAAGGTATCGATTCCTTTTCCATATCAGAGTAATTGCATCATACAATAGAGGTATAAAGGTATTGTTGAGAATCCCTCAGGGCAAGTAATAGAAGCTGAGGCCAGCAACGAAACAATGGTTTGTCCAATATGAGTAACACAAAGTGGGAAATCTTATCTACCATAAAATATTGGATCGTCAAAGAAGGGAAAATAAGCCAATGTTGATATTCTATCAAGTTCTAGTCTAAAAGACATGAAAAATAAAGATGAAGAATTCCTTCAAATCATAAAGCAAAGTGAATATAGCATAGTAAACCAATTGAATAAAACTCCAGCCAAGATTTCATTTCTTTCTTCGATCTTGAGTTCTAAACCGTATCAACGTGCGCTACAAAAGGCCCTAAATGAAGCATATGTGCAGTCTAGTATGACCCAAAAGAAGATGGCAAGCATTATGAATATGGCGAGGGCATTCTCTACCATCTCATTTTTAGGAGAAGAAGTTATTCAATCAGTCGTTGATCAATATAAAGCCCTCTACATTTCCCTAAAGTGTAAAGGGTTTATTGTGGCTAAAGTGTTGATAGATGGAGGACAGTGTTAAATGTTTTACCACTATCTACATTTGAGCAATTGTTAGTAGAGGCGTCAAAGGTTGAAAAGAGTAACATGGTGGTCAGAGGGTTTGATGGTACTTAGAGAGGCATGTTGGGAATGGTCTGTTTTCCTTTACAGACTGGACTAACTTCATTCATAGTAGACTTTCAACTTATGAACATTGACCTGTCCTACTCTATGCTATTAGGTAGGCCATGGATACACTTAATCCGGGCAGTACCTTCTACCTTACATCAGAAGGTAAAGTTTGTTGATAGGAGGAAGATAGTAATAATCAAGGGCAAAGAAGAAATCATGGTGAGCAAGCTGAGTTTTCTTCCATACATTGAGGCTGCCGTGCATAAGGAAGGAATGGTTTTCCAAGGCTTTGAAGTCAAAGGACCCAAGGGATATAAAAATGTCAATACCATTGTAACCAAGATAATGGAGAAGAATGGGTTTAAGCAGGGTGGAGGATTGGGCACTCACCTCGAAGGCATCAAATCCCCTATAAATCTGTAAGAGCATCACAAGCGCCAAGAGTTGGGATATGAGCCACCATTGGAAACGCAGTTGAAAGAGCAAGCAAGCTTGAAGATAGGAAGGGAGGATGAGTATTTTAAAATACCCCACATAAAGAAGACATTCCCAATGTTCTCTGAAGTACTAAACAAGCTGACTGTTGTAATAGTTTCAACAATAGGCAAAAGGACCTCCACGTGGATTTCAATTGATGATTCTGGAAGAGCTCTGGAAAATTGGGAGTTTGAGGACACCTTCAATTCTATTATTTTAGAATAGCATGCCTAGCTAAAAGTTTTCCTTATGTTTTGTATGAGCCTTTAGGCAGGCTCTTATATGAACCATAAATAAAGAATGATTGCAAATAAAATTCACTTAATTATATCTATTCTTCCTTTTCTCCTTCTGTTCATTCATTGTTCATTTTTCGCCCTATAGGAAATCAATTTCCTTAGAACTCCTGTCCAACGCAGAGGTTTCTGAGTCCTTGAATGATGATATGCTTGTTGCCATTAATATGCATATTATGAGTGTGATGATGATGACATCATTCAAGTATACAAAAGAATCCTCAAATCCGATGACAATAGAATGTGCCCATATGAAGATGTAATTGAAGTAATAAACATGGGCATAGAGGAAGAAAAGAGAGAACTAAAGATAGTAGATAACCCGGAAAGAAAGTAAATGGTTGAACTCTTTAAAGAATTCACAGATGTGTTTGCGCGGTCCTATCAAGATATGTTAGGCCTTAATCCTGGGATTGCCTCTCACAAGATTCCCTTATTCCCAGACACCAAGGCTAAAAAGTAGAAATTAAGGAGGCTCACTTCCGATATGTCCTTAGTGGTCAGAGATAAGGTGATGAAGCAATTAGAAGCGGGTTTCCTGGATGTCACTAAATACCCACAATGGATAGCAAATGTTGTTCTTGTCCTAAAGAAGGATGGCATAATTCGAATGTGAGTTGATTATCGAGATCTGAAAAAAGCAAGACCAAAAGATAATTTTCCATTGCCTCATATTGATATCCTAATTGATAATACTACTCACAGCTATAGATACTCATTCATGGATGGGTACTCAGGGTATAACCAAATCCCTATGGATGAAGAGGACAAAAAAACCATATTTATTACACAATAGGGTACTTATTGTAACCGTGTCATGCCATTCGGGCTAAAGATTGCAGGGGCAACTTATCAGAGTGCCATAACGACACTCTTCCATGATATGATCATAAAGAACTTGAAGTATTTATGGATGATATGGTAGCTAAATCTTTTAAGGAATAAAGCCATATTGCGGCGCTAAGGAAACTGTTTGAAAGGCTAAGCAAGTACAAGCTGTGACTAAATCCTAACAAGTACATCTTTGGGGCTCTATCTAGAAAATTGTTAGGGTTCATTGTAAGTCAAAAAGGGATTCCAATAGATCTTGACAAAGTCAAAGCAATACGAGAAATGCCACCTCCCCAAACAGAAAAGGAAGTTCAAAGCTTTTTGGGGCAGTTGAATTACATTGCATGATTCATTGTGAACCTAACTGCAACTTGTGAGCCGATATTCAATCTTTTAAAGAAGAACTGCACAAAGAAGTGGAATGAAGATTGCTAGCAAGCATTTGATAGAATCAAGGATTATTTTCTAAATCGCCCAATTTTGGTTCGTCCTTTATGAGGATGACCTATAATTTTGTGTTTGACCATATGACCCAACTCCATAGGAGCCATGTTGGGGCGACACGATGCATCTAAGCAAAGAAAACCAGCAATCTATTACTTGAGCAAGAAGTTTAATGACTGTGAGTCATGTTACCAAATGATCGAGCAAACTTGTTATGGTTTAGTTTGGGCTACCAGGAGGTTGAGGCAATACATGCTCTGTTACACCACTTGGTTAATTTATAGAGTGGACCCACTCAAATATATATTTGAAAGCTCGTATATAGCGGGAAGAGTTTCTAAGTGGTAGGTAATATTGTATGAATATGATATAAGGTATGTTACTAAAAAATCCATCAACGGTGGTACGATAGCTGATCACTTAACAAAAAACCTAATCGATGAATTCCAGGTACTAGATTTCAAACTCCCAAATTGAGACATATGTGATATAGAGGATCCAAATGAGGAAAGTAAATTGAAGGATTGGGAGATGTATTTTGATGGGGCAGCAAATATGCTTGGCAATAGTATAGGGGCAGTAATCATATCCCAAGATGGAAAGCGATTCCTGATTGCTATAAAGCTAGGGTTTGACTGCACTAATAAGATGGCAGAATTTGAAGCTTGTATTAATGGTCCCTAAGCTGCCATAGATCTTGGAATAAAAAACCTAAAAGTCTATGGTGACTTAACTCTTATAATTTATCAAGTGACTGGTGAATGGCGTACTAAAGACCCAAAGTTGATCACATATTAAGAGTATTTGATAGAGTTGATCAAAAACTTTGAAGTAATCAATTTCTATCACATGGCCAAAGAAAGGAACTGCTTCGCTGACGCTTTAGCTACTTTAGCAGTTATGATCCAACTCGATTGTGGGGTCCAAGTTTAGCCAATGTAGATTGAGACTAGAAAAACTCCAGTATTTTACTTCAATATTGGAAGAGAGCATAACAAGCAACCTTGGTACCATAGTATCAAGCTGTATATGGAACATGGTACTTACCCTCTAGATGCAACGCATAATGAAAAGAAGACCATTCGACGAATGGCCATAGGCTTTTTTGTTAGTAATAATGTCTTGTATAAGAGGAGCTTTGATGGCACATTGCTTCACTGTGTAGACATGAGGGAGGCGCACAAGATTATGGTAGAGATCTTTGTAGGCATATGTGGTACACATGTAAATGGCCACTCATTAACTAAGCAAGCTCAAAGATCTAGTTACTACTGGATAACTATGGAGAAGGATTGTATCAATTATGTTAGAAAGTGTCATAAGTGCCAAATATATGCCAACAAAACTAATGCTCCTCCAACTCTAATGCATAGTCTTATGTCTCCATGGCCATTTTCCATGTGGGGGATTGATGTCATTGGGCCAGTTAATCCAAAGCCTCTAATGGCCATCATTTCATCCTTGTTGCTATTGACTATTTCACTAAGTGGGTAGAAGCCAATTCCTTTGCTAGTATTACTCAAAAGCCTTCATCAAATTCTTAAAGGCCAATATTATCTATAGATATGGGTTGCCGGAGAGGATTATAACTGACAATGCATCAAACCTTAATGGGGCAGTAGTTAAAGAATTAGGTGATCAGTTCAAGATCAAATATCATAATTCTACACTATATAGGCCACAGATGAATGGTGTAGTTGAGGTAGCTAATAAAAACATTAAGAAGATCATCAGCAAAATAATAGTGACCTATAAGGATTGGCATGAAATGCTTCCATATGCATTACATGGATATCATACCACAATGCATACTTCAACTGAGGCATCCCCTTACTCTTTACTTTATGGCAGTGAGGCTATCACTCTAATTAAAGTAGAAATACCATCCCTGAGAATTTTGGCTGAATCAGACCTAGATGAAAGTGAATAGATACGCTCTCGGTTTAAACAATTAAATATGATCGAAGAAAAGAGACTCACAGCAATATGTCATAGGTAGTTATATCAGTCAAGAGTTGCAAGGGATTTAATAAGAAACTACGACCCAGGGGGTTTAAAGTAGGATACCTAGTTCTCAAGAACATTATACCAAATCAAGAAGATGATAGAGGTACATAGGCTCCGAATTATAAAGGCTCATATGTTGTTAAGCAGGCTTTCTCTGGAGGGGCATTGATATTGACAAAAATGAATGGCCAAGATTTACAATACCAATCAATTCAGATACTATAAAGAAATACTATGCATAAAAAGATAGCTCTCTAAGTTGAAAACCCGAAAGGATGGCTTAGGCAAAAGTTAGAGCAAAACAATAAGGGGGTGTCTAAGTTGAAAACTCGAAAGGGCTGCTTAGGAAAAAGTTAGAGCAAAAAAAAAAAAAAAGACTTGCTAAGTTGAAAACCCGAAAGGGCAGCTTAGGAAAAAGTTAGAGCGCAAAAAAAGAGGGCTCGCTAAGTTAAAAACCTAAAAAGCGGCTTAGGCAAAAATTGTAGCACAAAATTGGGAGCTCGTTGAGTCAAAAACTCGAAAGGGTGGGTTAAACAAATATTGAAGAAGGTTATCAGTCCTAGCCCCATGACTCTCTTTACTTTGTTTATTTGGAAGACTCTGTAATCATTCATCGAAAAGTGCATATCTCTGGCAATTAAGCGAGGCACCATCAGGGGAACTACATGGAACTGAAAGCGAAGGACCTCCTAATCAATATATGCTTATCATTATGCATCCACTTGAATATTGGAAGATCATTTCTTTTAAATGAATATTCATCCTTAGTATATCTTTGCCTTTCATTAAATCACATGTCAAACTTTGTGTCATGATTTGTATAAGGGTAACTCTTCTTAATAAAAGAAAAACTTTTGTTTGGATAAACACTCACGATGATATACATATTGTCCTCCACTCCTATTTAACTTGTGTAATTTTAGGATCATTAAAGAAGGTCCCAATTAGAATCACTGTGGTGGGGTCAAAGAGTTGACAAAGGGACACAATCTAAAATAAGGATTATAGGCTGTGGCATCTATGTGAATCTCATTATCACATCTTCATACATCCGACAAGACTGCATGATAAGGGGGTTCTTATTAGGCACCTGGACGAAGAAGGAGCAATATTATCTATTAGGCTATTCTTTAACACCACTATTATTGCACTCATTCTCATTAGCTTGTCATCACTTCAATTATCAACATCACCGCTAACATCATCATGATCACTATCATCATCATCATTAGCATTATCATTATATTCATTATCATCATTGGATTATGTCATCACTGTCATCAACATTATTAGTGTCATCACCTTTATCATGACTTCACCATTTTGATATTCCCCTCATTATCATGGCTATTATCATCCTCTTCATCATCATTGTTGTCAGCCTCATTAGGAATTCATCATCACTGTCATCATCATTATCAATGTCATCATCTTTATAAGTACTACTCCAAGGGGCATCACATGTTTATGGCACCCTTTCAAAGCCCTGTACTAGAAGGCACCTTCAAAGTCTAGTAATGGCAGGCACCCTAACAAAACCCTGTACCGCAGGCACCTTCAAAGCCTAGAAATGGCTGGCACCCTTTCAAAGCCCAGTAACGGCTGACACCCTTTTCAAAGCCCTATATCGATAGGCACCCTCAAAGCCCTGTAATGGTAGGCACCCTTTTCAAAGCCTGTACTGACAGGCACCCTTAAAGCCAAGTAATGGCTGGCACCCTTTTAAAGTCCAATAATGGCTGGCACCCTTTCAAAGCCCGGTAACGACTAGAACCCTTTCAAAGTCTAGTAATGGCTGGCACCCTTTTCAAAGCACTGTACTGATAGGCACCCTCAAAGCCTAGTAATGGCTAGCACCCTTTCAAAGCCTTGTCCCAACAGGCACCTCAAAGCCCAGTAAAGGATGACACCCTTTCAAAGCCCTATATTGGCAGGCACCCTCAAAGCCTAGTAACTACTGGCACCCTTTTTAAAACCTTGTACCGGCAGACGCCCTTAAGGCCCAGTAACGGCTGACACAATTATTTTAAAGTCCAATAACACATGACACAATTGTTTTAATGCCATGAAACAACAGGCACTATTATTTCAAAGCCCTGTATTGGCAAGCACCCTCAAAGCCCAGATATGGCTGGCACAATTCTTTTAAAGCCCAATAATGCTTGGCACTATTCTTTTCAAGCCCTGTACTTGTAGGAACCCTTAAAGCCTAGTAACAACTGGCATAATTCTTTCAAAGCCTAGTAACGCTGGCAATCTCTCAAAGCCCTGTATTAGCAGGCACCCTTTAAGCCTAGTAATGGTTGGCATAATTCTTTTGAAGCCCTGTAATTGCAAGCACTATTCTTTCATAGCCCTGTATCAATAGCCACTCTCAAAGCCTAGTACCAGCTGGAACAATTCTTTTATGCCCCACCAAAGTCCTATGTAACTAGGTGCTTTACTTCCACTCCAGGTAATCATCTATCTCTACCTCGTTCTTCTCCCCTAGGAACCAAGTAAAGAGGGGCATGGGCACTATGTTTTGTCCAAATTCTCTTTGGTTCCAAGGGGGCATCTTGTTCTTTTGGCCGAACAAAATATGTGCTCTTATCTTTACTTTTTTCATAGATGAGAATCTCAATTTCTTAGCTACGAAACAAGTAAAGAAGGGTAACTATGAACACCCTATGTTGTCCGGGCCTCACTCAAAAATTAAAAAACTAATAAAAAAATAAAATAAAGTCCTCTCATTGATGATGATTAGTGTCTAAATTGGCAAGCATCATTAAAGGGAAAACTAAAACATAAATAAAAAACGAAAATAAGAAAACATCCTCCCACTAATGATGATCGGTATCCAAATTGGCAATCATCATTAAATGGAAAAAAAATTAAAATTAAAATTAAAAAAAATCCTCTCATTGATGATGATTAGTGTCCAAATTGGCATCGTCATTCACTAAAGGAAAATAATATATATATATATATATATATATAAGTATCTCCCATTCATAGGTTTAAATTAGGAAGTTGCTTGTAGGAAAAGTATAAGAAAATAAGTAAAAAATGAAAATACAAAATGCAAAAAAAAAAAAAATCTTTCATTTATGTTGATAAGTTTAAATTAGGAAATTACTTGTGGGAAAAAAATTAAAAATGAAAAAAAAATCTCTCATTGATTGTGATTAGGTCAAGTTAAGAAGTTTTATTATTAGAAAATATAAAAAAAAGTAAAATAAAAAAAATCTCCATTGATGGTGACTTGGTCAAGATTAGGTAGTTTTTAACATAAAATACAAAAAAAATTTCAAAAATGAAAATTCAAAAAAGAAGCATTTATGAAGAAAACTCTACCTTGAGACTATAAATAGGAGTGCAAGAGTTGAAGCAAGACACAAGAATTTTGGGAGTGAAGAGAAGCAAGGTAGAGGACTAATTTTAGTTTCTCATTTTTTATTGCTCATACATAATAATTCTCATGGGGAAGGGTAGTTGACATAGGGGGCTATCTTATTTTGTTCAAAGCTCTTTGATTGTGATAAAGTTCGCATGCTCTTCTTTTATTTGTGATCATGTTCAACCACTGATACAAATAAAAAACACAAACCAAACAAAAAATATTTTCCTTAAAAACATTAAATAAAATTTTTCTAAAAAATACCAACAAAGTGACACGCATTTCTACCTCCAAACTACGTGGGCATTGATCCCTCTAAAGGGTACGTAGGCCCTAGGTTTTCATCCTAGGTCAAGTCCAACTTTGTAAATAAATATATTTTTCTTATTTTTTTTGTAAATAAATGTTCCTTTTTTCTTTAGTTTTCATTTAATTCATTTTTTAAATATTCTTTTTTATTTGTGTAATTATAATAAAATTAAAGGCCACATTCATTTTTAAATAATTGACTTAGAGTAATCATTCTTATGAATGGGTGTTGTGGGATTCCTAACACCTTTCCCATACACAATCGACTCCCAAACCCTAAATGATTTTTGTAAATCGGTTTTCATTTTCAAAAAAAATGTTTCCAAATTTATCCCTTTTTAAAATTTTGGTGGCGGCTCCATGTTTTCCAAATTTTGGGCTCTATAGATAGTCTGTTACTTTATATCAAGTAAATAAAGTTCGATAACCCTACTTCAATATTGGCTTTAGATATTTTGTTACTATTAAGATTCTTTTGAATATCACCCTTTCCATAAATGTATAAAGTTTTCAACGGCAGATAGTGGCTCAAAGGGGAAAAATAGGAATTACCGGTCATTGAAGGTTCCGGTGCTGATCAAACAAGACTGATGGTTATCTGCAAGCTTTTGATCATTTTAAAGCTTCTAAATATTATGTGCAAGTCTCTGCAGGAATTCCTGTAATATAATCATGTACTTTGTATCAGTATATTTATGCTATTTATTTGAACTGTGCGCAAACATTCTGATGATGGTTGAAATATTAAGGGTCTCATATTTTTGGTATCAGAGCAAGAAATTCTAGCAACAGGATAGTATATTGATATGGTCTTGATTTTGTAGTGACAGGACATATGCATAGAAAGAGGCACTAGAGAAGTGAATCACCCCGATTTGTGAACCATCCCTAAAGAAACAGTGAATACCCAAAGGCAACAAGTCCATACTGGAGGGTGGTACAAGGATGACACAAATATTGAGGGAGCAGGTTCAAGTAAGGCTAAAGGATGGGCCTCATCCTACTACAAAATAGCTAGCAGACTCATCAGTGGGTGACACTGATTAGCCATAGATAGATAAGCTAAATCCAAATCCGGATTCTATTACTGGTTCTAGAATTGGAATGGTATACTAGTTGCATGGTTTGTGACCAGATTAAGAGGTATTTGAGGACGTTCTGAGCATATATCTATATGTTGCCTGAGAGCATAACATCCCTATAGATCAACATACAGGGTACTTAGATAGTCTGATCCTAGTATAAGGTAAACAAGGTCTTCTGGAATTGGAGTACCCATATGATATTTGGATCCACACAATACTGTACTTCTTTCTAGACACAATATTATGGGCTGGAAGAAGAATGATTTTATGAAACAAGGTCATAAAGAAAAATTTAATTGATGACGTGGAACATAGCAGGGTACGTGTTTGAGTACATATATCAGTATTGATATGCATTCCACATATAGTATTTAGTTTGCCGGAGACAACTGGCATAATTTTTGAGATAAGGGTAGTCATAGGGTACCGATGGTTGAAAGCAGTTAAAGCCGGTATCTGCATATTTACACGGGTACATAAAGGTTAAGCATGCTCAACCCAAGGAAATCTCAGGATGGGTGACCCCCTAGGAAATCACATAACATGTTAGGTTATGACATGTATGGGGAGCAAGAACATGTTGTACAGTAATTCAAAAGCTGTATGTTGTACAAGCTTTCCCTGACTATTATAAACAACTATTATATGTTATTTCAGGAGTACCTGTGTACCTAAAAATTTATGAAATGATAGATATGCCCTTATGACTATGTGACATTTACCTCTTCCTTGTTTCCATATAGTGAAACATAAAGATGACGAAACCAAGAGGTACAGATGCTGGGCAGGGTTAAGAAGTTAGACTTGACCCAATACAGTAAATAATATGCATATTAACAGAATAGGGAATGATGATCAATGATCATAGGCATGAGTTGCGATAAATGCAGTAGAAACATCACATAGATAGGGATAATCCTAGTGAACAGGAAAATGAACCCATACAGTATGAGGAACATAAACAGGAGCCTATGCTTACACATGCTCTTAAGGGAGATACATTACAGACATGAGAAACATAGCTCAATAAATAAGGGTTACTGTTAACAGAGGCTGACACCCCTGTCTTCTCAGGAAAGTTAATTCCCAGTTGATAGAGGATTGGCTATAGACTTAGTGTCAACATTCTGATCTACTCAAGGAGTAGAGACGAACGTGAGACACACCTATGAGTGGTATTGGGGAAATCACGTATAAGCTTTGGCTTTCAAAGCTTAACTTGTTAAGTGTTGATTTCTCTCAAGATGGGATTTATCATATCCTAACAAAGTAGACATAGTATTGAGTGAAAGAACCCAAGAACTGTCACAGAGGAACACATATTTTGAGTTTAGTTAGGTGTTATAGGAGGTTATTGTAGAACTTCTATCAAATCATCTTGACATTATTAAAGTTCCCATAAGGAGATAAAACATCAAAGTGGTGCAATAGAAGCTACTATTAGACAATAAATTATCTAAGTGGGATGGTGAATTCATGTGTAACATTTGAGGACAATATGAGAGGTTAATATTCTCACTAGTATTCATTATCCCAGATCATGATTAGACCTGTGTGGTCTACAGTGACACAGTTGTAGGGCATATAGTGATTTGCCCTGTGCGGTCAGTAATAAGGTAGCCCCATTGAGCATGTTAATTAACCCCTTGATCAGGATACACCCTTGACATGGCCAAGAAAGTCCTGGTTGCATCGGTGAAAAGTACAAGTAGCCCTGTGGCCGAGAGGAGGTGCGTAAAATATGCTGCTAAGGTGGTGCGGTACACAGTAACACAATACAATAGTAAACCAACTCCATATGAGCATATTAAATGTAATATCCCAAATTTTGGGATTAGAAGCTTGAGAATAAGCCTGAATAAAATGGACTGCTAAGCCCCAGTTTAGCAAGAGTTCCAAGAATGAGTATTTGCTACCAGTGCATTTTTCTTGTGTGGCAATCTAGTTGTGTGACATTTTTAAATAGGAAAATGATTTCAATCCCTATGATATTTTCCAGTATGGAAGTTGTGTATTGAAGGAATAAAATGGACTAGATATAGAGTGTAAACCCGTACAGGGTAGAGTCGGATCCGGGTTTGAGATCCCACGCAAGTATTAGACTACAAGAGCATAATATGGATTTGCACAACAGTGCATCAGAACAAGCAGGATAATATATATGAAGGGATTACCAGAAAGCTCAATGGTAGGGGTAATTTGCAATGGAAAAGGCATACCCTATTTATAGTGATTAGAGTGACCACTACTTAGGAAACGTGTGCACCCTTTCTTGCTCTCCAAGACAGTAATTAAATTGATTGATTCTCAATCAATTTTCTAATTATGGTGATTTATTCCTTAATTCACAATCCCATAATCAATGACCGACTTATTTACCAAGCCACATTAATGCTGCCAAAATTAATGCTAATTGATTTCTTATTTGATAAGGTAACTTATGTTCTTAGTCAAATAGTCTGGCCCATCAAGGGCAGACTTGGACACAAAGTCCAACATCTCCCACTCACACTTGATGGGCCATCCATCGTGCGACTACATCTTCTTCTTGTTTCATACTTGGTGTCTGCCGTGACCACGTGGGCACAACATCTTCAGAACCTTTGGTGCTTGTGATACTAGAAATCCTTGATACCTGATCAGCATCAAAGGACACCCTTTGTGAACCTGTATATTGTTGCCTTATATGCACTAGGTCTATCCATACACTCAACTCATGGCATATCTGATCCCTCTCGAGTCATAGTTTCTCTTGTTTTTGATCTTCACCCAAATTGCCTACTATGCGCGTGGTATCCATACTTACTGGTTTTCCTTATAACCTGTATGGGACATGTCATAGATGCCATAGCAAAAAGTGTACTTAAAGATAGACTTTCATTTTTGACTAAAAACATTGATCTGTCCTGACTTGGTTGCTTTCCTAGCTTTTAGCAATATGATCGAATCATGTGTGATCATGAAGCTTCAGCTAAAGTAGCTAGCCCTAAGTCAGGCTATCATGTTGCCTGCCTAAGTCCTGAGGGCATCGTAAAAGGATTTTTCCTTCTTGGGACTCACACTGTAATGAACCAAGAATCTTTCACCTACGTCCCATATTGCAGTCATTCTCTCAAGCATATGCAGCATGAATTGCATTCTATGGTGATTTTACAGTGGTGTACGTCGATTTTATCTTTATCTTTCACCGTATAGACTTTAGTTCAAAAGCACTTAGCATTGGAACCAAAACTTCTTTTTACAATCAATCCCTTTTGGAACCTTATTTGTAAAGAGAGTCCTTTGCATGGCTATAGGTCTGATGATACCTCCTATGTAATTATGCCTCAATCCATGACGTATGTATATACATGTGGATCTCATCTTAGTTCATCTGAGGTGACTCAAGCACAAAGATCTACCTTACCCATCTCATTGTGATCATTTGCCTGTCTTATCGTCCCATACCCATGCAAATCATAGGATACGAACTATACTCATTTGTTACGGCTTTAAGCCTTTTCCACCTAGTCATTAAGTCACTTTCCCCCTTCTGGGGATCACTCAAAGTACCATAGATTCATTACGCACAATCGATAGCTTCCGCTGTAATCGCAAATCTTAACTTTCATTGTTTTCCACTTTGCTTTCGCTTACCCTATATTTACTTTCCCATCATTACCCTCACCCGTACACCCACCAATGACTCCACTAGTGGTAATCGGGACCCTTGGGTTTCAATAACAATATCGAGTCTCTCCGGAATCTCAATATCTTCTATCCAAAGTATCCTTCTATCACAGTCCACCCTGCCTACACTCCACCCGTATACCCCCTCCGAGGGCTCAGCCGATGGCAGTGCACTTGGCATGGTGTATACTTTCATTGTCGCACCCCACCCGTATCCCTCAACAGGGTCAGCCAGTGGCGGTGCCCACCCTGCCTACACCCCACCCGTATCCCTCAACAGGGTCAGCCAGTGGCGGTGCCCACCCTGCCTACACCCCACCCGTATCCCTCAACAGGGTCAGCCAGTAGCGGTGCGCTTGGCGTGGTCACATTTACACATTACTTTACGGTCTTTACATTCCATACGGTACATCATCGGCCGATGGTAGAGATGACCAACGTCAAACCCTACAACGGCTCACGTCGACATGAACACTCTGTCAGTTACACTTTCTCGAGCTTCATCACATTCACTTCGTTTAGGCTTCTATCTCTTTATCTATGCTTTAACAATGTTAAATTAATTTAATAGGAGTCCCAAAGGAATCTCCCATTACCACTAACAACATTCACAATATCTATTTGTTCGTTCCAGACTTTGGCCCAATTCAATTCGAATCATTCCAAGCCGTATGACTTCTTATCTCAAGAAAACCTATCCATTATGGGATTCATTACAATGCACCATCACTAAGAGCCAACCTTTCCGTAACATTAGTCTATGAGTCAACATCATGGCGGCTGCAATCTACGGTTCATCGTCAAGGTGGCTGCACTCTATGGTTTGTCATCACGGCAGTTCCACACTAGGGTTTGTCGTCATGGTGGCTTCACACTACGATATGGTACTCTCCGTAGGTAGCCCTTTGCGATCAGACTTCCCCTAGGTAGCTCTCTCCGATCAGAACTCTCCGTAGGTAGCCCTTTCCTATCAGAATTCTCTGCAGGTAGCCCTTTCCAATTTAAATTCTCTGTAGATAGCGCTTCCCAGTTGGTTGTCTCTAGATGAAGGTGTCATTGTATTAAGAACTCAGAAGCCATTCACTTTTCCCATTCTCTATCCTTCTTTTCACAAACAATACCGGAGCTTCCCATGGTGACACACTGACTCGAATGAGTCCCTTCTCGAATGACTCTTCCACTTATTTCTTCAATTCAACCTTTTCATAAGGCCATTCTATGTAAGGCTTTGGATATCGAACTAGCTCTAAGCACTATTTCCATTGGAAATTCTACTTCCCTTTCTGGAGGTAATCCACCGTCTACCAATCAATGCCCAGAATACCCTCTATTTGGTGCAGAGGTAAACAAATCAACAATGGTAGACTCCAACCCTTCCATGGTTATAATACTATTTAGACAAGCTTTCGCCGTCACAGACTTAACACCCATAGGTGTTGACACAACAATATCAATTGGCAATCTATGAACATACAATCCTAGGAACTTTATACACTCATAGACTATAAACTAATGACTAGCACCCGAATCAATCAAAATTTGCAATACACTACCATTGAGAAGAATAATACCTTGGATCAATTCGGGGGATTTCCTTGCCTCTTCATGGGTCATAGCGAACACTCTAACTTGACTCTTAGGCCTTGACTCTACCGGTCGCCCTTTGCAATCTTTAGCCATATGTCCGGGCTGCTTGCAGAGGAAGCACACCCATTGCCCTTCACAATTTCTATTAGCATGTGCTCTATTACACCGGGGGCATACCCACTGTGGTAACTATCCCTGATTCCCACGATCTCCACCTTGGTACGGTTTCTTACTACCGTCCTTGGATGAGAACTCTTGGTCTTTACATTTCTGGGATAAACTTCCCTTACCAATGTCACCCCGACCACCACCCTTACTTGGGTTAATATCTCTCAAATTGTTCTCGGTGATCCGGTACTCTTCCACCGCTTTGTTGAACTTGTCAAACTGCCAGGCGGCCAATCTTTTCTTCAACTCCCTCCTTAAACCCCGGATTAGCTGTCATAGCTCCACTCCTCATCATCTTTGTACTGGAGGTAGGAGGAATACCGGGATAAACGAACAAACCGAGACAAGTACTCGTCAAAGGTCTCATCGTCCCCTTACTTTATCTTTAGAAACTCTGACTCTTTCTCTATTCTCACAGACTTAGGGAAGAATTTGTCATTGAACTCTCTTTGAAACACTTCCCAAGTCACTTGCACATTCCAAGCTCGCATGGTCATGGCAATGTTTCGCCACCATCGGTCTGCATCTCCTTTTAGCTTGTAGATAGCTAGCTTTGCTTTCACCTCCGATAGGCACTCAAGCACCTCGAAGATCTTCTCTAGCCTCATTATCCAATCCTCCGCTGCTTGAGGGTCAAATATTCCTTTAAACACAGGAGGCATGTGTTTGCAGAATTTGGACACCCAAGAATTAAGGTCTCCATCATTATGAGCCGGCACCCCATGTGACCCTTGATTATGCTCAATATGAGGTGGGGACTCTTGAGGTCTATGCGATCCCTCAGCTGTCTCTTCTCTAGTCTCTACATGAGTAGACTGGAGCCTTTCCTCATTTCTCTTAGCTCTTTCTTCCCTGAGCTCTTCCCTTAGCTCACGGATCATGTCTCTTTGCTCTCTTATCAATGTCATCATCTCTTGCATCGGATCAGGAGGATTATCATTGAGCTCTTCCACCACCAAACCCGGTTGTCTATTTCTAAGGCGAGCCATTATTCTCTTCAGTCTACAATGATTCACCCAGTCAGAAATCACCATAGAAGTATACACATATTCCTTAAACACTTATATACCAATCAATAATAGGAATATTCATGTGTATACAACAACTATCAACAATCACTTAACACTCAGGCAAATAACTAGGGCAACTATCCTAGCAATTCCTACAAATGCCAGGAAAACCGCTCTAATACCACAAATGTAACCCCCTTCGATAATCAGGCCGGGATTAACGTTTAAGCACATTTAATTATCGAATAAGAAATCCAGAACAATTAAAAACTTTTTAAAACACCTGTACAAATGGATTTCCATTCATTTCATTCATTAAAACAAATGGCCTGTTTGGTCTGTTACATATACAATATCAGAATAAGCATAATTCCCGACGATCACCCGGGATAATAACATTAATCCAAAGGTCTATACAGGCATCATTGCCCATCTCAGTATCCATACCGGGGATTACACAAAACTATAGTACTATGATCTATACAATATATTTACAATGATCCAAAATGATAACCAATTCGATGTTAAGCCAAAATATTTAACTAAGACTACCGCTGGTAGTCCTAATCGTCCTGTGCCACTTGCTTGCTTTTCGATCCACTTGCCCTGGCTAAAAATGTTATTTGGAAAGAATGAGATTCTAGAGAATCCCAGTAGCAACAGTTTATTTATATGATGCATATATACAAAGCAAGTCACATATATCACAATGCAGCAATCAATATTCGAGACCGGGCTTTCGCCACGTTCCCTTCATTACATTGGAGGTCGGGCTTACGCCACGCCCCATCACTTTATCAATATTCGAGTTCGGGCTTTCGCCACGTCCCCTTCACTTTCACTGTAATCGAGTCCGGGCTTTCGCCACGTCCCCTTCACTTTACTGTATTCAATGACTAATGCAAACATGCAATGCAATACACATGATATAGGATAAAGTGTCACTACCTTTGTCTTTCCTTCCTTGAGCAGGCATAGGCCTTCTATGCTTCGGGCAGATATCAAATCCTAAAGCCATAATTAAGGACGAAACATTATTCTCTATTCCAATACTCAATTAACTCTTCAACTCTTAGATTTGGTTATCAATAATGACCCTTAAGAAGCCACAAATGCCTCTAAATAAACCCCTAAAAGGTTGGGAAACAATAGGGTGAAGATCTCTTTTTGAAAACAAGAAGTGCTGGAACACAGGCTTGGGCCGCGGCTCACCCATCCTTGGGCTGCGGCCCGAATCAGGCCAGAAAGGTTTGGGCCGCGGTCCGCCACCTTGGGCCGCGGCCCAGAGATTTCCTGACTCTGGGCTGAACTTTGAAAAACCATAACTAATTCTAGAAAATTCGAAACGGAGTGATTCCAAAGCCAAAAGAAATTTATTTGAGTCCTCTTTCAACGAAAAATATGGCTTATAACTTAAAATCATCACAAAAATACAGAATCACCCAAAACCCAACATTACTCCAAAACAGAGTTCTGTTTTTGTACCAAACTTTGGCAAAGCATAACTCTCAGAATACCAACCGAAATGACATAAAATATATATCCATTTTGAAGCTTGGGATGTGAACGTTAAGACTGGAAAGTTTCACAATTTTCTGAAATCATTTGGTCACTCAAAACGTCAACACAAATAAACTGTCCAGACAGAGTTCACATTGACAGCATTTTCCAACTTTTCTACCAAAGTGTTCAATGACTCCAAAATCATTAACCAAGCTTATTCCCATACAATTTTCCCCAAGGAACACAATGGTAGCCTCAAAATGACCAAATTCATACTCTAACAACATGCTCTGTTTTGACTAACACACCAAAACCAACACAAATATCCCAAACTTTACTTTTAATGATTCAAACCAATCCATTTGTCCAAAAGACATCATAATACACCATTTCCATTATCACAACATGCCAAACTCACTAAGACCCTAATTTTCGAAAATAGGGCATAAATTTCCAGAAAAATCAATGCTCACCAAGATCCACAATATATATATATCAAAAGGGAGATAACACTCACCTCTTTCACTTTGCCAAAGAGATTTCTTGATTCTTCAACTTTCACAATCTCTTGAGGTCATAAACTACCACCAATGAACACATTTCAACCATCACAATGAAGCTCTTCATTCAAGGATCAATATTAAAGAAGGGAGTTTGAGCAATAGAAGCCATTTTCCCTACCTTTTTGCAAGCTTTTCCTCTTCCTCTTTGCTGCAAAAATGTCGACAGAAATGGAGAGGGAAGAGAGAGAGAACGAGAGAGAGAGATGGAGGTGGAGTGAAGAAGAAGCACAAATGATTATACTCCCTCCATTTCAGTTTTTTTCTGCGCAAGTGAGGGAAGAGAGGAGAGAGAAATACATTTTTTTTTATCTTATTTGACTTTTCTTTACCTTCTTCTCACACCCACTTTGCCACATGTCAATTCTTCATTGGCTCCCATAAAGGTAAACCACCAATTAGCTACTTTAACCCCTCTATTAGCCATTTAATCCCACTTCTCATTTCTCTCTTAGCTAGTAATTAATTTTCTCTATTAATCACTAACTAATTGCCCAACAATTTCATCCTTTAAATTTCCATCAATTATGACATACAAATAATATTGTCATCAATATACATTAATTCAACTTTAATCCAATAATTATCCTCAATAATTATCATTAAGCCTTAATCAAAATTTGGGGTGTTACACAATACATTACATTCTACACATGCTCGAAGCATTTACATGCTTAACAAATGGGTTTCTGGCAATGGGCTTCATAAGGGGATCAACTAACATCTGATGAGTGGAAAGGTATTGAACGATCACTTCTTTCTTAGTGATCATGTCTCTTACAAAATGATATTTAATGTCTATATGCTTTGTCCTACTGTGGTCCTTAGCATAGGCTATTCGGCTTGACTATCGCAATGTATCAGAATAACACCCTCCTTTCTGTCTTTTATTCCTATACGTTCTAGATATCTCTTAAGCCATACAACTTCTTAAACAGTGGCAAAACAAGTTATGTATTCAGATTCCATGGATGACAAAGCCACACAGGTTTGTTTCTTGCTGCTCTAGGAAATTGCTCCATTGTTTAGGAGGTACGCAAACCCTAAGGTGAAGTATCGTTCATGTATATCTCCCGCCCAGTCGACATTAGAGTATCCTACTAGATGCATATCTCTACCTTGGTAACATAGTTCACAATCCATGGTTCCCTTTAGGTACTCATTATTCTCTTCACAGCTTCTCAATGCTTATTCCAGGGTTGGATTGAAAACGGCTCACAAGTCTGACCACGAAGCATATGTCTGGTCTAGTACAGAGCATAGTGATACGAGTTCAGATGATCAATTAAATAGTGCAAGTATACACTGTCGTAATCAAGTAATATAGAAGTAAGTAGAGTATCGTTCCCACGAGGATTGAGCACTAAGTACCAAAATGGGTAATTTTAACTCTATTTAGTCGATCGATTAGTTGGTGATTGAGAGTACAAAATAAAAGAAAGACAATTAAATATGAATGCAGATGATATGAAAGCAAATATGAGAAAAAGCCCTAGGGATTAGATTTCACTTCACAAATTCCGGATTGAATCACTTATCTATTCTAGCCCAATTTATTCCACATGATTGATAGTCGAGTTTCCCTAATTTAATTACTAGCCTCTTCCAAGGTCAAGCAATTCTATAATCAATTGCTAATCCAATATATTCTTATATGAATTTAAGCAATTAATCATGCATTAGGATTTATGGAACTCAGTAAGACTACACAACTCATATGAATATATTCCTATTTCATATGCAAGTCATGGTTTTAATTATAGGGTCTACACACATGTATCTCCTTCCAGTCTCAACATGTATATTGAAATCATTTAAAAGATGGCCAGTCAATCAAAAGCATTAAGAATAATAATTAAAACTCAATCATGAAGTAGAAATTTAAACTAGATTTAATAAGTTAGGATTCAATCCGTCATTAGTAAGCTACATCATCACCCTAGGAAAATGAAAGTTTAGCACATGATGAAATTAAAAACAAAACCAAAATAAATTGACATTATATAAAACTAGAATGAAATCCTCATAAATACTGCATAAACTTGAATATTAAATTCTCAAACATAAATATACAACCAAAAGATGAATGAAAGATGAAGAAATCAAGCCGTCCATTTAGGAGGTAAAACCTTCCATATAGGCGGTATGCAAAATGTAATAAAATCCTAAGCCTTCCAAGATGGAGGCATGCAAAAAGTAATACAACTAGTGAGTTAAAACGCACAACTAGTGAGAAGGTATCTTCATAATTTATCCCTTCTCGCTGGGTGTACCCCTTAGGCACCAAGTGTGCTTTGGATTTGTCAATTGATCCATCTACCTTTCGTTTATATTTGAGAACCCATTTGTTCCCAAATGGCTTTCAGTCTAGTAGCAAGTCAATCAATTCCTAAACTTGGTTAGCTTTCATGGAATTCATTTCCTCTTCTAGGGCCTTTTGCCATTTTTCCTTAGCAGGTCCGGTTAGAGCTTCTTTAACACTTTTTAGATCTTTATTATCTTCTGGATTGACAATAAGTACTTCCCCTTCAATGGAGAAGCGTCTTCTAGGGATCCTATCCCTTTGGCTTCTCCGAGGTAGGAGCGCTTCAGGATTCTCTTCCTGTGATTGATCATCATTTCCATGCTGTGAAAATGACTTATTTCTCCCACTTGGGTCAGTGATATGAGGAGTGCCTTCAACTTCCTCACTCTCAATAGAGTTTCAATTTGGTTAAGGCTTCCTCTGCTAGGAAAATCTACTTTTAGGAACACTGCATCTCTTGACTCTACCTCAATCATTGAGTCATTCTCATTTTCACCAATGAAGACATATCCTTTTGATTACTTGGAGTATCTTATAAAGATACATTTCTTGCCTCTAGATCCCAACTTTCCATGTTTGTGAGATGAGTCGTGTATATAGGCTGCCAATCCCCATGGTCGTAAGACACTTAATTAGATCCGGCTTATGTCCTATCCATAGCTCATAAGGCGTAGAAGTGACTGATTTGGAAGGCACTTGGTTAAGTATGAATGTCACAGTCAACAATGCGTCGCCCCAATATGAAATTGGTAGTTCAGCTTGTGACATCATTGACCTAACCATATCGAGAAGAGTTCTATTCCTTCTCTCGTTCACCCCATTTTGTTGAGGAAAGCTAGGGATGGTCAGCTTTCTGAGAATTCCTTTTTCATCATAGAGCGTTTTGAACTGTTCTGAGATATACTCTCAACCTCTATCAGTTCTTAAGGCTTTAACCATGAAGTTTAGTTGATTTTCAACTAGATTAAGGTACTTCCTAAGCATTCTAAAGATTTTGACTTGTGAGAGATCAAGTATACATGTCCATATCATGAAAAATCATCGATAAATGTAATGAAGTACCACGCTCCATGTCGTGCCCTCACACTCATAGGTCCATAGATATCCAAGTGTACCAGTTTGAGAGGATGTTCTGCTCTAGTTGCCTTTCCGAAAGGTTTCCTTATGCTTTTGCCAGAAAGGCAATACTCACAGAGACATTTCCTTTTTTGACACTTCTCCTAGCAATCCTTCATTTGCTAGTTTGGTCATGCGTTCTTAACCAAAGTGTCCTAATCTGGCATGCCATGTATCATAATTATCATTAGATAAAATCGCATATCAATGACTAGAATTAAAATCATAATTCATTAAAACAAAGAAAGCATCCAAAATACAACCAAATTTGAAATAATCGGTCTAATTTGAAATGTCAACAACTTGATCATGAAAGTTAACATTAAAACTAAATTTAACTAAAGAAATAACAGACATAAGGTTTCGTCAGATTTCTGGAGCGTAGAGGACATCTTGCAAAATTAGGGTTCGCCCGTCTTGTAAAGTCAATTTATAGGTGCCAATCCCTTTGACTTCTACTATCACATTATTCCCAATGTAAAGCCATCTGCTTCAAGCTGGTAACCTGTGAAACTTCTTGAAGTTCTCACTATCTCTGCTCACATGGTATGTGGCCCCTGAGTCTACAACCCCATAGGATTAGCCTCAGCTATAAAGGTAGTACTAGAAACAAAAGCAAAATGAGAAGGGTTATCACATAGTACCTTGTTCTTCTTAGGGCAATCTTTTACGAAATGGTCTTTCTTTTCGCAAGAGTAACACTTGACCTTGGAAAGGTCTTGCTTCTTTGAGGGTTTCTTGTTCTTCTTGAAGGCATTCTTATCCTTCTTTGCCCCTGGGTTCCCCTTCTTCTTTTAGGGTCCCTTGCCTTTATTGGGCTTCCGCTTCTGGAATGAAGCTCCTTTTTCTTCAGTTAAGAGTGCTTGACCATTGGTCTTTGCACCGTACATACAGTCATCCTTCAATTGGATGTGACGAGCAACATCAGCAAAAGTCTTGATGGTGTTGTTGTGAGTTATGGTGTGTTTCATGTGATCCCAACTTGTAGGGAGTAAACTCACAATAGCTTGCACTTGCTATACTTCAGAAAGGGTTCCTCCTACCTCGATAAGTTCCTTTATCATATTCTATATTTTCCTCAAATGCTGCCTTATGGTAGTGTTTAGACCCAGCTTATAATTGTCAAGCTTGATGGTGATTCTCCTAAGTCTCATATCAGAGTACCATCAAACTCCTCTTTCAGCGTTGTCCACATGGCAGAGGCTGTGACATGTCCCTCAAATTGACATATCACATCATTGATTATTGAAATAAGCATTGTGATCTCAGTGATGATATCTTTTCTTTTCCTGGTTGTAAAAGTGTCATGTTCCCTTCGTGATGCATTAGCATCGGGTTGCTGAAGCACATTCGTCAAGACGTCCATGACATCATGTTCCTCTAAGACATATGAGATCTTATGGCGCCACATGCCGAAGTTCTCACTATGCAGCTTGTCTCCTCTAACAAGATCAGCAACAAAAGTCTTGCTTGTCATTTAAGCCATTTTTCTGTTACATAGACATGCATTTTCATTAGGTATGCAATTTCATTTTTTTTGGAGATACTATCTCTCGTTTAAGTAAGAGGAGAAATTAATAGAATGAGAGTTTGCTAGCTTCGTGTTCAGGAATCAACTAGGTTGACTCCCATCCCACTCATTATAGTTTACCGCTCATTTTTCTTAATTTCTATTCTTATTCAAACATATCCCCATAATTGTTTTCTCAAGAAAACACAATTCCAGAAAAAAAAACATCATAAAGCATCATAAGCATGCTCCTACTCAAATAAAGCATCATAAGCAAGTAGAATAAATAATTCCAAAAACAATTTATTCATTAAGCAATAATCCATGAAAGGTTCATATAAGTTGCAATGAAAAAAAAAATCAGAAACAAGCAAACTATAACATGGATAATCAAGTTTTAATAACGGGGTACATCAATACCAAAATCTAGAAAGGTTCTCCTAGCCATAGCTCTATGAGCTCCTACATCTATATTGTTTATGCCTTTTTTGAAAACGTCTTTCCAAAATCCTAGGCCATGGAGATGACCCGTCTTTGTCACTTGCTCACGGTATTCCACCATAGCTTTTGAATAGAACTGAGCGTCACTGGCATTAGTGACTTGTCTACCATACCCACAAATGACCCC
Source organism: Inga laurina (assembly GCA_963855925.1). Classification (NCBI taxonomy): domain Eukaryota; kingdom Viridiplantae; phylum Streptophyta; class Magnoliopsida; order Fabales; family Fabaceae; genus Inga; species Inga laurina. The sequence goes on from OY979713.1 coordinate 11,319,542, forward strand.
ATGACACTCTTGATTTAAACATATTTATCAGCATCTTTTTTAGCAAGAGATTTGATTAGAACACTAGTTCTTGTCTATTGACCTCTTCCTCTTCAAACTCATCAAATATGAACTTCACTTTCTCTTCTTGCTTCACCTCGTCAGGTGTGTTGGAGTCTTGTAGTGACAAAGGGGGACCCTACTTGTTGGTGCTCCTAACTTCACTTGAGGTCTTCACCTCTTTTTCATCATCAAAAGTAGGAGAATATTCAAGAGGAGTCCCATCAAAGGAACAGTCAGTCTGTATACTTACCATATTTGATTAATAATTGTTCATCATAAAGAAAAACAATTTTCAGAACTTATTTAAAATAATTTAGGGTCAAAATACACTCAAAAACGTATATAAAATGTTCTGAATAATTTTCAAAAACAGACAAAAAATATACTATTTTGAAGATCATGAATTTACAAATTTTTAGGGCCCAAAAAATCCCAAAAATACCCCTATATATGCCCCCTGAAGGTTGCTGGGAAAAAATTCATTAAAAAATAGGAGACTGGGAAGTTCCACTCTCAGGTGTGGTGCGTGTCTCTCATGCACCGCCTTAGGGACCTGATTTTGACAAGGTGTCAAAACCAATGGACTTGTCTCGGTGCACTGGGTTCGATGATGTCCTTGATTGGCCCATATGGCCTTGGGGTGGGCCCTATGGGCCACAGACGCACGCCGCCTCAAAAGTTTTTTTAAATAATAAAATAAATTTTTTTGGAGATCGGGTTGGGCCAGTTCGGGTCAGTTGAACCGGCCCATTGTCCTTTGAATTGGGTTCGGCCTGTTCGAGTTACTTGGTTGAAACGCAGCGCCCCCACTGGCTGAAACGACGTCATTTCGGCCTACCCCAAACGTCATCGTTTCACTTATTGAAACAACGCATTTCAGGGGTTCTGGCTAAAGCGATGTCGTTTTAGCCCCCTGGGTCATCTTCTTCTTTGGCCGGGTCACAAAGCTCCGGTGGGTCTGTTGTGACCCGCTCGGCTTTGATCCCTTATATCTCCCAAGTTTGACCTTCATTTCAAGCTATTCCGGTGCTGTTGGAACTGTATCCTCGAGTACTTTAAGTTCATCACCTCTTTTCACACAGAGGCTCATGTTTTTGAAGACCTAATTCTTGAAGCTTGTTGGTGACCATCGGATTCACATAGAAAGCACGATCTTTCTCTTTCTTCTTACATTTTATGATCTCATACACTTAGTTATATGTTCAAGTTGTTGTTTTTCGGATTCACATAGATTCCAGAATCAAAACGACATTAAGAGGGAAACCAAGAAGAGAGAGAGAGAGAGCATATTGTAATGTAAGAATTTTGAGAATAGATGAACATGCTTCACAAGAATGGTCATTAAATAGAAACAAAAATGCAATACTTGATCATGTGAGTACATGTGAATAAAAAAAATTATTGCAGAGGAGAGAGAGACGAAAGGAAAGAGAGGCATAGGTTCATATTGCATGCTTCATGGATAGGATATTAATATAAAGAACATGTAGATACACAGAGTAGCAGTGAAAGAATAAGAAAAATAATATGAACATGTGCAAAGAGGGAAAAACAGAAAAATATATATATACGCAGGCGTAGTAATTTTTTTTCACATACATACACGTATATATTAAAAACATGGCAGAATACACATCGCATACAGCCACAGGATCATGTAGTCTCTGATCCTAATGAAAGAATAAAATGGACAAGATATAGAGAAGAATTGCATACCGGGTAGAGTCGGATCCGGGTTTGAGAGCCCACGCAAGTATTATACTACAAGAGCCTAATTTGGGTTTGCACAGCAGTGCACCAGAACAAGCAAGACGGTCGATAAGAGGGGATTACTAGAAAGCTCAATGGCAGGGGAAATTTGTAATGGAAGAGGCACACCCTATTTATAGTGATTAGAGTGACTACTACTTAGGAAACGTGTGCACCCTTTCTTGCTCTCTAAGACGGTAATTAAATTGATTGATTCTAAATTAATTTCCTAATTATGGTTATTTATTCCTTAATCCACAATCCCATAATCAATAACTGACTTATTTACCAAGCCATAATTAATACTGCCTGAATTAATGCTAATTGATTTCTTATTTGATAAGGCCACTTATGTCCTTAGTAAAATAGTCCAGCCCATCAAGGGCGGACATGGACCCAAAGTCCAACATGTATTGATAGTTCATATAGATCATTTGGAGCTGTACATAATGAGTTGTGTATTTTTGAAGCTAGCCCAGTGATACTAGTGATTTTCAGTGGCAACATCCAAAAATAATAATTTTGGGAATCACAAACTTTCAGTTGGCTAAAGGCTATATTTTTCCTTACAAATAGAATTAAAAAGGGTCACATAGCCTTTGGAACCACACCAATTGGATCTCTATAATATTTACTAAGGAGGTGATGAAGGATATTTTAAAGGAGTATTTATCTCTTTCATTAGCCTCATTTTCGGCCAACACTTCAAGAACTAAGAGTGAGAGAGCAAGCCATATGAATAGAGAGCAAGAACAAAGAGGAGCAAGAATTCAAGCGAAGACAAGCAAGCAAAATCAAGAGGAAGGATAAAGAATAGAGAGAGGGCAGAGGTGCATAGAGAGAGAAAGTTTGAGAAATCAATAGGATTTGATATCTACCCAAAGTGCAAGAAATCAGTGCAAGAACAATAATGGAAAGACCAAGGTAGTGACTCTTCTCTTGTATCATGTGTAATGCTTTGTGTGCATGTTCATATCATCCATTGTTACGAATATTAATAATGCCAAGAATGTTATGAATGTTACGAATTGTCAAGAATTTCAAGAATGTCAAGAATGTACGACTATTATGAATGCTAGTGTGATGATTGTTTACATGCTCTGTTAAATTATATGTCATATAAGTGAAATATTACTACTGAGATTCATATGAATCTCACTATTTCCAATGATTAATCTATAGTAAAGGCAAGCTGCTCAAAGGGCAAGCATGTAAGAAAGGATGGCTAAAGCATGTAAATAAAAGCTTAGGACTTTTTTTAGCTATTTCATTTTGAAGAATTGTATATAACTTACATGATGTCTGTGTATATAAGTACACTGAAAGACTAGTACTCATAGCAGTGGAAGACGTACCGATTGCATACCCAAATATTAGTATGTAACCCAGGTAAAGGACTAAGAATGAATAATAAAGATTAGAGTCGATGAGTAGTAATGAAGTTGCAAACCACTGAATGACACTTTCGCAAGAATTTTAAAATTATTTTGAAAAACTCACTCAACTATAAGTTTGAATTCTATCTTGAGATTAGGAATTTAAAACGATTTTACGAAAATGATTCGAATTTATTGTGTACAAGTTAATCCGATCAATTATGAGAATAAGGCGTTACAGTTTTGGTATCAGAGGAGTGATTTGGGCAATGGAATTGTCTACTCAAAGATACAAGTCCAATTAGAGCAAAGGGTTCTAGCTATAGGTTATATTCTTTACTCATGTGAATAGTATAGTGATTCCTTATTAGTGCTACTATAATTGGGAGTTACAGATAGCTAGGGACCCTATTTGTTAATCATTTTGCTAAAGGAAGGGGCAACGGTCTATATAGAAGAAGTGGCTTTACTTGACAGGGATGTTAGAATGCCCAGTCCTAGTAAGGATTCCTTTACTGGAGATAATGACAATGAGACCCTAAAGATAAAAGCATAAGCACAGGATTCAGATTTTGTTGCTAACTCTAGGGCTCCTGATATTATGTTAGAGTGTGACCTAGATTTTTCCTTTGTGTTATGAGAACACATAGAGGGTCTATACCAAGAAACTGGAAAGGCTTATATTTCCCTGAGGGGACAGTATCTAGCACTTTTAGGTAGAATAACATGGTATACTGTAATCGAGGTATATGTGGGATACTGATGCCCATAGATATACAGGTCGATACAAGCACTAATGCCTCGAATACCATTAGAACTCCATGGTTAAGCGTACTTAGGCAATAGTAATTCTGGGATGGGTGACCCCTGGGAAGTACCTTGGGTTTTGAAGCCTTTTTAATTAAAGGTATTGAATCCTGATTAGAAGTTCTTAAATGACATAAGGATGATTAAAGGCATGGAAATGATAAGGCAAGTATTGATTTTTAATCTGAACTATTTATGTTGCAGTGAGTACTGCTAAGAAAAGTTCACTTGATGAGGTTATGGAAACTCGAGGTATGGTAATTTTTTTAAGGTTTCTCTATACTAAGTGATGATATTAGTTAGTTATGATATACAGTACTGCATGATGATTTTTAGTATGTAAGTTGGGTATGATTGAGGAAGAACGATCTCTGACTCAATTAATTTTGAGGTTATAGATCCAGTATGAAATTAGAATATGGATTGTAATCCAAGAATCAATGTTGAGCCTTAGGTTTGCAAGAACACTAAAATGGCTCAGAGTTGTTTGAAGTGTAGAATATAGTTAAGAATGATATGTTATGATATTTGCACAATGATTGTGGTGATTATGCCATATATCGATCCTAGAGATTCTGATATGATGATACTGAAGGTTAAGGATAGGTTTGAATCAGATCTAAGCTGAAATAATGCTTAGGTCAAAAGGTGAATCGGGTTGTGTAACCCCCCTTCATAATTATAATTCGAAATACATGATTAAAATGAATTAGAGAACAACGGATAATCAAACTCATTTAAAATCTTATCTTCCTGATAGGGTTTTTACAAATTCCTTCAAAATCCAATTCACCTGGTCTCATATTCACATTTCGAATACAATTACTTTGCAAAGATAAATCACATTCATATAAATATTAAAGTGCACAATACAATCCCGGCAATCCCAGGTTCATATCTTTACTAAGGATTCATAGGGCACATTCACCCATTACAATTTCTCAAATAAGGGATTACACAATATCATCTCAAATACATATCCAAATATACATCCATAACATATATAGTTATCCCAACCAACAACTGATAACCAACTACCAAACTCAAATGCCCTAAGGAATCCTCTCCACCCTTGGTTGCTTACTCCCTCCTCGAGCCACCTGTCCTGTCTAAATTTTTGGTAGGGGAGGGTGAGATTCGAGAGAATCTCAGTAAGAAAACAATACTAATAGGCATGCAAGATAAGTGTTTAATGCATGACATGCTTGCATTACATAAACTCATTCTCACATAATGACATATCTGCATGCTCAATGTTTCAAACAACATACTTATGGCCATAGCATAAATAGAAACAGACCTCCAATCATTCATATATGTTTCACATAATCAAGCAAAGCAATAATATAAATCAATAGACCAATACAAATATCAAATACATGCAAGAGAGGTAAGTTCCCTACACTTGTTCTTTCCACATGTGTTCCGGCATAAGTTGCTCACGAACTGGGTGAATATCGAACCACATCAGGATGAATATCGAACCCTACTAACCAAATCAAGGACATAAGGTTATTCTCTATTCCAAATTCTTACTTTGATATCACTTAAAGTAGGTTTTCATTCACAACATTTAGGTGGCTAATAATAAGCTCAATGAAAGCATAAAAGGATTGGAAAATACTAGGTTGGAAACCACTTTACAAAATCACAAAGTGCTAAAAATAGGGGTTGGCTGCAGCCAAGAATTTTTTGGCTGCGGCCAAAACCTGCACAAAATGTTTGGGCTGCAGCCAAGGAAACTTTGAAAAATCATAATTAATTCTAGAAATATTGAAATAAGGTGATCCCAAAGCTTAATGAAATCTATTTAAGTCCAATTTATTGGAAAAATATGGATCAATGTTGTTCATAATAAAAAAAATACATAATTGCACAAAATCTAACACTGCTCCAAAATAGATTCCAGTTTTAATCCCAAGCTTTAGAAAATAATAACTCCCAGCTCACAAAATGAAATGACATGAATTATATGTCCATTTTTGAAGCTTGGAATTTGAAATTTAAGACTAGAAAGTTTCATATATTTTAGACATCATTTACCCATTCAAGAAGTCTAGACAAATTGACTGCCTTGTACAAAGTTCACACTGAACAGAATTTTAGGTTTTTCACAATGGCTTCTAACGGTTCCAATTTCACATTAAACACCATTCCCATATAAATTTTCATAAGGATTCCATTGGAAACACCAAATTCAACTCACTTTGACATGTTACACGATAACCACAATGTAATACCCCAAATTTTGATATTTGAGGCTAGAGAATAAGCCTAGAATAAGTGGACTGCTAAGCCCCAATTTAACAAGAGCTCAAATTTATGCCTTAATGATTCTTATGTATTTGGGGTATTAAAGAGAGTAAAACGGACCCTTTTGGAGAGTATGATGTGATTTGCGATTCGTATGTGTTATGAGTGTTAGAGCAAGTGTTTCACCCAAGAGGGGGGTGAATTGGGTGATCATAAAAATTTCGTTGCAAATATAAAATTTGACGTTGAAATTAAAACAGGAAAGAGTAAGGAGAAATATCACCGAAGTGTACACCGGGAGTTATACTGGTTCGACCACAACCACTTTGACCTACGTCCAGTCCTCAGAGCTTCTCTGAGAGTTTCACTATAACTTCCAAGATTCAGTGGGTTCTTGGCACCTCAGTACAAACAAGTTCCTTCGCCTGGACACTCACTCCCCCTTACAAGTTGTAATCCAATCCCAACTCAAGGTTCCACAACCTTAAGTTACCTCAATAACAAATATTGAGTTTGAATGAAATATCTCTCTCACAGAGTGAATAAGAATCACTGAAGCATAGAATTACAAGTATAATGTAAAACAGAGTAATGAACTTGATGATTCGTTCGTGAGTGTGTTCTTGTTCTTTTCTTTGTTTAGATGTTCCCATATATATAGATACGTTGGCAATGATTGCTGGAACATATTTCTTCATGCCCGTTCGAGTATGCGCAGTCACTATTGACTTTTCCAGTATTTGAAAAACATATGTTTGCGGTAGGTGGCGGTCGGTGACATTTGAGCGTTGCATTTGACTTTCCTTATTTGGTAAGATCTCTTCATTGTTTATCTGTGGATATGCTAAGAATACTAATATAATGAAAGGTTAATCAAATAGGAAACAAAACAATGAACGTTGGAATGATTTCTGAATTTCTGGGTTTTCATACTCGAGTATCTACTTGAGTATTCATTAAAGTTTACTCAAGTACTTACTCGAGTATCATCGGGAAAGCTTTGATAAACTGCAAGTCAATAAATAACTATAAGATTACTCGGGTAGTGCATGGAATAAACAAAATATCAAACCTTTGGAAATGCATGTTTACTCGGGTACCTACTCGAGTGATGCACTCCTTTCTTCATACTTTACTCGGGTACCAACTCGAGTAAACTTTCAAATAAACTTATATTACTTGATGCTTTACTCCAGTAATGTTGGCAGGATTTCAAGGCCGAAAGCACTTCAAGTTTGATTACCTTTTTACTCGAGTACATACTCGAGTAAATTCAATTTATGTTCATAGCTTACTCGGGTAATGACTTGAAGTTTTTCCTCAAAAATAACTTTGCATACTCGAGTACATACTCGATTAATCCACTTAAAATGAATTAATAAATACCTTTAAACTTGAGTAGCACCTCGAGTGAAGTATGATAAAAATAGATAAAGTTATTCGAGTACTACCTTGAGGTTTTGGCTTAACACATTGAGTTACTTGAGTACATACTCGAGTAAAGTTGGCAGGGTACAAAATGCCGAGAGCAACACATTTTCTGAAACAGAGTAACTCAAGTACATACTCGAGTATCATTGGCAGGCTGAGAGTAACTTGAAAACTTTTACGTGGTTACTCGAGTAGCTACTCGAGTAACATTGGCAGGCCGAGAGCAACTTCAAAACTTTTACACTATTACTCGAGTACTTACTCAAGTAACATTGGCAGGTTACTGAAAGGTAACTCTGGTAACTTTAAGTTTTGTCTTATTACTCGAGTACATACTCGAGTATTGCCTTAGAAAACTTACTTCTCATCAAGTTTCTTAGCTTTTTCTCTTGGCCTTTCTTCATTACTCCAATGCTTACTTCAAGGGATGCTTTTCCCTGTTATTACTTTGTTCAAACTTATTTATTCATTAAATCTTTTTCATAATATTCTTTGCTATCATCAAAACATGAGATCTAACATTCTCCCCCTTTTTGATGATGACAAAACTTGGTGATTTTGAACAAAATTTTTGAAAGTAAGTTCTCAAATAAACACATCTTGAATTCAATGATAAAATTTGAAAAACCTTGTTAAGTTTATATTCAAAATGATTTGAAAAAAATTGAGATTATAACATATTCACCTTGCATACACAATAAACTTCATTAGTCCAACAATGTATCATAATTTAAAGCTTAAATGGACTTGAAATGAAATCATAACTCAAATTAACTTGCATTAATCTTAAAGTTACACTACAAGATGAAAAGCTTAACAAATTCAAAAACTCCCTAAAACCCATATACACCCAAATACCCAAAAATAAGCACAGTCATTCAAACACTTCCACAAAATCACTCTCAAGTTCTTCTCCCCCTTTTTGTCTTCATCATTCAAGAGGAGGATCGGAAGGCTTGACCATGGAAATAGGCTTCACTGGAAGAACTAAGCCATCATCTCAACTAGAATAGTCAAAAGAGTTAGAAGACACTGGTTCAGGAAGATGAAGTGGAGGGATGTGGATATCATCTTTGGGAGGAATAGGAGGAGACTGGTAGACAACCATAGTGGTCTCAACCTCTGGAGTGGTCTCAACCTCTAGAGTATGATGATCAGAGGATGAGGAGGGAGATATTTCCTCAGTATCAGTAGAAGATGGAATAGGTTTAGGAGCGGGTTCAGTCTGAGGTTTGGGAGGAGAATCATCAATGATGATATGAATGGTCTCATTTGTTTCGGGGTTATTCACTGAGTACAAGATATCTTTGGGTTGTGCCTCAGGTGGACTAGAGACTGGAGGGATAGAAGGCTCAGCCTCAGTATGAGGAATATCAGAGGGAGTGTGCTCTGGAGGTGGTGGTGGTGCAGAAGATGGTATATGCTCTGGAGAAGAAGAGGATGGACCGGCAGAAGGTCCGGGACCCAAGGAATCCAGTCATGCCAGAATCAATCTCAGTGTCTCACCCTGGGCACGTTGCTCAGCTAGCAACTCCTCGTGCCTCTTATCCATTTTCTCAACCAACTCCGCCATCTTTTAATTCATGTTGGTTAACAATTCAGCATTTGTGTTGGCGATATCAACATGGAATCCTCGGAGCATATTCTCCACGAAATGCTGAAGTGTGGCATTGAGGAAAGAGGTTGATGATGTGGTGGCAGCTGGAGCCGATGACTGAGTGTCATCCATCTTGCTCGTCTCGGTCTCAGTCTTCTTCTTTGACCCAGACTCCAGAGGGCCCTTGAGAGGTATATCAATGTTGAGCTTGCCTATCTGATTTCTCCCAACCGGAGTCATCCTCTCAATAGGCTCCTTGCTATCTAGATACCATATCTTATTCTCCTTCAGAATTAGTGACACAATATGAGGATATGGCATTGGTATGGTAGCCTTCCCATCCACTCTGTATCTTTTCATCTCAGAAAAGATATACTCCCCTAAGTTTTTCTGTTCCTTCAGGAGAAGTGAAGCAAACCACCTAAAGTCTCTATCAGAGAAGTGGGTATAGTTGTTGGCTTTGTTCACAAGGGATCTAGAGTAGATGTACTATAGAACCCTGTGATGATCACATATATCGCTCAGTTTGAAATTCAAAGGGCCAACTAACTCACCAGGTTTAAGGACAGAAAATATTTGGTTTGGTTCAAGTTGGGAGTAAATGTCATCTGGGGGGTTCTCTATCCCTAACCACAAGTTTATCCTAGAGGGTGAAATAAGGATCTTTTGGCCTCTCACTATGGTGGTCATCTCTTCCTCAGCTGAGGTTCTGTTTGGCTCATCTAGGATCTCAAGATTATAGTAAAAGTGTGTGATCACTTTTGTGCAAAAAGGTAATCTAATGGAAAGCCAAGGCATAAAAGGATCTAAATAGGAACTAAGATCATACTTCACTATCTCCTGAAGTAACTTGAGGTCCACATAGTGTGTCTTGCACACTTTCCTCTTTGAAAACTGAGATAGATACTTTGGGGACTCCACTAGCTGGTTGACATTGAACCCCTTCGGAGGGTTGGTGATTTCCTCTTCTGGCAATTTATATTTCTTTGAAGATTGCCCCTTCTCCATTTGATCTATGATGCTTGCCATAGCCTTAGCCACATTCTTGTCATACTTGGGCTTTTTAGGAGGCTTTGGTGTAAAGGAGGGAGTAGAGGAATCAGAGGGTGGAGGAGAGGGAGATTTGGCACTCTTGCATTTCCCGGTAGAGGTACTCTTTTTGGATTGAGCCCTTGTAACTATAGGCTCTTTGATCATAACCCCTTTTGGTTTTGGTTGAGGTTGAGGTTGGGGTTGGATTTTGGCTTTTGATCTCGGGGTAAGTTTTTCTTCTCTTTCTGGGAGGAGAAGAAAGAGGATCAAGATGTTGTTGGGATTCAGAGGAATCCGTGAGAGTAAGATTCTTGGTTCTAACCATCTTGAAACACAGAAATTTGAAAATCTCAGAAAAACAGGGTCACAGTCGCGAGTTTAGGGCACTGAGAATCTGAGCAAAATAGGAGGTTTTTGGGGTTGAAATCTGTTGGGTTTTGACGGAAATGATGCAAGGAATCGATTGTGAAAAGTTTTTGAGAGAGTGTATAGTGATTTACTCAAGGCGATTTTGTGAAAATGACGAGTTTGCGACAGATAAAGACCTAAAACCCGACATTACTCAAGGCTTTACTCGAGTAATGTTCAAGTTTACTCGAGTCCTTACTCGAGTAATCATACAGAAAATCTCTAAAATAATTCATTTAAATTGCATCCTGGCATGAATAATATTGTAATTATCCATGATTGTTCCCTCGATCATTTATAATCAATTTGAGGCAGATTTGGATCGTTTTTCATCAATTTGGAAATCTGGACTTGCATTTACTCTAGTCCTTACTCGAGTAAGGTTCAAGTTTACTCGAGGCTCGCCTCGGGTAACCTGTCTTTTCACTTCTGACTGTTCATTTCTTAGTAACTGAACCGTTTGATTTAAATTTTAGGTAACTTGATCCGTTACTTCCAGTTTTGGGGAACCATTACTCGAGTAGTTACTCGAGTAAAGTGCTTCTTTACTTCAAGCTGTTCCTCGGGTAATGCTTCTTTGTTAGTCATAACTTCAAGTTGGTACTCTAGTAAAGGTGTCCTCTGATCACCTCTATTTTTATTTCTCAAAACAGAGTTTCAATCTTCCTGCAAAACAAGTTTCTATATACTCCGATGCTTAAGTTAGTAATCATCAAAACTTTAACAAATGACTTCATCTAATATTATGAGAAACTGAAATAACTTACAACTCATTGGGGTTTACCATTCCCAATTCTCTTCTAATGTATAAAAATTGATCTTTTGCAAGGGGTTTTGTGAAAATATCAGCTAGTTGAAGATGAGTATGAATGAATATCACTTTCACATCTTTCTTTTGAATATGATCTCTGATAAAGTGATGTCTGCATCGATATGCTTGGTTCTAGAGTGTTGAACTGGATTCTTTGCCAAGCTTATCATACTGGTATTGTCACAATAGATTGGTATTTCTTTGAGATAAATACCAAGATCTTGTAGTTGTTGTTTTAACCATATTACTTGTGCACAACAACTTGAGACTGCAACATATTCGGCTTCTGTTGACGAAGAGACACTGTATTTTGTTTCTTGTTGAACCATGATACAAGAGATCCTCCAAGAAATTGTCCTTGTCCACTGGTGCTCTTTCTGTCTGTTTTGTATCCTCCATGATCTGAATCTGAATATGCAACAAGATATTCACTTCTTCCTTTGGGATACCGCAGACCCAATTCGAGTGTGTCAGCAAGGTATCTAAAGATTCGTTTGACCGTTTAAGCATGTGATTCTTTTGGTGCCGATTGATATCTTGCACATATGCAACACTAAATTGGATGTCCGGTCTACTTGCCGTGAGATAGAGTAATGATCCAATCATTCCTCTATACTTTGTGATGTTGTAGTCCTTTCCTTTGACATCAGCATCAAGCAACGTAGTTGAGCTCATAGGAGTGTCCGTGCCATTTGCTTCATCCATTCCATACTTCTTCAACAACTCTTTCAAATACTTTGTTTGAGATATGAAGATTCCATTCTTTCTATGTTTGATTTGCAAACCAAGAAAGAAATTCAATTCTCCCATCATTGACATCTCAAATTCTCCCTGCATTATCTCAGAATATTCCTTACACAGAGATTCATTAGTAGCACCGAAAACAATGTCATCAACATATATTTGAACAATTAAAATATCATCTTCGTTTTATAAAAAGTGTTGTATCAACTTTTCCTTGTACAAAACCTTGATCAATAAGAAATTTACTGAGCCTTTCATACCATGCTCTAGGAGCTTGTTTTAAACCATATAAAGCCTTTTTGAGTTTGAAAACATGGTCAGGTTTGGTAACATCCTCAAAACCTGGAGGTTGTTATACATATACTTCTTCCATGATGTAACCATTTAGAAAAGCACTCTTTACATCCATTTGATAGAGTTTGAATCCTCTGATGCATGCAAAGGCTAAGAGTACGCGTATAGCTTCCAATCTAGCCACTGGAGCATACGTTTCCTCATAATCAATCCCTTCTTCCTGATTATAGCCTTTGGCCACCAACCTTGCCTTGTTTCTGACAATAATTGCGGATTCATCGAGTTTGTTCTTGAATACCCATTTAGTTCCAATGATCGGATGATCCTTGGGTCGAGGTACCAAATCCCAAACTTGATTTCTCTCAAATTGATTTAGTTCTTCTTGCATTGCTATAACCTAATCATTGTCTGATAGGGCTTCATCAATGTTAGAAGGTTCAATTTCAGAAATGAATGCAGAAAAACTTATTTCATTGAAAATTCTATTTCTAGTTTTGATCCCTTCATTCACATCTCCTATGACTTGATCTAAGGGATGACTTTTATTGTATTTCCAAGCTTTAGGTTGACCTAGAGATTGCTCTTCTTCCTTGGTTTCATCAACCTCTAGAATAAGAGTTTTAGAAATAGATTGACCATTTTCTTGATTTAAAACAACTTCATGTTGTTCATCAATGGTTTTGTCAGAGGATTCAAATTCATCAAATACAACGTGAATTGATTCTTCAACAACACATGTTCGTTTATTAAATACTCTATATGCTTTACTTCGGTTAGAGTATCCTAGGAAAATTCCTTCATCAGTTCTAGAATCAAATTTTCCTAAGTTATCCTTACCATTATTATGAATAAAACACTTACAACCGAAAATGTGTAGATGAGCAATGTTTGGCTTTCTTCCTTTGTACAGCTCGTATGGTGTCTTTCCAAGTTTTGTTCTGATATAGGCTCTATTTGAAATATAGCATGCTATACTCATAGCATCAGCCCAGAACACTTGAGACACGTTCTTTTCATTCAACATTGCTCTAGCCATTTCAGTGAGTACTCTATTCTTGCATTCCACAACTCCATTTTGTTGAGGCGTCCTTGGAGCAGAGAAATTGTGATCAATGCCATTAGTATCACAATATTCTTCAAAGGCGTGATTTTCAAATTCTCCACCATGATCGGTCCTAATACCTGCAATGGATATACCTTTCCCATTTTGCACTTTCTTGGCAAAAACAATAAATTCTTCTTCAAAGGTTTCATCTTTTGATGATAGAAAAATAACCCATGTAAATCTAGAGAAATAATCAACAATGACCAATGAATATAAGTTGTCACCAAGACTCTTTACTTTTGCTGGGCCAACTAAATCCATATGCAATAATTGTAGTGGTGTATTTGTTGAAATCTCATTTTTCAATTTGAAAGATGATTTAGTTTGTTTACCCTTTTGACATGCGTCACAAATCAAGTCATTTTTGAAAGTTACTTTGGGTAATCCAAGAACTAAATCCTTTTTGAGTAGTTTGCCTAATTGATGCATATTGACATGAGCCAATCTCTTATGCCATAGCCAACTTTCATCAGTATTACTCAAAAAACAGTTTTCAGACTCATTGCTACTAATATCTAGAGTATAGCAGTTACCTTCCCTTTTTGCTCTGAGCTTAGCCTTGATATTCTTCTTATCAAGTTGTAAGTCATTCTTGTTGATAATTAAGCATTCTTCTGAGTCAAATATTACCCAGTTGTCTTTATCTGTACTTTGACTTACACTCAGTAAACTGTGACACAAGCCTTCAACATAATATACATCTTTGACTTGTATTCCTTTGTCATTTTTTATTTCACCAATTCCTGCTATCTTTCCGAATTGATTTCCTCCAAATTTTACCTTTCCACCTTCCTTAGGTTGCAATGTGGTAAAACTTTCGAAATCTCCGGTCATATGTCTAGAGCATCCACTATCTATGTACCACTTGCTATTTTTGGATGCTTTGAGACATACCTACAATCAAATGACTAGGTCTTAGGTACCCACATCTTTTTGGGTCCTGTTGGGTTAGTTCAAATAATTTTCTGAACATATGAGCCTTTAGGTACCCATTTGTAGGTTCCTATTGTTCCTTTCTTCTTATGAATGCATGAAGATGTATAATGACCTTTTCTATTACAGTAATTACAAAATGCAAACGGATTCGATGTAAGCACAGAATGCTGGAAATAATTCAAATATGACTTACCTCCTCCTTTCTTTCTACCTTTCCTTTTGTCCGATATTGGATCATATCCAATCCCAGATCGGTCATTTACAAATCGTTGAACTTTTAAAATAACATTTAGCATCTCACTTCCTTGAGTAAATTTTTCAAGAGTTTTTATAAGATCAGTGTTTTTCTTTTTCAAAGAAGAACAATTTTCACAATCCTTTACTGAACTTTCTTTAAGTTCAATTTCAAGAGCAATCATTTACCTCCTCTTCTGTTTCTTCTTGAGCAACGAGACATATATTAGCTACTTCTTCCTCATCACTTTCTTCGTCAGAGGAACTATCACCCCATATAGCAGATACGAAGGCCTTCTTTTTGTTGAAGAATTTTCCTTTTCTCTTTTCTTTACTCTTTTGATTCAGTTCTGGACATTCTGATTTGATATGTCCTGGTTTTCCACATTCGTAGCAAATGATATGATCTTTGCTGCTAGTTCCTCTTTTTTGAAAGTGTTTGAATCCTTGTCCTTTCTTGTAGAACTTTCTGAATCGTTTTATGATTAGGCCCATTTCATCATCGTCAAACTCCTCATCCTCATCTTGATTTTCTTCTTTTACTTTTAGTGCTAGACCTTTCTTTTTCTTGTCACCAATGTCATCTAGTTCCCGTTTGAACTTTAGTTTGCTTTCATATTCAGAAAGGCTTCCAAATAGAGAAGCAACTGAACTCATTGATTCTCCTTTTGCTTCTTCTATCGCAGTGACTTTGGCCTCCCATTCTTTAGAAAGAATATTTAGAATCTTTCGTACTTGGGTATGCCGATCATAGACTTTCCCAAGAGCTGCAAGTTGATTAACAAGATGTGTATATCTAAGTTAAAATTCAGATATTGATTCACCTGATTTCATTCGAAGTAAATCGAATTCAATGACCAAGGTGTTGATCCGATTCTCCTTTATTCCCGAAGTTCCTTCGTGAGTTATTTCCAGAGCTTCCCACATTTCCTTTGCTGTTGGAAGTGTACAAATTTTGAAATATTCACTTTGATTCAAGGCACTCTGTAACATCAGAATGGCCTTGCTGTTGAGAGTGATAAGTTTCTTGTCATTCTCATCATATTCCACAGGCGTCTTTGGAATTTTCTGAGAATCTACAATCTTTGTAGGTTGATAATTTCCACTCTCAATTACATCCCATAGCCCATATTCAGTAGCCATTACGAACACTCTAAATTTTGCTTTCCAGAAAGAAAAGTGTTCTCCACTAAAACTGGAAGGTCTAGTGATGGATGCACCGTCGGGAAGAATTCCTTCACCGATGCTTGCCATTGGATCCCTCTTAGGTTGTTATACCTTAACAAGAAGACATACTCTCTGATACCAAATGGTAGAGCAAGCGTTTCACCCAAGAGGGGGGTGAATTGGGTGATCTTAAAAATTTCGTTGCAAATATAAAATTTGACGTTGAAATTAAAACAGGAAAGAGTAAGGAGAAATATCACCGAAGTGTACACCGGGAATTATACTGGTTCGGCCACAACCACTTTGACCTACGTCCAGTCCTTAGAGCTTCTCTGAGAGTTTCACTATAACTTCCAAGATTCAGTGGGTTCTTGGCACCTCAGTACAAGCAAGTTCCTTCACCTGGACACTCACTCCCCCTTACAAGTTGTAATCCAATCCCAACTCAAGGTTCCACAACTTTAAGTAACCTCAATAACAAATATTGAGTTTGAATGAAATATCTCTCTCACAGAGTGAATAAGAATCACTGAAGCATAGAATTACAAGTATAATGTAAAACAGAGTAATGAACTTGATGATTCGTTCGTGAGTGTGTTCTTGTTATTTTCTCTGTTTGGATGTTCCCATATATATAGATACGTTGGTAATGATTGCTGGAACATATTTCTTCATGCCTGTTGGAGCATGCGCAGTCACTATTGACTTTTCCAGTATTTGAAAAACATACGTTTGCGGTAGGTGGCGGTTGGTGACATTTGAGCGTTGCATTTGACTTTCCTTATTTGGTAAGATCTCTTCATTGTTTATCTGTGGATATGCTAAGAATACTAATATAATGAAATGTTATTGTTTATCTGGATGTAATTGCTTTTTCCATGAACGTTGGAATGATTTCTGAATTTCTGGGTTTGCATACTCGAGTAGCTACTCGAGTATTCATTAAAGTTTACTCGAGTACTTACTCGAGTATCATCGGGAAAGCTTTGATAAACTGCAAGTCAACAAATAACTATAAGATTACTCAGGTAGTGCATGGAAAAAGCAAAATATCAAACCTTTGGAAATGCATGTTTACTCGGGTACCTACTCGAGTAATGCACTCCTTTCTTCATACTTTACTCGGGTACCAACTCGAGTAAACTTTCAAATAAACTTATATTACTCGATGCTTTACTCCAGTAATGTTGGTAGGATTTCAAGGCCGAGAGCACTTCAAGTTTGATTACCTTTTTACTTGAGTACATACTCGAGTAAATTCAATTTATGTTCATAGCTTACTCGGGTAATGACTTGAAGTTTTTCCTCAAAAATAACTCTGCATACTCGAGTACATACTCGAGTAATCCACTTAAAATGAATTAATAAATACCTGCAAACTTGAGTAGCACCTCGAGTGAAGTATGATAAAAATAGATAAAGTTATTCGAGTACGACCTTGAGGTTTTGGCTTAACACAGTGAGTTACTCGAGAACATACTCGAGTAACGTTGGCAGGGTATAAAATGCTGAGAGCAACACATTTTCTGAAATAGAGTAACTCGAGTACATACTCGAGTATCATTGGCAGGCCGAGAGTAACTTGAAAACTTTTACCTGGTTACTCGAGTAGCTACTCAAGTAACGTTGGCAGGCCAAGAGAAACTTCAAAACTTTTACACTATTACTCGAGTACTTACTCGAGTAACATTGGCAGGTTACTGGAAGGTATCTCTGGTAACTTCAAGTTTTGTCTCATTACTAGAGTACATACTCGAGTAGTGCCTTAGAAAACTTACTTCTCATCAAGTTTCTTATCTTTTTCTCTTGGCCTTTCTTCATTACTCCAATGCTTACTTCAAGTGATGCTTTTCCCTATTATTACTTTGTTCAAACTTATTTATTCATTAAATCTTTTTCATAATATTCTTTGTTATCATCAAAACATGAGATCTAACAATGAGTAGCGTCGAAACCTTATATTTAAATTCAAATATGGATTAACATCTAAATTGACTTAAAATAGAGGGAGGGCATATACTGTAGTTAAATGAAATGATATGATGTGTTTAGTGGTGAGTTAGAGAGAATTACTGTAATCAGGGGCAAAACGGTAAAGTTACCGACCAATTGATCAGTTATCAAAGAGAAAGCTCATTAGTAACTCAAAGATCAATGGTTAAGATTGATTTATGTAATAGATCAAAGGGTGAAATCCCATATATGTGTGCCTAGGTGAGCTCATGAGAAATGGATCAAGAGTGTGGCAATTGGCATAATATAGACCCTTGGATTGGGGTCAAATGTTCAAACTCTTCCCTCTTTTCTCTCTCCCTTATTTGGACATTTTTGGGGGCTAAAATCTGCCCACCTTCATCTTCTTCATCTCCATTCTCACTCTCTATTCTCCATTTTCGTCCATGGCAAGGAGGAAAGAGAAAGTTCAAGGTGAGATTTTGGTTGGTTTGTTGTTAATGTTATTCATAGTGATGAGAGCTTCATCTTTATGGTTTTAGATTCTTGAAAGGAGGTGTTTGATTGCTTGAGGAAAAGTGGAAAGATGAAAAATCAAAGAATTGGTTTGGGAAAAAAGAAGAGGTGAGTAAGAACTCTCTTTCGAACTATATATTGTGATTGTTGGTTGATTTTTGTGAATTGTGAATTTTTTCCTGATTTTGGTGTAATTTCTAAAGGAGGAATTGCATCATGTATTGTGGTGCAATTGGTGTTTTGTTGTGTGATATGGTCATTGGAATTCGTTGTGAATTGGAAATTGAAAGAGTTTATAATTTGAGTTGAATTGTGAATTGTGTTGACTTGTTGAGATTGTTGTGAAAACATGTCAATATGATGTGAATTTGATTGATTTGGTGTTTCCAATGGATTCCTTGTGAAAATTTGTATGGAAATGGTGTTTGTTGTGAATTTGTGACCATTGGGGACAAATGACCAAAATCTGGAAATTCTGTCAATTCAAAATTTGTGCTGGGCACTCAGTTTGCATGAAAGTTTTGAATGACCAAATGGTATCTAAAAATTCTGAAACTTTCTAGTCTTAAATTTAACATTACAAGCTTTAAAATGGATATATAATTTTTTTCATTTCGTTTTGTGAGCTGGGAGTTATGGTTGTCCAAAATTTCATGTTAAAACTAGAATCTGTTTTAGAGTAGTGTTGGATTTTGTGCAATTTTATATTTTTTTGGTGATTTCTTGTAATGGTCCATATTTGTCTAGTAAAGAGGACTTAAATAGCTTTCATTTGGCCTTGAAATCACCTCATTTGATTTTTCTGGAATTAGTTATGATTTTTGGATGTTCAGCCAAGAAATAAGATTTTCTTGGCCGTGACTAAAAGGGCGGCCAAAGGTTCTTAGCTGCGGCTCAAATGTTTTTGACCTATTTTTGGCCACGGCTAATGGATTGTGGGCCACGGCCAACCCCCAAAAATCAGTATTTTACACTTCTGAGAGATGGTTTTTGGTATAGTGTTTCCCAACCCTTTAGGCATATGTTTGGCCTTTAAGTAGCCACCTAAAGGTCATGAATGATAACCAACTTTAAGTGTTATGAAAGTAAGAATTTAGAATCGAGATTGACCCTATGTCCTTGATTTGGTTTATAGGTTCGATATTCTCCCTGATTGTGAGAGGCCAGTGCTAGAGCATGCGTAGAAAGAACAAGTATAGGGAACTTACCTCTCTTGCTGCATGTATTTGATATTTCTATTGGTGTATTGATGCATGTTATTGCTTTGCTTGATTATGTGAAACATATATGATTGATTGAAGATCTTTTTATATTTATGCTATGGCCATAAGTATGTTATTGAAACATTGAGCATATAGAAATGTCATTGTGTGAGCATGAGTTTTGTAATGCAAGTATGTCATACATTAAACACTTATCTTGCATGCATATTGGTACTATTTTCCTACTGAGATTCTCTCAAATCTCACCCTCTCTACAAACAGTTAGATAGGCCAAGCGGATCGAGGAGGGAGCAAGCAGCCGAGGGTGGCAAGGACTCCTTTGAGATGTGAGTTTGGTAGTTGGTTATCAATTACGAGTTGGGATGTGTATTTGTATATTTGGATGAGTATTTGAGTATATATTCAAAAAGATATTGTGTAGTCGAATGGATTTATGTAATCCCTATATGGAGAACTTGTATATGGGCAAATGTGCCTTTATACCCATTAGCAAAGGTATGAACCCGGGATTGCCGGGATAATTATGTTGTGCACTTTGATATTTATGTGAATGAGATTATCTTTGCATAGTAATTGTATTCAAAATGTGGAAACGAGACTAAGTTAAATGTAATTGTGAAAGAATTTGTGAAAACCCTATCATAAAGATGAGATTTTAAATGAGTTTTGTTTATTATTGGTCTCTATTTCATTTTAATCACATATGTCGGATATAATTACGGAGGGGGTTACACACAACATGTGATAGAGCTCAATATTTATATATTTTTATTAATTAATCTTAGGCTTTTGTGGGACGTAATTAAATATTTTGGGCATAATCAAGTGATAATGTGAGATTTTAGTGAAAGAATAATTTGGGAATTATATTGGTTAAATTGTTATATTTTTAATTAATATTTGTTATTTCTATTATTAATTAATTGTAAGAAAAAGATATTACCTTTGTAAATCTAATTTTGTAGGTGATGATGTGGCACAACTTAAGTGGTTAAGGTTAAAGATGTTATTTTGGAGCTTAATGAAGGACAAAAGTGGAACATCACAAATGCAGAATTTATTTTCACATTGTTTGTCAAAAAGAAGATTAAATGAGGGCTGTTAAATTGAATTGAAGAATTAAAAAGGAGCTGAACCGAATTAAAGATGCTGACTGAATGGATTAAAGATGAAAAGAAACAGCTGGACCGATTGGAGAGAGTGAGCCGAAATGAATGGAATAAAGAAAAGGAACTTGGACCGACTAGAAATGAAGAAAGGAGAAAAGGGCTGTTGAAAAGAAAAGAGCCGAAAATGAATTAGAGAGTAGCAGCTAGACTTAATAGAAGGGCCTACGTGAAATGAATCAAGGATAGTGTAAATTGTGGAGATGAGAACAAACACGAAAAGAAAGGAGAGAAGAGTTGACTGATGACTTAGAAAAGGGGCAGCTGGAGCTGTAGTAGATGTGGGCCGAATTGGTTGAAAGGAAAAAGAGCTAGCTTGACCGATTGAAGGAGAGCCCATGTGAAAGGAAAATAAAGGGTTTGGCGGTTGGAGTGTGAGAGGGAGACCAGCACCGAATAGGAAAAAAAAGTGAAAAGAGAGCATCGACTTTAGGTGGTAGCGGCTGGGTGAGAGTGAGGAATGGAAACAAATCACCGAGGAGAATTAAATTTGAACTAAAGAAAAGAAAAGGAGAAAGACGTGAAGGCTGCTACTACATCCATTGCTAATTCTTTCTCTTTCCATCAAGCTTCATTTTCTTCCTCCATGAGTAGCTAAAGTGTTGGTGATTTCCTTGAGTTGGGTAATGGTTTGAGCTTCTAAACTTCAATAGAATTCTTTAAGCTCTCTTTCTATTTCATAATTGTATGGCTTGGTAAAGTATATGATTGTGATCTAGATTGTTCTACCCCAAGTGATTAAACTTGGTGGTTGAGCTAGGAGTTGATTAATTAAGCTTTATATGATTCAAAATAGGAGTAGGTTGAGTTGTTTATTCCAACTTGGTTAAGTGGGTTGCAAATGACTAAACTGAATGCTTTGAACTTTTGTAATGGTAATTACAAGCTAGAATTGGAAGTTGATTATTCATTTCCTTGAGTCTGAATTATTTGGTGGTATTCATTTAATTGCTTCGGTAGAATGAATTAAATGATTATTACAAGTATGGAGCTAGTGGTAGCTTAGTTCCATCCTCTTCGCTTATTATGGAATTCATATTATTAGCAAGCAAGGAAGACTAAAACCTCAACTCAAAGAAATCCCATTTCATCATTATATTTGTTAATTGGATTTATCTTGTTGTTATTGTTACTTTCAATTCCTTTTGCTTCTTTGTTTTAAAAACCGGAAAATACAAAAATATTGCTTTAGCTTATATTACTCCATTAGTTTAAAAATCAAATTCTCAAAATGATTTCTCACAACTTTAAGGATTTTTATCACTTTACTACCTAGAAGCTTGAAAATTAATCTCCTCACAGGAATGACCTAGGTTGAGCTACTATGCCACATTTTCTAACCTAGTTTTATTTTGAGAACTCACAATATGACATGGGTTCATCAACATGTCACACAATGTCACAACCTAAAACTCAACATTACAATCCTTTCCATTCCAAAGTTCCAAGCCAATTCCAATGACACCAAAACACAATATGACACCATTTTATCACAATACACTAAACAATTCATCCATTTCACAATCATACCAAAATCAGGGCAAAATCCACACACCACAATACTCATCCAATGGCCACAAAATATAGATCAAAAGGGAGCTACTACTCACCTCTTCCTTTTCCCCAAGCTTATTTCTTGATTCCTCAACCTTCAAGTTTTCTTCAAGCACTCAAACACCTTCTTTAAAAAATCTAAAACCATAGAGATAAAGCTCTCATCACTATGAACAACATTATAGAAGAGTGTTAAGCATTAGAGACCAACTATAAGTTTAAAAGATCACCTCAAGCTTTCTCTTTCCTCCCTTAAGCTTGGACGACATGGAGCATAAAGAGAGAGAGTAAGGATGATGAAGATGATATGATTTTTGGGTAAAAGGAGGCCATTGGCCAACTTTTACAAAGAGAGGAGAGAGGGAAGAGTTTGAACCTTTAACCCAAGATCAAGGGCTCAAATGTTGCCAATTGTCACACTCTTGCAACATCTTCATGAGTTCACATGAGAGTACACACACATGATTCCACCCTCTTGATCTCTTAACAATCAATCACATCCATTGATCTTTGAGTTACCAATGAGCTTCCTCTTTGGCAACTGATCAATTGGTCAGTAACTTTCCTGTTTTGCCTTTGATTATGGCAATTCCTACTGAATCACCACCAAACACATCATATCTTTCCATTACACCATAATATGTGCCCTTCCTCTATTTTAAGTCAATTTAGATGTTAATCTATAATTGAACTTAAATACAGGGTTTCGGCACCGCTCATATCACATTTGAATCCCAATTCACATCATATTCTCCAAAAGTGTTTATTTATCAATAATCATCTCTACTTTTGAAGTCATTATCCCTTAATCAAAATTTGGGATATTACATGTTACACTATGGTTCTATTTCATGACAAAAGTTGAACCTTTTGACCTTGTGGATAATGTTGAACCATCAGTATTGTTTTAAGGATATTACTTGAATACGATGAAGGTTAGACCATGCACTATTGATCTTGATCTTAGCATGCCTAATGGGTATAATCCAGGACAATGATTTCTGATATGTGTAATGTTAAGGTTCTAGATTCAATTATGAATTTAGAAGATTAGGTGAATATTCAGAGAATCATTATACAATGAATTGTAACCTAAGAATCAAATAATAGTTGAATTGATTCTTTAAGCATATGAATTGACCCGGATGTTTTGATGTACTAGAATCTGTGAAAAATATGTATGAGGTTTCTTAAGGTTGCAAGTTGCTTAATTATCGTAGCGAAAGATCTTGATTATAGAATCTTCCTATAGAAGAACGATTAAGAGTTTGTTCCCTAAGGGAACAAAGTAATAGAAAGATTGAGAAAAGTCTCGATTTATAGTCTCATGGCTGAGGCAGAAAATAGAAGTTATTCTAGTGGCTTATGTATTCCCTGTATGCGTTGGTAGATTACCTCAGTAAGGGAAGTAGAATTATGCCTAGAGCCGAACTAATATCGAAATTCTGTATAGAATGACACATGTCTGTGGTGACACGTGTAAATAGAAATTGGGATAAGCCCTAGTATAGTGGGGCATAATGGTGATAAATACCTCTCAACAGTGTAGCCTTATAGAATCAATTACCCACTCATGTAATAGTGCACATAGTTTGATCAATAAGGGTCAATTAGTCATTTGATCCTAAACAGTGCATATAGTATGATCAACAAAGGGTCAAATAGTCACTTGATCCTGTATACCTAATAGGGCAGTCATAGCTATAGACGATCACATGTATAGACAAACATGGCTATAAACAGACATATGTGCAGATAGGCATACTTACAGACAAATCCTATTTACAGATAGGCATAGTGGCAGTAAGTCCCAGTCGACATGTTTGTACTAGGTAGTAAGAAGTAATAGACAATCAGTACAATATTAGACTACGTGTCCTACGGGTATCAAACAGGCAAAATATGTGAGTGCAAAACAAATGAATGCGTAAGTGTTGTTAAGGCATTTAACACACATCTATCAGATAATTTATGGTGTATTCTTGATGAGTATGCACAATGCAGGGATAAGTTACCTATTAAGAAGAGATTCTCTCGAGAATAATCTATATGATATTTGAAATTTCGAGGACAAAATTTAATTAACATGGGGAGAAATGTAACATCCCAAATTTCAGTCACCAAAATTCCTTCACACGTTTGTGGTATTAAAGGGAATAAAATAATGAATATTGGCACACTTGAATTAGCCAAATAGTGCAATTAATGGCCACACGAATTTTGGGCCAACATAAGACATAAAGCACAATTTTTGACTTCTTAAAAGCCTATTTTTGTAGCCCAAAATGGGATAATAGAAGGACACAGTTTTTTAGTCCAAAATATAGTGAATTTCGGCCAACAATAAAGAAAAAGGAAGAAGGCCCAATTTAATTACAAAAATGGAAGGGCAAAATGGTCATTTGACCAATAAAGTAAGAAGCTATTATTTTTCCCAATAATTATGGGCAATTTTCGTCAAACAAGGGAGAGGCAAGGGGAAAAAAATAAATACTTGGCCCAAAGTTAAACCAAGATGGAGCAATTGTTGGCCAAGTTAAAATGAGAAGGAAAAGTCAAAAAGTAAACACAAGTTAATTTGTTAAGGAGGTGGATAGAGAAATTTTCAAGACCATTAATCCTCTTCCAAGGGCCCAATATTTTGTCCAAACATAAGAAGGAAAAGAGAAGATGAATATTTAAACATAAATGGTAACCTTTGGAAACCATTAGAGCCAAGTTCAAGAAGATAAAGAAAAAGTCAAATTTACACGTGATAATTAGTAATAAAATTTTATTAATTAAGGACATGTATGAAGGATATGATATTTTTGAGATCATTATCCATCTTCCAAAGGCACATTTTGTCCAACAATAAAGCAAGCCATTATGGCCAAGTAAAATATGTTGCCTTTAGTCAAATTTTGAAATGATAAATTACAATAAACTATTAATATTTAAGGAGTTGGAGAAATGATATTTTAAGAGAACATTTATCTCTTCTAAGGCCATATTTTTTGCTAGACTTGGAGAAAAGAGAGAGAGAGAGAGTCCAAGAAGCCAAGAAAAGTAAGTTTGGTTGTGATTTCCACTTGTTCTTGTCTTCTAATTTATGGAAATACCTCCTAATCTCTTTCTCTTCCTGAAACACTTATGTAGCAAGCTCACAATCAAGAGGAAAAAGAGAGAGAGAAAGAGCATATGGTCTTAGAAAGAGAAAGACAAGAAAAGAAAGGTAAACCATAAACCTTGATTATCATGTTAGATTCAAGGTTGTAGTTGATGTTATGATTGATTTGTGGCTTTAGTTAGTTTTTTTTTATCATTGGGATGCACAAACCCTAGGGGAGACACTGCCCAAATCTAAATTAATCATGTAGGAACTGTTTATGTGATTAAACAAGTGATTTAGGGTGAAAAGGTGTTAAGTTGATTGAAATCAAGAAACTACATTTTCCATAAAAGTTCAAGAATTTTGGCTAGCAACTGTTTATGGTGTTAGAGCTAGAATTTCATGGATTTGATGGTTTCATTCTGTTTAAAATGGAAAATTGTGTAGGGAGTATGTATAATATGAAGTGTGAAGGCTTTAGGGTGTGAAATGACAATTTTACCCCTAAAACCCTAACATAAGGGCTACCAAGGGTAAATATGTATTTGGGTATGAATTTGACTATTCTAAGGTCAAAAATGGATTCTACATGCAAAATTGTGCAGGAATAGCCTAGGTCATAATTTTTGGTAAAGTGCAGTTAGACAGGGTACAAAGGGGCTTAGATTGAGTTCCCAATGGCATTTTAGTCAATATATGATTTTGAGTCAAGAAAACCAACAATATGAGTTTAGAATGAGTAATAACTCATTTATTATAATTTGGAATTTTAGGATATATCAGTAGCTCAGGCAGGATAGATAGACATGAAAGGAAAGGGCAATTCCAAGTAGTAACTATGTCATTCATACACTATATGGTGGTATATATGTTGTAGGGTTAAAGGTCACTTTTGCCCCGAAAGTATTCGCTTGGGGCCAATTTTGGCCTAGAAGTTTTTCGTGGGCCAATTTTGCCCTGGAAGTTTCAAATTTGGAACATTTTTGCCCTTATGTTAGTTGACCGTTAGCCGGGGAAATTTTGCTCCAAATTTGAAACTTCTAGGGCAAAATTGCACCTTAACCCAATCACCATTAGTCGGGCGCATCAAACAATACGCGACGTGTTGTGCTCTTCCAGCCCCTGGACCCTACCTCTAGCTAAGCTAGAGTGTGTAGCTGTTAAACAGAAAAGAGAACTCTTCTCGGCCCCTACCGACATCTCTGGATTCACTAACGATATTATCAGTTGTCACATCCTGATTCAGGAATTTTGACCCGATTCCCTTTTAAAGATGCATGCTGCCGCTATCAAACGAGATTCCCCTATCTCTTAGGATAGACTAACTCATGTGCAAGTACCGTTCACATGGAACATTTTGCCTCTTTTGCCTTCAAAGTTCTCAGTTGAATATTTGCTATTATCACCAAGATTTGCATTGATGACTGCTCCACCCGGGCTTGTGCCCCAGGTTTTGCAGCGACCACCGCGCCTTCCTACTCATTAGGGCCTTATGTAACCCCTCCGTAATTATATCCAAAATACATGATTAAAATGAAATAGAGACCAACGGATAAAAAAACTCATTTAATATCCCATCTTTAAAATAGGGTTTTCGCAAATACCTTTCAAAATCTACATAGCCTGGTCTCACATTCATATTTCGAATACAATTACTTCACGAAGATAAATCACATTCATATAAATATCAGAGTGCGCAACATAATTCCCGGCAACCCCGAGTTTTATATCTTCATAAAAATGTATATATAAGGCACATTAGCCCATACAATATCCCAAACATGGGATTACATAAATCCATCTCAACTTCATAATCAATTACTCATTCAAATATAAATTCACATCCAGATAACCAAATATAGATCTCGAAGGAGTCCTCACCACCCTTGGATGCTTACTCTCTCCTCGAGCCACTTGTCTTATCTAAATTGTTGGTAGGGGAGGGTGAGATTCGAGAGAATCTCAGTAAAAAACAATACAAATATGCATGTATGATAAATGTTTAATGTATGACATGCGTGCATTACATAACTCATGCTCACACAATGTCATATCTGCAAGCTCAATGTTTCAAACAACATATTTATGGTCAATGCATAAATAGAAACATAGCTTCAAACATTTATATGTATTACACATAATCATGCAAAGTAATCACATGCATCAATACACCAATAAAAATATCAAATAGATGCAAGAGTGGCAAGTTCCCTACCTTAACCCTTTTACTCCTCGAAACGTGTGCCTTATAAAGTGTGCCAACGACAGGGCTCACAACTTGGTCCTACAATTCCAAATATACAATTTAGACACTTCTATAGTGTTTCTGGGGGTTATATGAGCCTATTATGAAAATGTACTAAAATGCCTCGGGGACCAAGCTTGACCCCGCCGTACCTGGTCTGACTGTACTTTCCTTGAAATTTTGACACGGGCTATTCTGACATATTTTTACCCAAGGAATCTATTTACAGACTTGGAATTATCAAATTCAATGTCAAATTATAAAATTACCCTTGACAGCCCTACTTTAAGGGTTTCAGGGACGTTTTCGTAATTATGCTTTTTTGGCCTTTTCCGAAAAAGTGACAACTGTAACCCCACCTAATTTTTCCTCCTGAACTCAATAGAACCATCAAATCATTGAAAATCCAAATCTAACCCTTAGATCTAGCCTTGACCAAAATCTTGGTATACTTTGGGAAGAATCGGTGTTTTTCGGCTTCGACTCCGTAAACGTGTTCCTTTCTACTCCTAACCACCTTATTGACTATTCCATTAGGTTACAACTACCATTTAGTACCAATTTATGCAGCATAACATACCCACACACCCATTTTCAATTTTTAAAACCAATGACAATCCGGGAAAATTTCACCAATTAAATTGTTCACAACAGCCTGAATAGTCAATATAGCAGAGTTTGGAAGTTGCCTCAAGCTCCCACTAGCTTTTTCAAGAGTGGCTGAACTCTAGCTCACTTAAACACAACAAAATGGAGCTTACAAACCTTAAATTACATAGAAAATTAGCTTAGGAATGAAGTTATACGCATTAGGAACCGATTGACCGAAGAAATCACTTACCTTTGTAAGCTTCTTCCTCCCTTTCTCTCTCTCCCTCTAAAAATTCTGCACTTCCACCCTCTCTAAGGGCTGTTTCACGTCATTTTGGAGGAGGGGAGAAGATGAAATGTTGTTTTATAATATTTTACCATTATCTCATAATTATTCCATTTCCAAAATTCCAAAAATGCCAACTTTGTGTACGTAAAGCTAATTGGACCCAAACATGTCATAAAGCTCAATTATAGATGGACTAACTCCTCTCCCATTTTAGTCATCCCAGCACATGCTCAAGGGTCCATTAAAACAGCAAAATAGGCTGATGCATTTTTATTCCAAAATTACAAAATTGCCACCACAATTTTCCCTCATTTTTGGATTAGTGACAATTCTGGCAGATTTCTGCCCAAAATTTGAAAAATCATAACTAATTCTAGAAAAATCAAATTGAAGTGATTCCAAAGCATATAGAACCCTTATCGAGTCTAGTTTCAATGAAAAATAAAGAATTTTGCTATTTGGAATCAAACAATTCCTAGAATTTCAATCTTTACATATTGTTCCAGAAATTTCAGTTTTTCTGTGCTGAATTCAAAAATTCATAACTTTTTATATCTATCTCTAATCGAGTCATATGACCTATCAAATTAAATCTTAAGATGTCTAATTTTATCCTATAAAATTTCATAATTTTTACTCATCATTTGGTTATACAAAATCACATGACAAGCTTAGTACCTCATAGGCGATTTCACTAAGAACATAATTACTTTCTCCAAAATTCACCATTTTACTTTCTTTAATACCCCAAATATATAAAAAGTATTAGGGAATAAATTTGGGCTTCTGCTAAATTGGGGCTTAGCAGCCCACTTATTTCAGGCTTATTCTCTAGACTCAAATCTCAAAATTCGGGGTATTGCACATTGTACTTACCCCAATAACCGAGTATAGGTGGCACACTTCAGTGCTTAGGCAGAGCGACATGTTCGATCCCATATGTTTTGATGATAAAAAAGATTGGATCAATGATATAGAAAGATTTGATAACAAACAATTGATTTTTTGAACAAAGTGGCAAAGCATTACTTGAAGTAAGCACAGGAGTAATAAACAAATTTTGTGAAGGGTTACTTGAGTAGCTACTTGAGTAAGGGAAGCTATTATTCGAGTAAGCACTCAAGTAATCAAGGAGAATTTCATCCAGTGAAGCACTGCCAAAATTTGGACGAAGTTACTCGAGGGACCACTCGAGTAATATGCAAAGTTATATAGACCATTACTCGAGTATCCACTCGAGTAACATCATTTTCACAGGCATAACTCAAGTAACCAGGTCAAAAATCTTCCAGTAGCTCTTGGCCTAGAAATGCAACACTTTACTCAAGTAACCAGGTGAGAAAAAGGATTTACTCGAGGAACTACCCGAATAATCTATGGAATTATTTGAAGTATTACTCGAGTACCCACTCGAGTAATCAGAAAGCAAACTCTTGGCCAAGAATTTGATGCAATTACTCGAGGGAGTAATCGAGCAATCTGTCGGGTGATTTGAGATCTACTCGAGGGATCACTCGACTAAGGTGTGAAGAAAAGTGAAGGCCACTCGAGTAACCACTCGAGTAATCAGTTTACCAGAGATAGCACCTGAGTAACTTGTAAGGAAAAGACATAGCCACTCGAGTAATCAGGTATTTTGAAGGTTTGTGATATATCTCACTCCATGTCTTACCCGAGTAATATCTTATGAAAAATGTTAAATTAGGCACTACCATATTTTTGATAGGATTACTCGAGGTACTACTCGAGTAATAGACATGATCACTCGAGTAGCCACTCGGGTAAGGCAGTCCAAAGATTATGTTTTTCATCAAATGTCTATTGATTTGTTATCTATATGATTAACTCTTCATTACATTAGTATCCTAAGTACATTTGTAGATAAACAATGAAGAGATCATGCAAGAAGTGGAAAGTCAAATAAAAGTCCGAACGTTCACCTACCACCACCTACTGCAAATGGATAGTTTTCAAAATCGAAGAATAGTCAACCGTTGTTGTGCAACACTAACGGACATGTTTGAATTGCTTCCAACGGACCCTAAATCATCTATATATATATGAAGATTCAAAGAAAAGAAAACAAGACACAAGAACTGAGAATACACTGATCAACACAGTCTTAGTACTTTGTTTTCTTATACTTATTCATTGTACTTCAGTGATTATATATTTGCTCTATGAGAGAGTTTTTAATAAAAAACTCAATATTTGTTATTGAGACAACTTAAGGTAGTGGAACCTTGAGTTGGGGATTTGATTACAACTTGTAAGGGGGAGTGAGTGTCCAGGTGAAGGAACTTGCTGTGTACTGAGGTGCCAAGAACCCACTGAATCTTGGAGAATATAGTGAAACTCTCAGCGACGCTTTGAGGACTGGACGTAGGTTAAAGTGGTTGTGGCCGAACCAGTGTAACTCCCGGTTTACACTTCGGTGATATTTCTCTTTGCTCTCAACTACTTTAAATATTCTGTCAACTTTCTTATACGCAATGGAATTTATGGTATCACCCAATTCACCCCCCTCTTGGGTGAAATGCTTGTACTAACATTTGGTATCAGAGCGTAGGTCTTCTTGTTAAGGTTTAATAGCCTAAGAAGGATCCAGTGACATGTATGGTGAAAGCATTCTTCCTGACGGAGCTTCTATTACAAGACCTCTGGGTTTTAATGGTGAACACTTCTCATTCTGGAAAATGAAGTTCAGAGTCTTCATAATGACTACTAAATATGGGCTATGGGATGTAATTGAGAGTGGAAACTACAAACTTGAAAAGGTTGTAGATTCACAAAGAGTTCCCAAGACACTAGTAGAATATGATAAGAATGACAAGAAACTCATTACACTCAATAGAAAACCAATTCTAATGATTAAAAGTGCCTTGAGTCAAAAGGAGTACTTCAGAATCTTCAGAATCTATTAAAAGTGCCTTGATTTACTTCAAAAGAAATCAGGTGAGTCAATAGTTGAATTTGAACTTAGATATACTCACCTTATTAATCAACTTGCAGCACTTGGAAAAGTCTATGATCAACATACCCAAGTACGAAAGATTTTAAATATTCTTTTTAAAGACTAGGAGGTAAAAGTCACTGCAATTGAGGAAGCAAAAGGTGAATCAATGCGATTGGTTGCTTCTCTATTCGAAAGTTTAAATGAGAACTAGATGATATTGGTGACAAGAAGAAAAGAGGCCTAGCACTAAAAGGAAAAGAAGAAGAACAAGATGAAGATGAAGAGCTTGACGATGATGAAATGGGCCTAATCATAAAATAATTCAGAAAGTTTTACAAGAAAGGCCAAGGATTCAAAAACATTCAGAAAGGAGGAACAAGCAATAAAGAACACATCATCTACTATGAATGTGGAAAGCCAGGAAATTTCAAATCAAAATGTCAAGAACTGATTCAGAAGAATAAAGAAAAGAGAAAAGGAAAATTCTACAACAAGAAGAAAGATTTTGTATCTGCCATATGGGGAGATAGTTCTTCTGATGAAGAAAGCGATGAAGAAGAAGTAGCCAGTATCTGTCTAGTTGCTCAAGAGGAAACAGAAGAAGAGGTAACTAATTATGATCCTACCTATGATGAATTACTTTCCGAATATACTGCTTTACATTCTGAATTCGTCAAAGTAGTTAAATAACTAGTTGTTTTCAAAAGAAAAACAAAACTCTTGAAGTTGAACTTACAGAGAATTTTGAAAAGGATTGTGAAAATTGTACTTTTTTGAAAAAGAAAAATGCCAATCTTACTAAATCTCTTGAAAGCTTCACTAAAGGAAGTGAAATGCTAAATGTAATTTTGAAAGCTCAACGATTTGTGAATGATCAATATGGAATTGGATATGATCCAAAATCAGACAAAAGGAAATGAAGAAAGAAAGCTGGAGGTAAATCATACTTGAATTATTTCTAGCATTATGTGCATACATCAAATCCTTTTACACATTGTAATTATTGTAATAGAAAAGGTCATTATCTTTATCATGCATTCATAGGAAGAAAGGAAATATAGGAACCTACAAATGGGTACCTAAAGGTTCATATGTTCAAAAAAAAAAATTTTACTAACCCAAAAAGTCCAAAAAAGATGTGGGTACCTAAGACTTAATCGTATTTGATTGCAGATATGTCTTAAAGCATCCAAAAACAACACGTGGTACATAGACAATAGATGCTCTAGACATATGACTGGTGATTTCAAAAGTTTTACCACATTACAACATAAGGAAGGTGGAAAGGTAAAATTTGGAGGAAATCAATCCAGAAAAATAGTAGGAATTGGTGAAATCAAAAATGACAAAGGAATACAAGTCAAAGATATATATTATGTTGAAGGCTTTGTGCCATAATTTGCTGAGCGTAAGCCAAAGTGCAAATAAAGACAACTGGATAGTATTTAATTCAGAGGAATGTCTGATTGTCAACAAGAAAGACTTACAACTTGATAAGAAAAATATCAAGGCAAAGCTCAGAGCAAAAAGGGAAGGTAACTGCTATACACATGATATCAATAGAAATAACTTTGAAAATGTTTTATAAGTAATGCCGATAAAAGTTTGTTATGGTATAAGAGACTAGCTCATGTCAACATGTATCAACTAGTCAAACTACTCAAAAAGGATTTACTTCTTGGATTACCCAAAGTAAGTTTTAAAAATGATTTGATTTGTGACGCATGTCAAAAGGGTAAACAAACTAAATCATCTTTCAAATCGAAAAATGAGATTACAACAAATCGACCACTTCAATTGATACATATGGATTTAGTTGGTCCAGCAAGAGTTAAAAGCCTTGGTGGCAACTTATATTCATTGGTCATTATTGATAATTTCTCTAGATTTACATGGAATGTTTTTCTGTCATCAAAGGATGAAACCTTTGCAGAATTCATTGTTTTTGCCAAGAAAGTGCAAAATGAGAATGGTATGTCCATTGCAGGCATCAGGACAGATCACGGTGGAGAATTTGAAAATCAAGCCTTTGAAGAATATTGTGATACTAATGGCATTGATCACAATTTCTCTGCTCTAAGGACACCATAACAAAACGGAGTAGTGGAATGTAAGAATAGAGTGCTCATTGAAATGGCTAGAGCAATACTAAATGAAAAGAACGTGTCTCAAGTTTTCTGGGCCGATGCAATGAGCACATCATGCTATATTTCAAATAGATCCTATATTAGAACAAAACTTGGAAAGACACTATACGAGCTATACAAAGGAAGGAAGCCGAATCTTGCTCATTTACACATCTTCGGTTGCAAGTGTTTCATTCATCATAATGATAAAGATAACTTAGAAAAATTTGATTCTAGAACAGATGAAGGAATTTTCCTAGGATATTCTAACCAAAGTAAAGCATACAGAATTTTCAATAAACGAACATGTGTTGTTGAAGAATCAATTCACATTGTATTTAATGAACTTGAATCCTCTGACGAACCTATTGATGATGAGCAGGAAGTTGTTTTAAATCAAGAAAATGGTCAATCTATTTCTATATCTTTTGTTCCAAAATTTGATCAAACCAAGGAAGATCAGTCACTAGGACAACCTAAAGCCTGGAAATACAATAGGAGTCATCCCCTAAATCAAGTCATAAGAGATGTGAATGAAGGAGTCAAAACCAGAAATAGAATTTTCAATGAAGTGAGTTTTCCTACATTCATTTATGAGATTGAACCTTCTAACATTGACAAAGCTCTATCAGACAATGATTGGGTTATAGCATTGCAAGAAGAACTAAACCAATTTGAAAGAAATCAAGTTTGGGATTTGGTACCCCGACCTAAGATCATCTAATCATTAGCACTAAATGGGTATTCAAGAACAAACTTGATGAATCCACAATAATTGTCATAAACAAGGCAAGATTGGTGGCCAAAGGCTATAATCAGGAAGAAGGAAATAATTTTGAGGAAACGTATGCTCCAGTGGCTAGATTGGAACTATATGAGTACTCTTAGCCTTTGCATGCATCAAAGGATTCAAACTCTATCAAATGGATATAAAGAGTGCATTTCTAAATGGCTACATTATGCAAGAAGTATATGTAGAGCAACCTCCAGGTTTTGAAGATGTAACCCAACCTGACCATTGTTTCAAACTCAAAAAGGCTTTATATGGTTTAAAACAAGCTCCTAGAGCATGGTATGAAAGGCTCAGTAAATTTCTTATTGATCAAGGTTTTATGCGAGGAAAATTTGATACAACACTTTTTATAAAATGAAAATGTGATGATATATTAATTGTGCAAATATATGTTGATGATATAGTTTTTGGTGCTACTAACGAAACTGTGTGCAAAGAATTTTCTGAGATAATGTAGGGGGAATTTGAGATGTCAATGATGGGGGAATTGAATTTCTTTCTCGGTTTGCAAATCAAACAAAGAAAGAATGGAATTTTCATATCTCAAATGAAATATTTGAAAGATCTATTAAAGAAGTATGGATTGGATGAAGCAAATGGAATAGACACACCCATGAGCTCAACTACATTGCTTGATACAGATGTCAAGGGAATAGATTACAATATCACAAAATATAGAGGAATGATTGGATCATTACTCTATCTCACTGCAAGCACGCCTGGCATTCAATTCAGTGTGGGTATGTGTGTGAGATATATCAGCACCAAAAGAGTCACATGCTGAAACCGTCAAACGAATCTTCCGATATCTTGCTGGCACGCCAGAATTGGGTCTCTGGTATCCCAAAGGAAGAAGTGAATATCTAGTTGCATACTTAGACTCTAATCATGGAGGATACAATGGACAGAAAGAGTACAAGTGGACAAGGCCAGTTTCTTGGAGGCTCACTTGTATCCTGTTTAGCAAGAAACAAACTACAGTGTCTCTTTCGTCAACGGAAGCTGAGCATGTTACAGTATCAAGTTATTGTGCACAAGTAATATGGCTAAAGCAACAACTCCAGGATCTTGTTATTTATTTGAAAGAAACACTAATATATTATGACAACACTAGCACAATAAGCATGGCAAAGAATCCTGTTCAACATTCCAGAACCAAGCATATTGATGTTAGACATCACTTCATCACAGATCATGTCCAAAAGAAAGATGTTAAAGTAATATTCATTCCAACTCATCTTCAACTAGCTGATATCTTCACAAAACCTCTTGTAAAAGATCAATTTTTATATATTAGATGAGAATTGGGAATGGTAAATCCCAATGAATTGTAAGTTATTTAGTGTTTAAAAAAATGTTAGATGATATTATTTATTAATGTTTTCATGATTACTAACTTAAGCATTAGAGTTCCTAGCAATTTGTTTTACAGGATCATGTTATTGTGCACAAGTAATATGGCTAAAGCAATAACTCCAGGATCTTGTTATTTATTTAAAAGAAACACTAATATACGGTGACAACACTAGCACGATAAGCTTGGCAAAGAATCCTGTTCAACATTCCAGAACCAAGCATATTGATGTTAGATATTACTTCATCAGAGATCATGTCCAAAAGAAAGATGTTAAAGTAATATTCATTCCAACTCATCTTCAACTAGCTGATATCTTCACAAAACCTCTTGTAAAAGATCAATTTTTATATATTAGATGAGAATTGGGAATGGTAAATCCCAGTGAATTGTAAGTTATTTAGTGTTTAAAAAATGTTAGTTATGAATGTTTTGATGATTACTAACTTAAGCATTAGAGTTTCTAGCAATTTGTTTTACAGGATCATAATAATCTGTTTTGGAGTATGAATAGTAGAGGTTAACAGAGGATAACATTACTGGAGTGATAACTTCAAGTAATGAGTATTACTGGAGTAACACATTGAAGTAATGGACGTATTACTCGAGTAGCCACTCGAGTAATGAAACTGGAAATGTACCAGTGAAACATTAATTTCAAATGAAACAGCACAACGGTTGGAAATGAACAGTCAGAAGGTGAAGAGACAGCTTACCCAAGGGAGGCCTCGAGTAAACTTCAACATTACTCGACTAAGGCCTTGAGTAAACCTGGGTCCAAATTTCAAATCAGCCGAGTATCAGTTCAAATTTGTTCTAAAGAGTCATCAAATGATCGAGGGAATATACATGGATAATTACAATATTATTTTTGCCAGGCACGCTCTCAAATTTGCTGTATTTAAAAATTTTTGTATGATCACTCGAGTAGCTACCTGAGTGATGCTGATAATCACTCGAGTAAGCCCTCGAGTGATGTCGGGCTCTAGGTTATTTCAACTCGATACTCGGTCATTTCTCACAAACTCTCCTCGAGTAATTCTCTTAGTGCTCTCACAAAAACTTTTCAAAATCTTTTTCTCTTCCTATAACCGTCAAAACCTAGTGATTTACACCTTCAAAAACCTTTCAGATTGCACTGAATCATCTACCCTACTCGTGACACTCATCTCTATTTTTCTCTGAAATATTTGATTTTCTAAAATCATAATGGTGAGGACAAAATCTCCCAATTTTAGCACTCCTTTTGAGTCTTCTGAACCATATCAACCCTCTGTTTCACATTCCCCTCCTCTTACCAAGAAGAGGAAAATTTCTCCCAAGCCAAAATCCAATACCAAGCTGCAAGCTAAGCCTAAGGTGAAAGGGGTTGTGATTAAGGATCCCATTGCTACAAGAGCTCAATCCAAGAAGAGTTCACCCCCTGGAAAAGGCACAACAACAAAAGAACCATCTCCTCCTTCATCTGATTCATCCGACACACCTGCCTTTTCTCCTAAGCCTCTGAAAAAGCCTAAGGTTAGTGAAAGGCTTACCAAAGTCATGGTAGGCATGCTTAAAGAAGCTTTCCAATCTAAGGAAGCAAAGAAAGGGAAAACTTCAAAGAAAATAGAAGAGAGCGATGAAGAAATCACATTTCCTCCAAAAGAATTCAACATGAGCAAGCTTGAAGAATCTCAGAAGTACTTGAGTCATTTTGCAAGAAGAAATATGTGCAAGATGCACTACATTGACTACAAGGTGCTTCAAGAGGTATTGAAATTCGATCTAAGTCCCTATCTTGATTCCTATATACGCTGGCTCTCTGTCAAACTCCCATTTTGCACCAAAGTAGTAAGACATTTTTATTGTAACCTCGAACCTATTAATGATCCCGTTAGGAAGTCTGTGGAAGAAGAAATGACTTCTAAGGTTAGAGGACAAAGAATTCTAATCTCACCTTCCAGAGTCAATACCTAGTTAGGAATAGAAAATCCTCTTGATGATGATTACCTTACCTTGATTTAAACCAGATATTCTTTATCCTCAGACATGGTGAGATAGTGGGACTTCTCAACTTCAATCCGAGTGATATGAGTGATTTTCATAGAGTCCTATGGTATATCTACTCTAGAGCCATGGTGAGCAAATCCAAGAACTTCACTTATTTCATTAAGAGAGACTTTAGGAAATTCGCCTCATTGATCCTCAAAGAGCAAAAGGCCTTGGGAGAGTATATCTTCAATGAGATCAAGAGGTATAGATATGAAGGAAAACCTACTACTCCAATGCCTTATCCTCAACTTATTTCCTTATTTCTAAAGATGAACAAGATTTGGTATTTGGAGAGTATGGAGCCGGTTGAGAGGTTAGCACCAGTAGGAAGGAATCAAATTGGAAAATTGAATATTGAGATTCCTCTGAAGACACCTCTAGTAGCAAGTCCCAAGAAAAAGAAGAAGACTGACATAGCGACAAGCCGAATGGATGACACACAGTCTTCTACTCTAGCCAACACATCTTCTCCATCCTTCTTTAGTGCCGCAATACAAAC
Organism: Inga laurina; assembly: GCA_963855925.1. NCBI lineage: Eukaryota > Viridiplantae > Streptophyta > Magnoliopsida > Fabales > Fabaceae > Inga > Inga laurina. The sequence goes on from OY979713.1 coordinate 11,357,918, forward strand.
ATTCATGGAGAACATCCTGAGGAGTTTCCATATTGATATTGCGAATACCAATGCGGAATTGGTAACCCATATGAATGAGAAGATGGGATAACTTATGGAGAAGATGGATAAGAGTCACGAAGAGTTGCTAGCTAAACAACATGCCCAGGGTGAGCTTATGAGATCCATTATTGCCAGACTTGATGCTATAACATCTGGATCCTCTACAACTGGTCCTTCTGGTATTCCTGAGCCTATACATGTCTCTAAACCTGGACCCTTTATACCCACTGAGCATAGACCCTCTAAGAGTAGACCTAGCAATGTGTTGTTCTCTATGCCTGACCCTGATACATTTGAGCCTATCCACATCACCACTGATAATCCACCTCACCCTGTTCAGGCAGAGCCCATACCTACTCCCATTGCCCATACCTACTCCCATTGCATTACTTCTCTGGTTCCTGACCCTTTATCTCTGGTGAATCTTCCAGAGGATCTTCAGACACCGCCAGTGAACCTTCCTGACCCTGAACCATCATCTTCAAATTTTTCAAGTTCAAATGGTTCATATGAGTCATTGGCATTTCCTGTTACTCCTATCTCAACAACCAAGCCACCTATTCCTCCTCATGATTGATTCCACCTTTGTGATGAAGACAAAAAGGGGGAGAAGAGCCTGAGTGATTTTGTGATGAATGGCTGAGTTAATTTATTGGGATTTGGGTGTATAGGGTTTTAAGGTGCTTTTTGCTTTTGAATGCTTTTAAGTTTTATTCTAAGTTTGATTATGTATTGAATTCTTCATTATGCAATTTGTTCCTTTATGACATTTCATTGAAATTATATTGCATTTTGGGACTAATGTGTTTTTGATTGTGTATGCAAGGTAAACAAGTAAATATAAGAACAAAAACTTTGAAAAGATCTTTAATAAGCTATTTCAAAAAGAGTTTTCAAGTTTAAATTGAACAAAAGATTTCATACGAAAAGTATTTGAGAAGCATATGCTTGGAAACTAAATTTCAAAAACTTTGTTCAAAATCACCAAGTTTTGTCATCATAAAAAAGGGAGTATGTTAGATCTCATATGTTTTGATGATAACAAAGATTGGATCAATGATTTAGAAAGATTTGATAACAAACAAATGAATTTTTTAACAAAGTGGCAAAGCATTACTTGAAGTAACCACTGGAGTAATAAACAAATTTTGCGAAGGCTTACTTGAGTAGCCACTCGAGTAAGGGAAGCTGTTACTTGAGTAAGCACTCGAGTAATCAAGGAGAATTTCATCCAGTGAAGCACTACCAAAATTTGGACGAAGTTACTTGAGGGACCACTCGAGTAATATGCAAAGTTATATAGAATATTACTAGAGTATCCACTCGAGTAACATCATTGTCACAGGCATCATTTGAGTAGCCACTCAAGTAACCAGGTCAGAAATCTTCCAGTAGCTCTCAGCCAAGAAATGCAACACTTTACTCGAGTAGCCACTTGAGTAACTAGGTGAGAAAAAGGATTTACTCGAGGGACCACCCAAGTAATCTGCTGAATTATTTGAAGCAGTACTCGATTAGTCACTCGAGTAATCAGAAAGCAAACTCTCGGCCAAGAATTTGATGCAATTACTCGAGGGAGTAATCGAGTAATCTACCAGGTTATTTGAAATCCACATGAGGGACAACTCGAGTGAGGTGTAAAGAAAAGCAAAGGCCACTCGAGTAATCAGTTTACTAGAGACAGCACCCGAGTAACTTGTGAGGAAAAGACATGGCCAGTCGAGTAATCAGGTATTTCAAAGGTTTGTGATATATCTCACTCCATGTCTTACTCGAGTAATATCTTATGAAAAATGTTGAATTAGGCATTGCCATATTTTTTATAGGATTAATCAAGGGACTACTCGAGTAAAGACATGATCACTCAAGTAGCCACTCAAGTAAGGCAGTCTAGAAATTATGTTTTTCATCGAATGTCTATTAGTTTGTTATCTATATGATTAACTCTTCATTACATTAGTATGCAGAGAAACAATGAAGAGATCATTCAAGAAGTGAAAAGTCAAATAAAAGTCCGAACGTTCACCTACCGCCACCTACCACAAATGGATAGTTTTCAAATTCGAAGAATAGTCAACCGTTGCTGCTCGACTCTAACGGACATGTTAGAATGCTTCCAACAGACACTACAAATCATCTATATATATGAAGATTCAAAGAGAAGAAAACAAGACACAAGAATTGAGAATACACTGATCAACACACTCTTAGTGCTTTATTTTCTTATACTCATTCATTGTATTTCAGTGATTATATATTTGCTCTGTGAGAGATTTTTTCATTAAAAACTCAATATTTGTTATTGAGACAACTTAAGGTAGTGGAACCTTGAGTTGGGGATTTGATTACAACTTGTAAGGGGGAGCGAGTGTCTAGGTGAAGGAACTTGATGTGTACTGAGGTGCCAAGAACCCACTGAATCTTAGAGAATATAGTGAAACTTTCAGAGATGCTCGAGGACTAGACATAGGTTAAAGTGGTTGTGGCTGAACCAGTATAGCTCCCGGTGTACACTTCGGTGTTATTTATCTTTGCTCTCAACTGATTTAAATATTATGTTAATTTTCTTATACGCAACCGAATTTCTGGTATCACCCATTCACCCCCTCTTAGGTGAAACGCTTGCACTAACATGACCATCAATGTAAATCTTGGTGGTAGTAGCACATATTCAAGTGAGAATTTTGAAGGCTGAAAAGGGGAAGTGTTCCATGTGAACGGTACTTATACATTAGTTAGTCGATCCTAAGAGATGGGGGAAGCCCACTGATAACGTGTAGCACACGTATTTCAAAAGGGAATGGGGTCAAAATTCTTGAACCGGGATATGGCAGTTGACAGTAATGTTAGTGAGTCTGGAGAAATCGGCAAGGACCTAAGGAAGAATTCTCTTTTTTCTTTAACAAATGGCACACCCTGGCTCACCCGGAGGTAGGGTCCAGTGGCAGGAAGAGCACATCACATCACATGGTATTTAATGCGCCCGACTAATGGTCATTGGGTTGAGGTGCAATTTTGCCCTAAAAGTTTCAAATTTGGAGCAAATTTGCCCCGGCTAACGATCAACTAACACAAGGGCAAAATTGTTCCAAATTTAAAACTTTCAGGGCAAAATTGTCCCTCAAAAAACTTCTAGGCCAAAATTGGCCCCAAGCGAATACTTCTGAGGCAAAAGTGACCTTTAACTGTATATCGTATGTTGCTATATTACATGATATGAGTGATAAACACACATTATCTAGCTATGGTGTGGGAAAAGTACAAGTACCATTCAGCCTAGTGAAGACCCATCTATGAGCACACGCTATCTACCTGGGGCACCTTACCTAGTTATGGTATGGGACTCAGCTAAGGTACACAGAGAAGAAGAGGATTTGGCCCTAAATAGTGTGCACACTCCGATTTATAATGTTATTGTTATATTTACACTATGTGGTGCATTGCAAATCTATTTATCACATTTTATATAATTGATAGTCTGTTACTACTGAGATTCTTTTGAATCTCGCCCTTTCTATAAATGTATAAAGTTTTCAGCGGTAGATAGCGGCACAAAGGGGCAAAAACATAATTACAGGCAACTGAAGGTTCTGGTGCTAATTAAACAAGACTGATGGTTATCTGAAGACTTTTGATTATTTTAAAGCTTACAAATATTATGTACAAGTCCCTGTGGGAATTCCTGTAATAAAATCATATATTTTGTATCAGTATATTTATGCTATTTCTATATGCTTACTAAACTGTGCACAAACATTTTGATAAAGGTCGAAATATCAAGGGTCTCACAGTTTTCATAAGATTTTGGTGCTTGTGATACTAGAAATCCTTTCATTGAATCAGCATTCAAGGACACCTATTATGTATATGTAAATTGATGCTTCATATGCCTTATGTTCGTCCATACACTTAGCCCATGACATATCTAATCCCTCTCAAGGAAATCTTTACTTAATTGCCTATCCATGCATATGGTATTCACACTTACTAGTCTTTCCTATGACCTATAAGGAACATGTCACAATACTAGTGTAATAGTGTACTTTAGGATAAACCTTTCCCTTTTGACAAAAACTTTAGTCTATCTTGACTTGGCCACTTTCACAATTTTCACTCGTTTTATCGAATTATGTGTGATCATAGAGTTTTAATTAGAGTAGCTAGTGCTAAATCAAGCTTCACTGATGCCGCCTAAGTCCTAAGGGCATTAGAGAAGGATTTTTCCTTCTAGTGACTTACACCATAGAGATAAACATCCCATATTGCAGTCTTTCTCAAGCATATGCAGTATGAATTGCATGCTATGGAGATTGATTAGTGTATGTTGATTTCATCTTATTTTTTATCCTATAGACATGAGTTCAAAATGTACTCAACATTTGAACAAGAACCCCTTATTCACAACCATTCCCTTTTGCAATCTCATTTGTGAAAAAGTATTCTTTGCCTAGATATAGATCTAATAATACTTCTATGTATCTGTGCTTTGATCCATTTTCTATATGAATCTCATCTCCATGAGACTGAGCCAACTCAAATACAAAGATTCTTCTTGACCATCTAATAGTGATCATTTGCTTATCTTACCTTCTCATGTCCCTTACCCAAACATGGGAAGATGGTTGTCTGTGTGAGTGAACCAACCTTTTTACAATCAGTACGACATATTGAATTCATATACCTTGCACGTATTTAATCGTAACATACATACTATTTCTTTTCTCCAAAAGATAAAAGATGTTCAAGATGATGTATTCTATTTGAGCCTAAGATCTTTACTTTCTCAATGAATATCAAGCCGCGAGCTTTGGTAAAGGGATCTTCCAACATCTCTGAAAAGCATGTCTCTCATGGAGATATATTAAATGTATGTTTCATCTTGCTATGATACTTAGGATCTATATCACAAGATGTTATCGTTTGAATCCTAACATCCACCATTCATTCCCAGTTACTCATAGGAACTTATCTACTCATATGGCTTCTTGAAAGCTAACAAAATACTCTTTATTCTAATTCCATGGATGACAGAGATATAGTGTCTATCTCTTTGCTTCCTTAACTCCATTATCACGTACCTAGGTCTTACAATGAAGTATCATTTCAAAAATTGAGTTATCTCCAAGATACTTTAATCCACGGTACAACTAGCACATTAGTTTACAAGTATGACTAAATGTATTTAGTCTTGTACACAATTGTGCTCAACTAAGTTACCAACCATACTGTTACTATGAGACTCTATCTATTAGATTCAGGGTTTTGATGATAACAAATCTTAGGTTTATTTGAATAAAGATTCCATTTCTAGCATTTATTGAAATTCATTAACACTGTAGCTTATTTGAATAGGAATAGTCTTATTCGAATAAGAAGACTTATTTTTAGTTTAGAGCTACTCGAGTAAACTCTGGCTTATTTGAATAAGTAGAGTATTATTCAAATAAGTAGTTTGTTATTCGAATAAGGACACACAGTTAAGAAGAAGCTTATCTAAATACATAAGGCACTATTCGAATGAAGTTAAGCCTTGCCTATTTTCAGTCTAACTTATGGAAAAACTTATTCGAATAAAAAATTAGTTATTCAAATAATAGCTTGCATGTTACAATTTTGTTTCTGAAATGTTATTTAAATAATTAGCTGATTATTTGAATAAGCTAAGATAGTTTTTAAAAGATAAAAGTAAATCTTATTCGAATAAATGGGAAGTTATTCAAATAAGAAGCTCATTTAGCTCATATTCAAATTCCACAAGCTTATTAGAATAAATACCGATGTATTCGAATAAGAATACTCAAAGAAGCTTATTCGAATAACAAGATGATGTATTAGAATAAAATCACTTGCTGATATTCAAATACGTGACAGTTTATTCTAATACCAAGTTTTGTAAACTTATTTGAATAAAGAGAGTTGTATTCAAATACTCATTATCATAAAAGCTTATTCGAATACATGTTGTTGTATTCGAATAAGATCACTTGTTTTCAAAAGAGACTATTCGAATAAGGGTCAAGGTTATTCCAGTACATTTATTCCAAATAGCCTAAATTTTATTCGAATAAAGAGAAGTGTATTTGAATATACCCTAATAGAAAAAGAGATCTTCTATTCAAATGCAAATGATTATATTCGAATAACTAACTATCCAGAAAAATAGAGCATGATACCTTAAGTTCTTGGAAATCAAAGAAAACATTGTTAAGTTCTTTAACCTTACTTATTATTGTTCTTTTGCAAGATTAATATCTTTCTTAAGCAAGTTTTCGGGATTTCCTACATTAAAAGATTTGAATATCACAAGAAGCAAATTTTGTGTCATAAGTATTAAATGCAAACAGAACTTCAACCAAGACATTTTCTCTGCTCCAACAGCTATTTTCCTACAAATAAAGAATGTCCAAAGAAGTAACGGCATTATAACGAACAAATGGAATGCTTAAAACGGTAATTAAATACACTCCAACTATAAATATGGAAGTATTCAAAGTGGATCAACTACCAAATTGTGAAATATTTAAGTATGCAATTAGTGCTCTATTTATTTCATCATTCTCTTTGTATCTTGTACTTCAGTGATTACATATTCACTCTTAGAGAAAGTTACATCAAACACTCAATACTTCTTATTGAGATAACTTAAGGTTGTGGAACCTTAAGTAGGGTATTGGTTTACATTGTGTAAGGGGGAGCGAGTGTCCGGTAAAGGAACTTGCAGTGTACTGAGGTGCCAAGAGACCATTGAATCTTGGAAGCTATAGTGAAAAACTCATAGGCGATCAGAGGATTGGACGCAGGTCAGATAAGTTGTGACTAAACCAATATAATCCTAGGTGTACACTTTGGTGATATTTCTCCAACTCTTAATTCTGATTTTATTTCTTTAGTTTATGTTAATTGTTAATTTTGGTTAAAATGTTTATTACCACCTAATTCACCCCCTATTGGGTGAAATACTTGTACTAACATTTGGTATCAGAGTGAGGTCATCTTGTTGAGGTATAACAACCTAAGAAAGATCTAATGCAAGCATAGGTGAAGGAATACTTCTCGACGAAGCCTCAATTACAAGACCTCTAGGTTTTAGTGGAGAACACTTTTCTTTTTGGAAAAGAAAATTTTAGAGTGTTCGTTATAGCCATAGAATATGATAGATATGATTAGTTTTGATAATGTCAAATATAGATATCAAATATTAAGAGCAAAAAGTTTGCATAATATATTTATCTTTTTCATTGACTAACTACTATATTTAATGTTCTATATCTTGTAGATTAGTCATATACCCAACAGTGGGTTGATGTTATTTTGCTTATAATGCCTCATAAATGGAGAATGATCATCAAGAA